>CM042227.1:12987157-13522157 GCA_023566465.1 Cottus gobio | reverse complement strand
CGCGATTCTCTTCCGTTTAATCCGAATAGACTTTATTGTAGTCCTTTGCTCAACACGTGAACAGTAGCAATAGGTTGAAGTACATAACGGAGGTTAAAGAAAACACAAAACATACAAATTCCATAAGAGTTAGTTAAAAACGTTTTTTTTCTTCTGCTGCACATGATACGAGGAGTGGGAGAGTTAGGGGTCAAGAAATGATAAACTCCTCGAATAAACTTCCACCTGCATCTAAATCGGAACTTTTTCACTGTTTAGAGGGGGGAGAGAAAAGGTTTGATGAATCAAACCCACTGAACTTGAATACCATTTTCAAAATAAATTACATCCTCTACGTTTCATGTGCAAAAATTACAGAACTAGTCTTGTCCTTTTTAAAATTGTCCGGGTCACCATAGATTCCACTAAACAATAAATATTACAGACATCTATAAAACGGTTTAAAAACTCAGAATATACATCGCATTTCTAGTGAAATGCGTAGGTTCCTGGCCCTATCTCAAACACTAAGCCTATAACGGCAAATAAACTAGAGTCGTTTTTATCTGTACACATTTACAATCATTCAAGAGGGTAGAACTGTTGTGACAAATCCTCCCTGATCCATGAATTACAAGCCATTAGACTACAACTCATTTAAGAGGAAATCCTGTGATTAATGTGATGCCCTTGATTCCAACAGGTTAGTCTTAGCAGGTGCAACTTGCAAAAGATAGAAATCGAAGAGTGTACCTTTCAAAATGGGGTTTTCACAAAATGCTCTGATACACTTCCCCCTCAAATGTGTGCATGTTTGCCATCTTTAGTCCTGTCCCTCTGGGCTGTGAGAGCTGATGGCTAGAGAGTTCTCTAAATAAGCAGTACCTTATAGATAAAGGCATTAATCAATATACATACACATGTGATATCTGAGACGACGAGCACTTCATCACATGTACAAGTTTGTGCATGCATAATAAAACTCTTGCATGAATAGTGTTTTTTTTTTCTTCTTTTTGTTGGTTTGTTTGTTTTTAGTTTTCACATTTCATTTTCTCAGAAGTCCAAAGCGGGCCTATCATAATGCCGCAGCATATGCAGGGTACGGTTCAAGTTGAGGTTTTCCCATCCCGGGGAGCAGGATGTATGCTAAGGGCGGCTGGAGTCCTGCGGAGGGCCAGCCCGTACAGTTACAAGGGATCACGTAGCCCGGGTTTCCCGGGGACGGGTGTGAGTGAGTGTGGGCGTGCGTCCCGCCGCCTGTCCCGGCGAAAGCCGCGGAGCCACCCGGCGGATAGCCCAACGGAGACCCGTACGGAAACGAAGGTGGGGAAAGCTCAGTCATCTTGGATCCCAGGTCGAAAAAGGAATAGGGGTTCGACATGGCCGGGTTGAAGAACACCCTCGCCGCCGCGGCCGCCGCAGCCGCCGCTGCCTTGTCGTGGTGGCCGAGGATGGACTCGGAAAGTGCTCCAGCGGAAAGCCCGTTCACTTTGAGCGCGTCGTGCTCCCCGAGATTATAGGGCACGGGGAAGGAAAACTTATCTTTTTTCATCAGAGTCTTGGGCTTCCGCCTCGGTCTGTATTTATAGTCTGGGTGCTCCTTCATGTGCATCGCTCGCAGTCGTTTGGCTTCGTCGATGAATGGCCTTTTCTCGGACTCAGTGAGAAGTTTCCACTCCGCTCCTAATCTCTTGCTGATCTCGGAGTTGTGCATCTTCGGGTTCTCCTGAGCCATTTTTCTGCGCTGGGCTCTGGACCAGACCATGAAAGCGTTCATCGGGCGTTTGACGTGATCCATTGGTTTAGACATGTTGGCACAAACTCCCTGAAGAAAAAAAAACAAGAAAACAAGTGAAAAATAAGTTTTTAAGAATAAATAACTTGCAAAATCTGAATATCACACACACGAAGTTCAGTTCTACTCATGTAAGCTTCACAACAACTGCCGCTCGTCTTTTGGCTACTTACCCAAGACTTCAGTTCCTCATCCCACCGATGAATATCTTCAGTAAAGTACAAGTGGCGGCGTCCTTATGAATGCTCAACTTATGTTTTCTGCTTCATGGTGGCATCCACCGGGGATACGCCTTTAGCAGAAAGGGAGAAGAAGAAGAAAAAAAACGCTGTCTTGTTTCCTTCGTGTCGCCCGAGACTGTCAACCAGCACTCAGCAGCAGCGTTTACGCAAGTGGATGACAACTCCCGCTTGCCCCATGTGAAATACAGGACTGTGTGGCAGGTAGTGAAAGTGCCACTGGCGCATGCGCAGCTGGCGCCAAGCGCGTAGACGACTTGCTGAACGATTTTTTGAAAAATCCCACCCTGTTTGAAGGGGGAAACGCATCTCACATGTCTTTATTTATTATGTAAGTGTTTTTGACCTCGGTGTTGTTTCGAGTCATTAGTATTATGTTTGGAAACATTTATTCCAATGACAAACTTGTCTCAACAGTATTGTTCAGTTAATTTACAGTGATTACTCTATTTATTTAAGCGACCGCAGCACCTGAAATACCTGACGGTGGCAGCATGAGCCTCTCACTAATGCCCCGGCTTGTATTGGGACTGCAGCAGACAGGTGCACACGTTGTTGAAGTTCAAGTTGCGTTGAAACGGAGCCATCACACACTTGAAGCAAACGCTCGCGCTGTCCATTATTTAGAACATGTATCATTACACGCTTAATCGCCTCTTCCTTCATTTGTTTATTTGACAATCAACCCAGGTTGAGTCCGCTGCTGCCTCCACTTTGTCACCTTTCATCCTCAGCGGTGTCTCCCTGCCCCCATGGGTGGCACTGCCATAGAAAAGTAGGGTGTAAGACGACAAGAGAGGTAAAGAATGTCTTCTTTAATTTTCTGATATTGTGGTATTTGTCGTAAATACGCAAATGCTGAGACGGTCTGAAGTGTTTCTAATCGCGCTTGGTGAAATTAATTACTTTCCTGAAATCCCCCTTTTCACTTTCACTTCAAAGGACTTTCCCAAGGGCAGCGAATCGACAACTGAAATTAGGTTGTCGAATATTCAACTAAGCAATTACAGTTATCTGCAGGACTTGTTGAGTAAATTGTAGGTTTAAGTGGTTTGTTCTCGCACCTTCCCCGTTGTACATAATTATATATATACGAAAAAAGGAAATGGAGAAGGGCTGTATCGAACAATATTACAAATGAGGAATTAGGGTGCAGGTCGAGCTTTTAAATTAGTATATAAATGGATGTCAAATTCAATTAACTGTACTGTTGTTCTTTTTCAACGGTTTAGCCTAATTTAAGGACAGTTTGCACAATATATAATTGTTATTATTATTTGTATTATTATAAAATAAAATATGGCACAAATAATTGGGCTACTTTAAAAAAAATGACATGAGCAGATTATTGAGAGGCTGAAAGTTGCGTTATTCCAAAGTGATGCGCAATTTCCAAGAGCGCCTTTTTTTTTATTGCTGCAGTTTGAGCTTGTTCTGTTAACAGGGACTTCAGCTTGTTTTATTGCGGCGCAGAACATTATCTCACTAAGGAATCGCTCTTTTGTCTCAAGTAGGAAACCTGACAAGGTGAGGATGATCCGCGCCAAGCGGACCAGATGAGAGACAAACCTGCTGCCTAAACTGAGGCGCAGCATCTCTCAACACCGCGCGCCTCTTTTGTCGGCTTGTCATTCACATCGACGACATCACTGCAATGAAGCGCTCCACTCACTCCGCAGGAGCATATGCCTCTCATGACACAAACGGGCAAAAATTGCTATGAATTATATGAATAAGTTACGGTGGAAAGTTCTTATCGGGAGGTGACAGTTATAGAGGTGTGCAACTCAGTGTCTGCACATGTGCTTTTCACTGGCTCCCTGCAGATGTCATGATGTTGTATTTCTCTCTGCATGTTTGTTTTATTATTATTATTTGGTTTGAATGGAGAGAAATACCTCCCCTCCCTGAGCATGGCCTCTGTTTTTTTATTTATTTTTAATAACATGTGTTGGAGGATTTCAGATGATGCAAGGGCCTATTGAGCCTGTATTGACGGGAACAGGCGCAGCCATGCAGTATGTTTTCCAATTTATCACAATGTCAAGATTTTTTGGGAATCTATTACAGAAAACAGCTTAGTATTTGCAGACTGAAAAAAAACATTAAATTATTCAGTTTAGTAATTTAATGAAGATCTGATAAAAAAGAAGCATAAACTCCAACAACAAATCAGTCTGTTTCCCCCCTCTTTTCCCCCAGCCTGGGCCCTGGAAATAACACTTAAATAATTCAAGATGAGTTAGTGAGAGTGGGAGAATTACCTGCCGATAAAGCTCCGGTCCAGCCTCTGAGACGGAGCCAGCACTCCCACCTCACAGCACACTGATGATAAGACTGAATAGAAAAATATCATGCAAATAGAAGGCAGACAGCAGCAACAACAAGCCCATGGGGACATATTCCTACCCGGAGAGATCGCACACAGTTCACTCTAAAGTGCTAAAGCCATCACTCTGAAATAGGAGCCCCTGGAGGTGCAAGAATCTTCCTGATAGCGCCAAACAGTTTATTCTGCTCAACACTCCACTAACTCTGGGAAGAAGCACGGCAAATTATAGAGAGAGCTGATGAGGATCCCTGGATAATCCCATGCTACATAAAAAGCCATCATCTATAAAGTACATTGAGGACTGTGTACTTTACCTAATTGTAATAAACAGTGTTAAGTGCTTTTCTTCTAAACGGAGGTGGAGGCTGGGGAATCAAGTGTTAAAATGAATTGATTTCAAGGGAACACAAGTTGACCTCTTGCTATCAGATGACTTTTCCTTGACTGGTTAAAAAAAAAGTGAGCAGGGTAAACAACAGTATCTTCTGTTTGCCACTTCAAACCCCAGAGTGGAGGGCATTTACAGCCACATGAAAGTTTGCTCATTATTGGGGAGGTTGGAAGAAAGGGAGAGGGAGGGGTCCTGATTGTGTACCTGATGTGGTTTCTTTCTGCTTGTCTGATCACAGCTCTGCCTGGATCTTCCCCTTCCTTTTCTGCTCTGTAGCTGCTCCCATGCAGGCCGGGAACCAGGCAGAAGCAGTACATGCACCTCACTGTAAAAGGTAGTTCATCTCTTTTTAATCCGAGTGATTTTTATTCATCATCATCATCATGTCAATTGTTCCACTTTTTGCAGCCAATGTTCAGATTAAGGATTTATGGTGGAGATAAACAGCACAAATATGGGCCAACATATTTCATTAGTTTTGCTTAAAACACCCGTTAAAAACCATGACTGATATCATATTACCGACGCTTTAAGGAGAAAGAAATATAATATTGTTTCAAACATAATTACTGTGTACTTTCAGTTGACTCTTTTCATTGTGTAGCCTATTTTTATTAATCATTGGCTGAGATGAATTCCATTTGCGGAAGATGAAGAAGACAAAGGTATTCGTATTCAAAAACATTTCTGAAGAAGGAAATAAAATTGTGAATTCATTTTCCAGCAAAGAAAACATGTTTCCTACAACAGTGTTTCCTGCATGGTGTGGAGAGTATTGAAAGTCAATTTGTCACTATCACACGCCATTAGCTGTAGAATCTTATCTTAAGTGAGCCTTTGATAAAGTGTTAATGACAAACAGTTTAGCGTTGTAAGGGATCCAATTGATTACTATTTAAAGATGATTGCATTTAGATTAGAAGTAATTTTTTCTAATGAGGTTTCTTTACAGCTTCCACAATACGTAGAAAATATGCTTAAGTGCCAGGCAATATAATGATCGGATTGGTAAAGAGACAATGCCGACTTCAGCATCACTTCAAATGAGTCAGACAAAATGTGTGAATAAATACATAATTAATGTGAATAAAGTTAATATTTTTTGTGGTATAAATATGACCTATTTTGAACGTTGTGTTCTCAAAATATATTCAATAAGTGCCAAATTAGTTGTGCAGTTCTTTAATCATTCTAATTATACAGTCTTTATTGCTCCTTAGGGCAGACTTTCGTGTCTTTGTCTCAGTCGGAATTATTTTGGTGAAGAACCAAAATATTTACTCAACCACAACCTAAATATTACGCATATCAAGAGGAATTGAGAAATAATCCTCTCATAGAGCACAGTATTAACTTAATCACATTAGTGAAAATACTATTGATAGTGGTCATGATCCCCAGTGAGGGAATCTGTAATTCACAATAAAACAGCCATACAAGAAAACACACTGTGTATTAAAGGCTGGGGAGTGGGACAGGCAAATGGCCCTGAGGATTAGGTGTGTGTGTGTGTGTGTGTGTGTGTGTGTGTGTGTGTGTGTGTGTGTGTGTGTGTGTGTGTGTGTGTGTGTGTGTGTGTGTGTGTGTGTGTGTGTGTGTGTGTGTGTATGTTCAATGAGAGGAAAGAGGGAGGAAAGAGGAGTGATTGTCAGTTCAATCTTTGAGGACCTGAACTGACAGATACAACAAACTTTGAAAGCACATTATGGAAGGAGAATGGCAACAAAGAAGGATGTGGAGTCCGCGAGGTTGATAAGACCTTCATCTTTAACAGCCGCTTGTCAAAGTATTATATGTAATCTCACACTGCAGAATATCTCCACACCCTGAGGGGCAAACAAAATTGCAGCGGCAATCAAACAACTTCCTCGATCATTAAAAAAATATCCTATCCTAGCCTTTGTGAAAAGTCCGATTTTTAAACTGTGATTGCTGCTACCCCCCACGGGGCACATGTTTAGCTTAAACCTTCCACATATTTTCTGTCGCAGAACCCTGTGGTTCAAATCCACAGATTCTTGTTTCCCTCCAGGCACCGAGATGACTTTTCCCATGATAGACTATTTTGAACCATTTAGCAGATACATTATCGCTGGCCTTTCTTCCTCATTATATTCCTCTTATCGCCACAGCATCGCTCCAAAGCCCCAAATAGAGAGTTGTAATTACCAAGACTGCCACCTGATAGCAGCCCTTCTATCAGCTTTATCATTCCAGGTCCTGCTAACTCATCACAGGGACAGAGGGAAGAAAAGGCCTGCTTGTGGCACAGTTCGCCACAGATAACTCATCTCGCAGATACATTTATAGTTCCAGTTGGGATCAGAGAAAACTGATGCACCAAGGCACTTTTTTATCCACCCTTTCCCTTCAACACCACAAAGACTGCTCTCTCTCAGTCCTCTCCTAGTCTCTCGCTCTTTATGTGGAGGCTGAATTGAGGCCGCTTCGCAAACAAAAAGTGATCCAATCTCGTTGAACCCGTGGCAGCGCAGCAACATGCTATTTGGGCTTTCATAGTGTGCCATCGTCCTTCAGAAGAGAAAAAAAAAACTCTAGAGGGAGACTTCTTCTTTAACATCGCACACAAAACATTTGTATAAAAGTTGACAGCATTGTGCTTCCAGCTTATTGACCACCTTTGACCCATATTGCATGTTTCGCTGTTATGAATAAGAGATGAAGAACTGAATGTAAGGATTTTTGCTCATCCACATTGAATGAACAGAATGTGAAAACACACACAAAATAGTTGTAATTAAAGGTCAATATTTATTCAAATCAACAGCCTTTTTCAATGCACAGGTCGGCAAAAATAAAAGGGAGAAGTTAAATATGATCAAATCAAATTGCAAAGCTGTTATAAATATTCACAAGTCTGCCATGGAAGGTGACCTCTGAATTTACTAATTTTGCTTTTGTGTAAATCATTGTCTGTTAGACTTTCCAGTCTAGCCAGCCAAGAGTGTTAAATAAAAAACAGGCTAAAATAAAAAATTGCATCAAAGAAAGAAAGGGTGGAAATAAAACTGATATTTTAATTAAGTTTGCACCAGAACACTGACCTCGGCAGTGGGACCAAACGATGCTGTGAATGAATTTCAGCGAACAGTATTTAAGTGTTGCTCAAAACTCTTTATGTGTTCTGGGGAATGTAGTGGACATCTGTTAAAATGACTTAAATCTTGAGTTATGTTGCAAATATTATTCAAGGTGATAGGTCTTCATTCTGTCTTTGTCTTGCTTACTTCTTAATCACCTGTGAATGTTAACAAAAAGACAAAGAAGGTCTGTAAAAGTTCTTTAAAAATCATCGCACCATTCTTGCCAGTTTATTATTATCGGGAGTATAATTACCTGATGATTCAGGGTGCATGTCTGCATGTGAATGACATGGCATTTTTTTCCCTTTCATGCATTGTGCGTGTCACCGTGCTCCTCTCTATCACTTGTAACAATGAAAGGGCCTTTGTGCGTCTACTCATCAGTATGTCAAAGAAGCAGCCAGAGTGACTGTGACCTCCATCAAATGGGAAAATTGTGAGGATGCATTGGAACTCTATGGTTCCCATGGCCTGAGTGCCTTCTGACAGATGGACTCTAACGCAGCTTGAAAGGACAAATCAATCTTATTTGAGGAGATTAAGTGACCAAGATAATAACCATGTCATTGAGAGAGAGAAAAGTCCCACTTTTCAAAAGAGTGAAATAAATGAATTCCTGCAGATGGCTCATTGTTGCGGCTGAATGTCACATATCAAGGTGAGCCCTTTATGCCAATGTTGTCTGACATACCTCAAGGACAAAACATGTGGTCGTTCCAACAACGGGAAGAGTTTATTACAAATAAAGGGGAAAACTTGTGACATTCGCGCCGCGTTTCGCCGTATCTGAACACTTGTGTGTGTACATGTGTTCTCTAAGCACCAGCTTGAATGACAATATGATCAATGGGAGGGCAAGTGTCCTGTCAGCACGTCCTGTTCGGCGGTGGGCGTTGAGGGGGGGCGGTGACAGTGGCTGTCTCAGGTGATCTCATTATTTGATGGACACCGCGGCGGAGAGGCCGTATTCATAGCTTCTCTCGCGTTGCTCGCTTAATCAGGCCATTACTCATGCAGAGCAGCCGCGGCACTTATAGGAAATATTGATCAAATTTTGACAGAGTATTCTCCCCTCTCCATAATCAGCAATGCATTACTGCCACTGACGCCGATTTCGTGCACACGGCACACGCGACAACATCATCAGATGCCATTGCAGAAGGGTTACACTTATCAGCATTCCAAAGCAGGCAGCCTGTATTTGTGTGTTAAGATGTTTGCCTAATGATTTGAACTAATCTGTTTATTTCCAATGTTTATCTAAGCAGCCTGTGAGGGATGGGATCGTACAGCAAGCAGCACCGCTTTTCAAAATCAAAGACTTCAAAGCATTAATCGCCTGCATGAAGATTAATGAATTACTCTTACGAATGCTCCTCTCAGTTTTCACTCATGCAGTTGTGTTTTTTATGTGTGGCTAACGTCAATACGCGTGCCGAGCCGCTCTATAGCCAGCCCAAAGGCCAGGACCCTTTATGAGTTAGATCATCGTCCCATGGGACTCTGCTAAAGATACTGTGACATGCCTAAAGAGCAAAGCTCCAGCGGGGGCCCCAAGGGCCATTTCCATTTGGCAGCACAAGCCAAAAGTATCTTCTCTTTCCAAATTAAGCCTTGCCAAGGGTCAAGTGAAATCAATATGTTAATCCATAAATTGTCCAGTGTGATAATTACTAAGAGGAGCTGTAATTACAAAGGACATTAATTCACCTCTTGGATTTTGTGCCAGGGGAGAGTTTCACCCAGCCTTGATTCATCTGGAGACAAACAATTCAAGGAGGAAGCGTCCCCTATTTCTTTAAAGCAGTGGTCAATTCTTTTAGGAACAGTAGGTGCACACAAGCTCTCAGTCAAAGCACTTTTGGATATGCTGAGGGATTGTTTGAAGGTCTTTGAACCCCTGTGTAGTCAGCTCCAGGGTTCCTACATTGATCAGTCAGTGATGACAAAGGTTTCACAAAATACACACTTGTTCTCTCCGACAATGTGTCTTGGATATTTACATAATAATAATATAAAAAATCTATACGGGCTATTAAGGGATAAAACCTTGATGTCCTCAGCTAAAGACACATGGCGCGCCATACAAAAGCCACAGTGCTTTAATAGGGCGACAACCTGTATACATTTTGATCTTTTTCTTCCCAGCTACTTTGAGGCATGGCACAAACATTGCACAGGCATTCTTTTCTAAACCCCAGGTTGCAGCTGGTCTGCCACTCGCTGTGCACTGCCAAGTGCAAGAAATGGGTCTCTTTTATCAGGATGGAGCAAATCTGGGCTAATGTGTCTGGTAGAGAGTGTCCCAGGGAGCCCCGGTCTCCCATTCTTTGGCAATTCTTTTCACTTTTCTCCTCTCCTGCACTTGGGATAATTGCAGTTTAATTGGGTGACAAGAAATGAAAACTGTGTCCACATTATCTAGGATTATCTCTTTTTCCTCCAGCCTGCCATCAATTCAAAGAAGCCTATTTATCAGCACAGGGAAGCTGATGCTTGGTCAGCGGAGGAGAGGCTTTGAGCACCAGTTAGCAAAATGAAGAGAGAAAAGGGCTGGGAGCAATGGGAGGGGGGCCTGACAGCTAAGAAAAATACTCTTTGGATCTTATCGCAACCGTACATTCATCTTCAAGATGCAAATCTCATGCGCACTCTAGATCAATAAAAAAAATACAATAATACTATTCTAAAGAATGATTTCTCCCCAAAAAATAAATATGCTGTATATTAAAAATATGTATTAATCTGTTCTGCCATTGTCAGCTCCCCAACTCAAATTCAACAGTGACAGCTTTGAATACTTGAGTTTAATTATCCAGAAACATTTCACAAAACCTACAACACATCTCACCGCTGTAGCAACCTGGACAAAACATGTTAATGAATACCAATAAATTCCCCAGCATTGTGGATTGGATGTGCGTTATAGTCAGCTTCATTCATCTCCTCAGCGTTCTTGAATTCTGCACGGCAAGGTTATAAACATTGAGTCATACTCAGTACAGCCGTAGCTCACCTTCATCTTTGTTTGAGTTGTACTCAACCTTAAAAGCCTCTTTCAGGATGCATGAATGCACTTCATTTTCTCTCTGGGAACTTTGCTCTGATAGCTGAAAAAATGAAGGTTGTTTAGAGAAGAAAGGAGAGACAATGAAGAGGAAATGAAAGCTTTTAGAATCCATTATGAGCATCTCTATTCTTTTCAGCTGTTTGTACTGTACATTTTCTTAATACACTTCCCAGTCACTCAAGCACAATTCTAAATGGGCTTTGCATCATGGCTATGGTACAACAGGAAATATTAGAAAAGTGATCGAGAAGAATTCTGGGGGAGGATCAGGGTAAAGAGAGCAGATCAGAAAACAGCTTCGTTAATACCTCGCTAGCCTCTGCACAGAAGTAGATGAAAGAAAAGAGACCTTGCCAATGCACTACATACATGCCTATTCAGTCTCAGGTGCAACATTTAAGATGGCCTGATCATTTGGTGGAAAGAGCCGGCTTTGTGTAGCACTAAAGCATGAAAATCTGCTGTACAATGACCAAGCTGGAGTGCCTTCCACTCTGAATGCAACAGGGGACCTACTCTAAACACAATACGTTTGAAGGTTACAGGATGTATTGTGCGCATGTGTGTGTGAATGTGAGTCTGCGTGTGTGCATATGCATGTGTTGCACATTGGGGTTAGACAAAATACAATGTAAATAACAAAATAATAAATAATACAAAAAAGACTGATATAACATAAAAGTAGTCCTGCTTGGTGTGTAGAAAACTATGAACAACTTTATACTTATAAACGTTGATATACAGTGGGATCATATTAGTGGTAATGCCAGTTTGCGTTATTTTTCAATAAAACATTCATTTAAACTTCAGCTGGCAAACTATGATCAATTTGATTAAGAGATATTGAGAATTGAATTACAGGTATTTATTTTGTGGAAATGCCCAATGCCTTACTCTGTTGTGACCTCTTGAAGAAACGGTGTAAGTTCGGTGATTACGTCTATACGGTTTGAATGAAAATCAGGTACATTTTACAGCTGTGAATCCAATAGTTGAAACCTGACACCTGGTTCAGAATCATGCAGGAATATGGCTGTGGTGAATGGCGGCCACATTTATCCAGGCAGTGTTAATAATCTTTACGCAGGGCAGCAGTATAAAATTGCTAAAGGAGAATTGCTTCAGCCTGGTCAGTGCAGGGAGCAGTTTGTCTAATCAGAGTTCAAATAAGGTTTGATCACTGTCCAGTCTAATCTGGCCCACAAGCAGCATTTACAGCACTAAATCAAGCGTCGGGGAAGCTGCAGGTGCTGCCTCACAGACAGGCCTCCCCCTGGGGGCCTGAGCTGGGGAATAAACAGCAAATAAATGGCAGTGCTGGGAGAGCGATGAGCTGATTAACTCACTGCAGGGCAGTTTCTCATTATCCCCTTAACCCAGACGGAGACCTACCCAATCTTACACCCTGTCTCACTTACAGTAGAGCGCTGTCCTGCGTCAGCCCGGCTGACATTGTCTGGGTTATACTTACAGTGAGATAGAGTCTGTATAGATGATGTATAAAAAAGTGAGAATATGGGGGTGTATTTGTGTGAGCGGGTGTGGATGTGCTCGCAGTGTGTGTGTGTGTGTGTGTGTGTGTGTGTGTGCTGTGTGGTCCATCTCTGGGGAGACTGCTAATGTGTCAGCTCCATGGCTCATTTCTTTCAATTACAGCGGCTGGACTAGGAGAGCCCACCAGCGGTCCACTGACAGCTCCATATGGGTCCCATCACCGCTTATCACAGGCCACTCGTGGATAATTCATTTACCCTTCATTGAGTATGACATATTACCATCAACAAAAGCAGTTATATATCACACAATTCACACATTGTTAATTAAGAGCAGGTTATCATGACAGTCATTTTAGATGCAAAATTATTCTATTCAAACAGAGGTGGGATTATTTATCTGAGTACAGAAGAGCCTTTTATGATTTACCAAAAAACTGGAATAATGGGATTTTTAAATAATGGATTTCCTATTTAAAGTTCGCAAGTGAAAACTGTATTCAAATAAAGGAAAGTCACATTGTAATTGTCTCTGACGCTTCAGAGAAAAATGTGATTTTTCTATTGTAAAATGTTGATTTAGCATGTCACCTGAATATAAAGCATCCTCAGACATACTTTGAAATGAGCTGCACTGTTTTCCATTGTTTCTCCCCCTGTGGTTTCAAAGTGAATTAATTAACATGATACAGAAATAGGTAGAATACAAATGTTGGAGCCCTCACTTTATGCCCGGGTATCCCTTTGTTCCCCTTTATTGTACCAAATTATTTAATTGGGTCTCTCTGATTGTGCACATACACAGGAAGGAACACAGGCCATTGTTAGCTTCCATACAAGCCACAATACGGTATCAAATTCAATTCCCATCAAATCGGCAGGCAGCTGTAGAGCCCACAGCGGCCCCGGAGATTAATGAAGATCTGCATCAAGCCAAAGCGCTGGTCTGAGATGGGAGATTTCTCCCAAATAAAAGACCCCTTCACCAAGAACAAAGGGGGCCCTGAAAAGCAACGGGATGTTCAGAGAGGATGAAATAAATCAAAACAAAGACTGGAGTTTAGTGTGGGGAGGGGGAAAGCTCTGAAATAAACCTTTTTTTTTTTATTCTTGTCATTTGATTCACTTAATTCAGCAAAAAAAGTTGAAATATTAAATACAAGCTCAATATCTGAAATGAGGTTAAATAAATACAAACGTGAATACTTATTTGGCATACATTCACAGGATGTTGTATCATGTATGGATCTACAAACAGCACAAAAAAGGGACCAATTTCAAAATGATTTTAGGGCAGAAATGATATCTCTAAAATCACAACTCGGTTCTAAATGGCATTATAGATACGAAGAAAAACATGTTACTCACTGCCAAAATCAAACAAGTCACGGTTCACCTTGATTGCTGCGTGTTGATCAAAGCATGAGGGACTAACATTTAAGTGAAAGCAAAGACTGAGGGTCTGAAGCGAATTAATACACAGCCTCTCTTTTTGTTCTTACAAATAACAGTCATCTAAGGAGACGCGATTCAAGTGTGTGAATGGATTTCTTCTCTTCACTCGCTTTGCATGAGCAGCAACAACTGGATGACTTGTTCTTTGAATGTAGCGTGTCGACAGGTGGGCTCTTTCAACTCAACTTAGCACAACGCTTGTTTTGTTTTTGCCTGATAGATTTCACACTCCAAGTTGGACTCTCGTTTTTTTTTTTTCCTTCAGAAAAAGGATATTCAATATCCATCTTCTTACACATCTGATTATTATCTACAGTATAGGCGCTCAAAGCATTTCAAATCCCTCATATATAAATGTAATTGTTATTAAGTGATGTTGCATTACACAATTACATTTGGTGCCACTTTTTCAAAAGAGACTGGAGACAGCCACAAAGGAGAGATTTTGAGGTTTTGGTCAGTGCCACCTAAACGCTGCACTCCACTCTTTCACATTCTGCACATGGTGTGTCCCAGCCAGCCATATTTACTTCATTTCCCCCGATTCATAGATGCTGCTCGCTGGACCAGAACATTCCAGCTGCCACCTCAACATCTCATTATTTTTTTGAAATATCAAGCTTGTATCTTCTTGATAAATAATTCGCAGTAGTATAATGTATCAGACTAAAACATATTTTCAGGGGGGCATAGAGGTTAAAGTGCCAATCTCACCTTTTTAATTTTTTTTCGCCCTGAAGACAGAGATTTCCATATATAGAGTGACCATGGTTTGTGTTGAACATGAGCAATCGGGATGAAGCGCACGGCGACACATATTGCTGTCAGAGATTGGAAATGAGGCCTGCTAACCTGTAGGCAGCCTCCCCAGACCAATCAGCTTTACACATTGCCAATGCATTTGCCGCCTCAAAAAAGAATTGTGACTGTGAAGTTTTTATCGGAGTAGTTGACAAACATTACTCTTTAATGCAGTTTTGTAGAAATGCATTCTTATCCCTCTTGGAAGGCATTTATCTACTTGAAACCTGCAAAATGGTTGCCACAGGGAAGGATTTCTTTTAATAGACTACAATAGGCTCAGTATGGGACACATTCTGATTTTTGTGATAGATAGGGGTCCCAGCCATATATTCATGGGAAATTGTTTATCTTCAAGCGGGAGGAGTGAAAGGCATTTTACAATAGCATTTCAACTTTCATCTGGAACGATCCTTTTGACTCAAATAAATTGTTCTGTAGAATTTCAGACAGGTGCTTTTCATAAGAAATATCAATCTGGAAAAGGAGATGTCACAAAACATGAATAAAAACCACCTTGATAGAATAAAAAATGTGTGTGTACATATAGCATAAAAACATACACATCTATGTGTGTATACAATGCACACATTACTATCTTTCATTTATAGCATATATATTAGCATATCTATTTATATATTATTTCATAATCAGACAATTATGATATTATGATTAAATGGACATATCATATAATAACTTAAAGCATTTAGGCTGTTGAGGCGAATGTCCCACGACGTCTGCTATTCAGACGGCGCTACATTGTGCTGCCCTGCTCTCGCTCGTGCCTCAGTGCAGCTGAGGCTTTTTCTTGTGGGGTCCTCGTGGTGCTCGGGCAAGGCCTTTTTTTTGGCCCGTCTCTGTAACAGAAGCCAGCAACCAGGCGACACAATGTAGGAGCAGGGCCTGAAGACTGGGGGGTTCTTAATGGCACTCTCAGGAAGAGGGGACAATAAATCAATAGACTGTCCCTCTCCAGTAGGGGCCAAATGTAAACAAATTGAAAAGGATGGAGAACAAAACAGATTGGTGACTGAAACAGACATACTCAATAGGGTTACTGCTACGAATGAAATGTCTTTGTGGTTGTTTTCTTCCAGCCTTCACCATGATTTGTGCCATTCACAGCATCATGACATGTGATAGCAAGTGTGACCAACTTCAAATTTTGACTAAAAAACAACAGGTGCAAAGAATCTCTCAGAATTCCTTATAGGTAGCTCATTCTAGTATCAGTTCATGTGTCAAAATGAACATCTGCAATGCAATGAAAGGCATTGAGCGTTGGAGGTACTTTAAGTGTATCTTTCAGTGCACTTCTACTCAGGGACCTATGCCGATGTGCCACAGAAACATCTTACACTGTATAACATGCAGCGCTCAAGGGCACGGGCACAGAACTCTGTGCATGTCAGAGCTGCGTGCCACAAGTTAAATTAATGAATCTTTAAAAGGTTTAGGTTTTTTTAATGAGAGAATCCGTTGTCGCTTTTTATCAAACCTCTTCATATTTCACTGAGGTGGAATGGTGCACCACATTTGCGAGGCAGAACTAATGCTATATAAATCTCAAGTAATAAGCAGGCCCTGGGGACATCATCTAAATGAAGATTTTACACCAATTTAAACCTGCCTGCAATTTGATTCCTGCCTTAAGTGCATTTGTTTAACAGGTGCTGGAGATGCAAGCGTTTCCCTCTAAAGTGTCGCTATGTCTCCTTTATTAATTTCTGGATTGCAAGTGGGCGGGGGAGTATGAAGAGAAAGGGGAGTTGACAAACACTAATCAAAGGTTCAGAGTGGGCTGATTCTACCATAGAACCAATGTACTTTTGCTTCATTTGCAAACTAATGATTTAAAACCCCCACAATCTGTTTGAGGTCAGCTCCTGTGTATTTTGGATACGCTTGGCTATTTGCATCACTGAAAGCTTCAGATGTGTCAAGTCTGCTCCCCCTCCAGTGATAGTCACCTACTTTAATTTCCCTGCAGGCCTCAGAGGGGGATGAATTCAACTAAAATCACAAGCTGTTTTGTTGGCAATCCTTTGTGGCCTTTAATGAATCTAATGAATATAAAGAGAGGAGAGGGGAGGGAGGGGGGATAGGGATGGAGGCGAATACATTTCAACCACGCTGTGTTGCTTTTACTTGACGATTTGTGACCCTCAACAATGGGACAATGGCGAGTGTTTTTGTACCCTTAATTTGCCTTTGTGTTTCAGCTTCATCTCTTTCACCGCCAAGCACTGAAAGTCGTCAGTTGAAGAATAACTGCTGACTCCACGGTCTGTCAGACAAAGGGGAGGTTTTAAGATGAATCCCTAACTATCAGCCGGCCAGTGGAGCAGAAAGGGAAAGGGGCTCAAAGACAACAACAGACAAGTCAAAAGGTAGAATTAGCTGGGGTTCCAAAACATGCCTGAGGCACTTCCTCTCTCGTCAAACACGCCACAAACAGCGTTTCCACCTCCTAAAAGCTGCTGTACATTTGTACTCACCCTCAGAGAGGCGTTTGGCACATGAATTAAAGTGGCTCATCAGATAAGAGCAGAAGCTAGTGAAGGTAGAGGCCCAGTGGAGCTGTGGTGCTGCTGTTAAAGCTGCCATGTTTCTCATTTCACAAGCCCCTCAGGTGGCTGGATCGTATTAACAGCCTTGTTGTTCTCAACTCCAGCTTCAGATCAGGGCTTAAAGTTAGAGGGACTTTTTCCAATGTTGGATCTGTTCACAAGCAAATATATAGGAAAAAAACAAATAGAAAATTAAATACAGCACAAAATGACCACAGTTCAACGAATGCCTTACTACACATTTCAGCACATCAACTTTTTAGTGCTGTAGTGAACACTGGGTAGATGATAACAAAGTTCTGTGTCACTGGTTCAATGCCGGTATGTTCCCCAGTCCCTGTAATGATCTCTATTCATAAACATGCAGTGTGCTATCCTCCACCTGGCAGCTGCCTCTGTGCATATGAGATTACTATTATGCATCTTCCAATCCCAAGGATAAACATCTCTCCACTTTTGAAGTTTGCAAGCATGAGGCATATTTTAGTGCCATACGACTTAAGCATCCCTTCAGGTATCACTTGCAATCTTTTCTCATTCTATATACATTGTTCAACTTTAATGGGTATCTAATTTGTGTTATCAGCTTACAGGGCAGTAAGTAATAATTTGCATGGCTGCCCTAAGCAAATATGCTTCCATAAGCATCCCATAGTATAGACACAAGAATGGATTAGCCTCCATATTGGCTATGCCCCGGCGGTCAATGCTTTTTTAGAAAAAAGTAGAACAGATAGCTCACTTTGGTAGCAATCGGGCTATAAAAAACGGTCTGTATTTACCACAAAACCATTTTACCTTCAGATGCTATGTTGGATATAATCCTTGAAGCCAAACGGTGAAATGCCATCCATAGATTTCCAGCAATGTCAACGATGGTTAAGACACCCTACTGGAATAAACATGGGTTTGTACTTAAATTGTATTAATTCCTCTTGTAACATACAGTGTGTGGTGTCATGAGCGGCCTTTTTTTATCTTTTAAATACAGTTGCCCTCTAACACGACTCATAATAAGAGTGACTGAATGCCTTTCTTTGCTTCTCTATCTTTGCTATCTATGAATCTGTAGCACTCAGGCATTTTTAGACTATTTCTTTTTTCTTGCCTAAGCAGTGATAACACGCCTGAGCAGTGTGAGAGTCAGCATGATTCTAGTGTGTTAACTGTACACAGTAGAGGCCATCAGCGGCGATAGTTTCAGTAGATTCACTACTAACAGTCCTTAAGACACAGAAAAGCCCATAGAATTCATCTGACAGGCTCTTTTCACCCTGACAAGGTCTCACTCGTCCCACATGGTCGGCATCTCTCTCTATCGGGAGTGGATTTCAAATGTCAGTCGCACTCCACGTAAACCCCTGTATCAATACTGATGAGAGTAAAGGTCCTCAGTCCAGAGCTGCAACTTAATCAAAATGTGAAATTAATCCGCACACGTGTACTGTGTGTTCACAGCGGCACCACAGGGTAAACGGGTACATCTACTGCAGGAGCTTGATATTCTAGTGGCTTGCATCAGGCATGTGTGTTACGCTTGTTAGCTTAGTAGACAGTTAATTGCCATGGTGGGTGGTTAGAGTGCTAGGAGCCTGATCTTAGGAATATGTCATATTTGTTAATCGGACATGCAGATGCAAATAATGTGTGACAGACTGTGACCAACACTACCAGAACATAAATACTGTTAACTTCAGAAATGTTCTTGGCTCAGAAATATCACTGCATAAAGGCTATAAAGACAACCCACTGTTTATCTATTTCTTTATTTTGTTTAGCTATTTCTGTTCATGGGCCAATGTGACAAAAGAAGTGTTAGGACAAATAAAATCCTACTGGAATAGTAGCGTGCCAGATTACGCTTTGTTTTGGGCTCTGTGTACTACAATCCCACGCTAGTTGGGAATTGTTGGCCTGATTACATTAGCTGGGGCTAAGAAATCATAGAAAGTGAAATGTGAGCTGTGTACACCATGAATGGAAGGAACACTCAGGGTTGTGCAACCTAATTCATATTCCTAGAAGGAATTGTAATTTACGAACACATATCAGGTATGTGACAGGAGGGCACAGCCTCTTTAAAACTATGCTATTCAAACTTGCATATCGTTTGCAAAGATCGTCCATAAAGATTGATTAAAGTTATAAAGATTTTGCATCAAAAAGGGTTCTGATTAAAGCTCTCGGCCACCGAGACGATACTCTTTTGCATCGGTCCTGTAATCTCCCTCACTTGGTGAAATTGTTGTTAATGCAGAAATAATATCAATGCAAACTATATTAATAACCATGGTGTGAGAAGCTGAGCAATGTCACTTAATCAATGAAAACAAATCATGTACACCTTGCTGTGATTATCTGGAGGAGTGTGAATATTAATGTCTCGGTCTGAATCAATGTTGGGGTTGCATATATTGCCTCCTGTATTTGCTCATGGTTAAAAAATGTCTTTCTTTTAGATTTCGGCTGCATCCCTTCAAAGCGATCAATGAAATACTAAATAGAGATATGATACCAGCTATTATAGTAATTCAACAACAGTAACAAAACACTAGCGATTGTATTATTGTAAACTATAAAGATGGGATGTTCAAATTTCAATTAACTTGGGTTTGTATTTGCTGATATTAATTAAGAGGGCTTGCAGAAGGACACAAAAGAGACAGGTTTATTGTCTCAGGTTATTCTCATGAAAGCGGCATTAGTATGTAGCACAACGCTACCTAATTAACTGGCATCGGAGGCAAGACATTACATTGGAAACCTTTTGAATTGTGGGAGGTACTCGCATTGGGCAAGAAACAGATTCTTTATTTCATTATTTGATAAGAGGCCCTTTAATGAAAATATCTGGCCAGGAGCAAGGCAAGTCAACATCACTACTTTGGTATGAGAAGAGAAAAAAAGACGTGCTTCAAGGAGTATTGTTGCAGGCAATGAATTACCTCACGACTATAGTTCATTAAATAAAATGTGAAACACACCTGGTGGGCTAATGGAGGTCAAACGTATAAGCAGCAGCGTGAGCGTAAGGGGATGTGGCAATCAAAGACAAAGCAACATCTGGCCTCTCTCTGACAGGTTAATGAAATGTCTGCTGCTAAGTGTTGGTGAAGTGAGACTGCTCTGTCGTCTGGAGTCAGCCATGTGACAATGTTGTATCAGTGTCAGTTCCTCTGAGTCCAAAGGTTGTTTTAAATTCCCTTGGCAGCAGATGCTTTAGGGGGTCAAACACACCAAATCTCCGAACAATAATGACCCAACTATCAGTTACATCACTCACCTGTAATCATTGGCCGGCATTAAAAGCATTTTTTTTTTCCTGTTCTGCATACTTAGACTGTGAATGCTTTTGAGTCGAGTATAATGTAATCTGTTCCGCAGAAAACTTCTGCTTTTGTGCATCTATCCAAGAAGTGAATGGTTAGGCCTATCAGTTACTCTCTGTAGGTGATATATACGCTCTCTAGAACAATGCCACAAACAGATGAAGGCTATAATATGGTAGACATTCCCGCTCTCTCAATTTTTAGGGTTATTTTGTCTTCCTTTGGAAAAAAACATTCAAGGTGCCGCAATTTTTGTGGGGCAGAAGATCTCTTTCTTCTAAAGTACAAGAGTCCTTTTTTTTAATCAAACTTAACACAATGCGAGCAATAACGTTGTCCAAGTGCACTGGCAGCAACATCAAGAACTACATTGTGAAATATAAAACCAGAAAAAAACGGCCAAAAACTAAAAGCTATACTAGTACAAAGCAAAAAGTGCATACACTAAACCAAAATTAACAAGTTTTGTGGTTTTGCATCCTTCTACACATCACCTTAATACAGTTGTGGTATAAACACACAGAAATCCATTTTAAAGAAACTGATGGGAGTCACAAGACATACAATTTCCATTACAAGACATATCATTTTGACATTATCTTCAAGATTTAAAAGTTTTTATTCTTTGACTGTGATGTGTGTCAGATTATCCATCTGGCTGTCTATCTGTATTACCTTTTCATTTTCACACAGGCAGTCTGAAGAATAAAGACACAGGGTTTTAAATACATCTCCCCACTGAATGGACATTCTTCACCAGATGTGCAACAGATAGTGTCAGTCTAATCTTTCGAAGCAACAGTATCAACTTTACTATGTATTTATTAAAGAAAATATGTAATCCTCACAGATTATGATTTAAAATCAGTTTTGTTAGACTCTTTTCCAAACTTTCTATTAATTATTACATTTCCGAGAGAAATAATGCCTTTAAGTCCCCAAAATTAAATTAGAGTGGTGGCTTTTTCAGATGATGGTAAATTCAAAACAGATACGTACTCGGCAGAGGAAGAAGCCATTTGAGTAATTATAGAAGGAGATTTAGTATACTCTGCCCCACTTTATCAGGCATCTCCAGCATTGTCCATAGGGAGTTAACTTTTAGACTGTTTACTCACTCAAAGGCCAGGCATGCATCTAAAGCCACACAGGCAAGATAATGTATCCCAGGCTACAAAAGCAGGCAAATCACTGTGCATTAAGACTGGGCACACAATAGACAACAATGGCTTGCATAAACACTATTTAGAACTATTCACATGGCATTGAAGAGATGGGCGTCGACTCACTATTGCTGCAAAGCCGGCGCATTGTGCGGAGGTGAAAAGAAGTCTAATGAACAGGAAGCCTTATTTGAGAGAGCTGACAGTAACCATACAACAGCGGCATTGTGCACTTGCCACCAACCCTGTGGGTCTCTACATTAGGAGAAATGATGAGAAAGTAACCCGAAAAGACACAGTGGGCCCTTGGACCCACGTAAATGCAACCAGACAATAATGGGGGACACAAGCTGTCCCCACCTTTACCCAGAGCTGCACGTTTACATGCACAGAACATCAACCGCTCTCATGGCCAAGGATAAAAGCCCCCTGGCCAGATGGAACTTTGAAGTATATTTGGGTTAGTTTACCTCCAAAGACTGCAATTTTAGTGCAGCAGCAGTTAAAATATATGTCATACATTTTAAATTATATCAAACTCTGGAGGGGAAAGTTAAAACCTTGTGAGTTTGGTGCACTAGGCCTCCTTCTCCAAACTGACACACATTCTCACTCACATTATGTCCTTGCCTCAAGCTTCATCAATCTTCCACAAAGGGATGACATCACCAATAAGCATAGCCTTGTATAGCTTTAAGCAATAAGCCTCATTTACTGATGAGATAAGCCCCGTGCTATTGTCTCGCCCTCCACTTTGCTTCTTTCTCTCGCAGTTGAAGAATCAAACGGCACTTTTGGAAGGTAACAGAGCATGCCTGGGATTGAAAGCTAAAGCATGCAAATAGGTTTCCTATTTGGTGGCTTTTCAAAAGGGCCACATTAGCCTGCTCAGTTCAAAGTAGCAGGGGCAGGTGAAAATGCAAAGAAAATTCTTTGCAACATCCTGTTTCCTTCAGTTTTGTTTTACATATAAGGTTGTATATATATATATATATATATATATATATATATATACATATAAATAGATTCACGCCTCTGTGCAAATGTGCATTCAAACTTTGAAATTATTCACTGAATGTTAAATATGCTCACCCTCTAAAGAGTTTGAAACGAACCACAGCATGGGGATTTTACGAAGTGCAGTCATCCATTACTCTTTTGACCTGTAATTACTGTTTGTAGCAGTATTAGTCGGCCAGTCCCGGGTGGTCACTAAACTGCTGAGGCACCGTGATGCAGCGTGGCTTATTAAACCTCACGTGTGCATGCTGGAAGGAACGACGTGCACTTAATGTCTCAGGATTTTATGAGACGCAAGATCAAAGAGAAACTGCTTGTTCTTAGCCCTCTAATAAGTTGGACATTTTTATATTTTTTACTTTCACAAAGTCTGCCACGGGAGGAACTAGTTTTAACTAGGTTGTTGCGACGAGCTAGAATATATAGAATCAAGATATTCCGAATTGAGAACCTATTTTTAACGAGATAAAAAGACGTTTTCTAACACACTACATCCAGTGTCACCACATGTATCTTAAAAAATGTGCCATTTGTTGTTTGTTTTTCTTAGCTCCACACAGAGTCATGTCAGGCCTTGGGAACTTGTCAGATATTCAGTTTGTAGTCACTTTAGAAAGGCTGAGCGCAGAGTCTCTGGGGAATCGCTCCAGTCTCCCCATCTCCCCCACCCCATGTCACCAGCTAGGAACAAAGCCGCCATAGTCAATTCTCCTAATTTCACTGCAGCCTGTCGAAATCCTGTTCTCCTTTTCTCCTTCTCTTCAACAAGTACTTTATGCTGGGATCAGTCAGGTCTGAGTCGCCCACAAAAACCTGAGGCTCTCGCTTCATCGTCTTTCAGCACCGAGTTTGACACTCCCCAACTCCCTGCCATTCAGGCGCCTGCACCATGCAATTTGTTTCCATTTGTCAAACAGCAGTATCCATCACAAAAGAATATGCTGGCACAACAGAAAGTTTGTGAAAAACATTGTCTCCTCAACCTAGAGTGGCCTTGAGACTACTTATTTGCTTGCCCGTAACAAAATAACCTTAAACAATTTAAACCACTTTCTGTTGTTGGAGATACTTGTTACGTTATTCTTCTCTCAACTGACAATAAAACATCTTTAGCTGAATAGGACATGTATCACACCCTGCCATCGGCACCAACGTATCACTCCTCTCTCAAGGTGGATGGGTTAAATGCTACGACGTGTGAAAGCATCATTTCATTCATTGCTTCCACATTGTGCTGACTCTTATTTTGTGTTTTATTTCTTTCGGATTAAACTTCATTGTGTGGACAGCCAGGTTTCTCCGACATTTATTTATTAAAGCCATATCAGCACTATGTTGACGGCTGCTATTTTCACACCTATTCAGATAGGTCTTAAAATGGCGCTATTATTGGACGACGTCGGAAGGTATCTGGTTAATAATACTTATTGTGCAAACTTTGTTGTCGCCATTCTTGTGTTGGCTGTTATCGAGGGGAGAGCAGAGAGGATATATGCTGACTCTGATGTAGATAGTGCCATGAGTATTCCTATTGTGGCAGCTGCTGTGTGGTGCAGTCCCTGATAGGGTTTCGAATGCTGTCAATGCTGTGTCAGGTGCATTAGCACCTCAGAGACCCATGATGCTCCAGCTGCTATGTGCCTGTGTCTCTCCGGGCCCTGGCCGCCAGCCTGACACCCGACACAAAGTAATCACAGATCACAGCGTTTAATCACTGAAACAAGCACTCCAGAGGACCTCTCTGTCAATATCCCACTCTCTCATTATCTGTTTGGATTGCACATCCACACTGTCAGATAAACAGAGTGGAAAATTAAGATTAAAAATATGGTAATTTCATTTCAGGCAGCAGGCTCCTCTCACTGGCCCATTATGCTATTGATTACCTCTGAATTCAATTTCTCTTTTCAATGTAAACTTTAATCTATTCGCAGGCCAACAATTCAACTCCCATGGGGCTATTTGAGAGTAAGTAACCATTTAATATGACGCTGGCTGAAGATTCACTGGCTTTAATGAATTGTGTAAATCACTCAGCTTTTAAAGGAACTGATGTCCCGCAGTTCACGACCCAAATCCAAGCCTGGTTAAATACAGCCTTTTATAGCAAGCTAAGTGTTTACTGACAGCCATCTCTGAATGTGTAATCACCGGCTTTGCTCTTTTCTGTATGGAAGCGAATCAAATAGCTCTTAATTGAGCTGAGGATGACACAATTACAATTTAATTGGAGACTTAATCGTCATATTGCACTACCACACTAAAATAATAGAGTAAAAAGCAACACCACTTTAACACCATGGAGCTGAATTTAAAAATCACTTGACTCAACACGATAATCACCAGGTTGTTCTCCTTAACCACTTACCAATTTGTAGCATCTTGGTCAAGACCAGTTGTAACCGCTGACCTGAAGCAAACATTCAGACATCTGAGTATCGTATGAGCAACAGCAGGAGGAAATGGTTAGTGAGGCAATGTAATGTGAGACGGGACAATGTGTTAAAGGAAAAATGAAGACAGCACTGAAACATTCAAGCAATACTGTTTTATTGTATGTGATTGGAATTGTATTTGCTGTAAATTATCAGTGATCATTTGTATCACTTATTTATCGCTAAACAACTACAAAGTGCAAACTCCCTGAAATATTACTTTTAATGTAACCATATGCAAAGATATGGAAAACAAACAATGTAAAATACACAGCTTTAAATAGAAGCAACAACAGCCCATTTATCAAAAGAATGAAGAGATTAAATTGATATTACACTGGAGAATATTTTTTCTTCGGATGTTTTTTTCTGTATATGTTTCTTTGTGTTATCATTGCCAGTACATGCCATGTTGCATTTAACACTTTACTGTTCTTCCCTGACCAGAGCTGAGGTAGACATTAAACCGCTATCATCAAAGTGCTGGAAGACTACTTAATTAAAACAGTGCAATTACAAAAATAAATAGTCTGATTAAGGCACAATAATTACTGAAAACAAGGCCGTCTCCTCTGAGGTTCTCTTTGTCTTTTCAAGCATGTTCCAAATAATGAAAAGACTTCAGTTATACCGAACAATGTTTGCCTTAAGGATCATTTAAGCCACCAATAATTTATTGCACCAGGATAAACACATCCAATATCTGCACTCTTTTGAGCACCAGTGTAGGATTGAAGCTACCCAAGAGGCCGGGACACATACATAAACATAGCAGGGTGTAATCAATAAACAGCCATGCAGTTATATGCTGTCAATAAAGGTGCCTCAGATACTTGCCTCTTTTCTCTTCCACACCAAAGGACTACGCCAATCTAATACAGCACGCACTATACTCTGCCGGTTGGGAGACTAAACACATTTTAATACACTGGAAGGAATATAAAAATGTCTGGTATATCTGGTAAAAGATTTGGTCAGCGATGGCGAGCGTGAGGGCCACAGCGACTCTCCAAACTGTCAAAGAGACGTCTCAAAGATGACACAGATGTCCTTGGCACAGCGCACATCTGTCACTCGCTTTTTGTTCATGTAAACCTGGAAGTGCATCAGGGAAGCAGTGTCACAGAACACAAGCACACAGTCCAATCTAAGCTACAATCTGTTAAGGCGTGATTCATGACAGATCCAGTCGGAGCCAGGTGAAGGGATTTGTCACCCACTGAAGCGTGCAAAAGTGGCTTATTAGCGCTGTGAAATTCACAGGGGAAAAAATTGGAGATGATCACTGAAATTATTTGTTTCATTTGAGTTCATTTTTACTTGTGTGTTTGCTTGAAGTGTCTACAAAATGCTTGATTTCTAAGCACAAAGAGGCTCTGACAGAAAGTTTGAGAAAAAGAGGCAAACGGGTGAAAACAGGTTGGCCTCGGCATGAGATATATACCGTCTACTCTGGGATTCTCTTTCAACATGGACAAAGGGGCTAGAGGTTGATATCAGATTATTGAATGTATTTAAACCTTGACTGACAACTATAGAAACTTGACACACAACATGTGGACCATCTCAGTATTTAATAAGTGGCACTAGACAGTTATGGATGCTGCAGTAATCTGATCTAAGGAGAGAACCCTACAATAAAGAAAGAAAACGTAAGGGCTTGAACAATGTCACTACCAATCCTCCAGTGTGCCGGGTAAGACGAAACCAAATAATACCACACTGTGCGGAGTCTTTGAAATCAGTATTTTACTCATTTCACTCCTCTGGCTGAGAAGATACAGTTCCGCTGATAAATTTGTGCGAGGGACAGAGAGAAAATGAAATGATGCCTACTTTTTTCTTATTTCACAAAGACCTGTTTGAAGTTGCAATATGGTATCTGTAGTCCCAGACAGATGCACATAAAATGGAATTGAACAATGAATAGCTGGCTCTTATCTGCTCAGTGTCTGAAGGGGAAATACATCACAAATGAATTTCACAGGGAAAAAATATGGACATTCTCTATTACAGTAATCCCCATAGAAAGTTTATCCCAAATCGCGATGAAGTTAAACCCAATATTTCCAAATGGATATAGTGCAAAGAAAGCTGCTTTTCTAGAATCATCTCTAAAATGATCTCAAATTTACATTATGAGAAAAAAAAGATTATACGGAGAGTTTCTTCGATAAAATCAGAGGATGTAAATCTACAAAGGGGGCAATTTCTCTCTCAAAATTAATGTTATGGTGTTGCAATGCTCCAAGTAGGCACTTTAAATTAAAATGGTAATCAAGTGTCTTTGCATTGTCAGGGTAATGCACATCTCCTCTTGCTTAACTATATCATTTTGAAGGTGAGCAATGAAGTCTGGAGTTAAAGGGAGAGTCTGGGATTAGTGTGCCCTGGCTGGACTCTATTTAGTGACAGCCCCGTCCTGGGACAAAGATGGGTGTGGTTACCTGTTTGGCTGTGTGCAGCAGTGAGGCGGCCTCGGCTCTGCCTGTCTGTTGGACCATCTGGTAAAAGAGCCCTTCCTGGTTCTGGAGCAGCACATATGGCTCGTCATACTCCTGGATCCTGCCGGCATCCAGAACCTGCAATCACACATACAATGCTGGGTGTGAGTGTGTGTCACTGCCTGTATACTTTACTTTGGGGAAAACTGACATTTCAGCTGTTTCACTGCTGAGTTATGCATGCAGACAGGGCAAGATGAATGGGGAAACACTAGTTCTCTGCACACTGGAACCATCCATTTCATGTGACTCATGCAACGACAAACACCGGTGCCTGTTTGTGCTCGACAGGGCCACGGACAATAAGCTTAGCCTGTTAGCAGTGTGAAAGTCTAGTGCGCTGACTCTGACAGACTGAAGATCAGTGATGTATCCATGTATTTATCGTGGCATTTCAGCGGCTCAGGGGTGGTCCTCAGTCAAATCCAACAATCACACCTTTCAGACACTAGAAAATTACCATTATTTCTGTGTCATCACATGCCCTATAAACCACACAAAGAATAGTGCCAATTCAAGCAATTTGAAAAAGACTACAATTATATTTAGACAAATTTTAACAAGCTCGATCCCCTTAGAGCAATGACGAGCAGTGTGTTATCGCTAAAGCCCAGTTTTTAACGAGACTTCTGCAGCTACTAGGAGATGCAATTTGTATCTTGGAAAGCAGTCTGCTTCTAAATATGGCACAGCTTAAGATTTGGACAAGGCAATTCAGATGGGCCCCAATTTAGTTCTCCTACAGTGCGCAACAATCTGGGGGCATTTAACACGAGCGTAGGTGTGAAACAGTCTCCGCTGTGTGATATTTGGCTTTTCTCAGCCACCCTCTCAGTGACCGAGCAGCCACCAGGTCGTGCCCTATCCTCCACAGACGCTTAACAAGTGCTGCCACAAATGGCACTAATTGGCACCTCTGCAGGCAGTAGCAGGAAAGGGCCAAAGATCAAGTGGCCGAGCAAAGGCTCAATGAGAGGGAAAGCTGTGAGCGAGAAATCAGCCCAGCTGTTGCAATTTAGAGGAAGTGAATTGGATTTCTAAAGATAGTACAGTAGGCGCCAGGTGAGTTTGACGTACAGCAGTGGGAGTGCATGATTCCTCTTCTACCACATAGTCTGTACACAATGGGAGCTTAATTGATCATGATTGAAAAGATAGAACAAGTTTGTGAAGGGATTTCACAAAATGTTAGGACTGAAAGCTCTGAACTTGAAGCTGGTCATTTTTTTCTGTCTGTTAACTAACTGATTACAGAAGGAAGGTGATCTCATGGAAAATACTGAGTGAAGTGCTGGACAATGGAAATATACTGCATTCTTACTTACCAGTATTCTGTCACAGTCAATGATAGTATGAAGCCTATGAGCAATGGTGAGGACTGTACACTCTTGAAACTTGTCCCGGATAGTCTGCTGGATGAGGCCGTCAGTTCTAAAGGAGGGAACACAACACCTCAGCACAAAAAACCTGCTTCCTACAGACCCTTGGGCAGGGAGTTTTACTTGACACTGAACAATGGCTCATCAGCAGTGAGGTATGTGCAGTAGTAGGTGTAACAACAAAGGATAGCGGCGCTCCTTATATTAACAAAGACCGGTTATGTTCATTTGGGCTTGTATTGTTGTTTTTTGTTAATATTGTGATTTGATTCCAAACCAATTCCACATCATATTTTGTCATACAAATAGCGTAATTGTTTTTACTTTTTGTATTGTTTGTTTTTGATTATTTATTGACTGTTTACTGAGTTTTATTAAACCCAGCTAAAAAAACATCTGGAGTAGCATTAGTTTACAGTATAGCTACAAGTAAAAAGGAGAGTTCAAACATCGATGCTAAATGTTTTACTTGTAGACTCAAGTGTCACCTGACCTTGGGTCCACATTGGCTGTGGCCTCATCAATGATGAGGATGCGGTTCTTCCGGAGGATGGCCCTGGCCAGACACACCAGCTGCCTCTGGCCCACACTGATGTTAGAGCCAGACTCAGTCAGCACCGTCTCCAACTTATTGGGCAGGTCCTCCACTACGCCCTTCATCTGCACCTGCAGAGAAGGAGAGCAGAGCCACAACCCTTCATTACCCCTTCATAAAGGCTTCCTGTGGGGATGTCTTTAAAGAGCTATCCAAACACACCCATTAACTGCCTGGCACAATGCAGGGCCAGGTCCACTGATGACCTTGGCCAGTGCTCTCTTGTGGCCAGCCTCTAGCTTTAATCCAGGCCACCAAACCCATTCAGCGGCAGGACCAGGAGCTGAAGCCCTTCACTGTGGGGGGAGCCTTCATCCTGGTTGGCCTGACTGCCCAAACACATCTCCCCCAGCATTTTCAATGGTTCCCAGTTACAAGCCGCACATTGAGCTGGGCCCCATGGCCCTAATGGGATTTCCCCCCATGACTTGTGGCGAGCAGGGAGGCTGAATGGTAGCATTGTACAGCGGGACAGAGGGATCCCCCCCTGGGCCGGCGAGGGGGAATCATTCAGAGCCACGCTGGAGTACCTCTTGGAGTGCATTCCACAGGTCCTCATCTGTGTGCAGCCTGAAAGGGTCCAGATTCTTCCTCATGGTGCCCGTGAAGAGAACTGGGTCCTGTGGATAGATGGATATAGAAAGAGAAGGCCGTGGCCAGTTAAGATAATGACAAGAGGGAAGATGTATGAAAGGGTTAAGACAAGCTTTATAGAGCGCCGCTAGGCAATGTTTGAGGGGAAGATGTTCACAAAGGACTTGCTACACTCAGAAGTTCTATTCAATGCTCATGCCAAATATGCTTCAATAAGTTGATCATTTTACTTGGAAAACGAGCACTTGTGCCCTGGCGTTGGTGGATAATAACTGTGCGACATTGTCTGAATATATAATATGGCAGAAAAAGTGCCATCTAGTCACTGTTACCAGACAAAGGCTTTCATACAGTAGCTGTATTAGAAATGATAATCTCAAAATGCCAAAAGTAACAGCTTTACTGCACAAGCATTTGTCACAAGGGGTTATTGCATCAGTTTACTATCCTCATAAAAGGACAGCCTCAGATCTCAGTAAGCTAGGATGTCCAAGATATGTATTTATGTTGCGCCACACACACCTGTATCAGTTTTCATCGACACAGTCATCTTTAATAAGAGAGTAAATAAAACTCTGAATTACAGAGCCGAGGAACGAGCCAACGAGTCCATAGGCGTTGTTCCAACCTGCCACTCTGTTTGTGGTAAACCTGATAAACAGGAGCAAGCCGGCATTTCGGATATTTATTCATAAATGCTTATCCAGTGTTGAAGTGATTTTCTGAACTCCTTTGAGGACTCTCTCAGGTCGTCATATGGAGGCCGTCTTGCCTCTCATGGTATAGAGCTGCTGGAGATAAGCTTTTCATATGGCTTTTTTTACATCAGTGAACAAATCAGCTGCCCTTTTCTTTGAAACATAACACAGTATTTATGACACTTAAATGGTTATAATGATGATGTGAAAAAAGCTTTCGAGAGATGTGGAAGAGTCTATCAGAGCAATAGAGGTGATGCGTAGCAGCAAATGAATGTCCATAAGAAAAAAAACAATGATTTCAACTGTATCATCAACAGTAATGGCTACGTAATAACTTAAGTTTACTCAACATATGAATCTAATTTCAAATCAAGATAGGAGTTGTTTACCTGGCAAATGTGAGATTAGACCAGGAGCAAGAGAAAAGTACACAATGGGTCTGAAAGGTCAAGTTACAATACTTCTAGTGTGAGGGTGACTCACTATCACACTTTCATCTGTGCTCATTTACAGGTCAGCACCCACTGCTGTGATGGAAAAACAATCAAACATAAACTCCAGTATGTAGGCACACCAATGTATGCAGCACACACCTCTCAAATACAAAATCAAGTCTCAACAAATGGAAAACTCAGGAGTAACCGCTCCATTTTCATCCAGCAAAAGTAAAGCTTGGAGGACTTTCATGCTTGCTACCTGTGCCTTAGAAAATGTTACACCTCTTTACTTCCAATGAGCTTTTCCTTCTGTCACCAAAATATCGCCTTGTCATAAAGCCAACTGAAGTCCCAATTCAGACTAGTTTTGTGACACATGTTAATTGAGGATTCAATGTTCGGTCGGAAAAACTGCTTTCAAGCACAGCTTTCCATAGACCGATTATGTGCTCCACCAATTCTAAGCTCTGTGTTTGCCACAAAAATCTGTTTTTCTAAGTCATTTCTGAGAATTCAATAGAAACTGAAATAGATCATTTTTTAAAGGAATATGCTAATAAGTGCTTATCACAATCAAATCTGTGGCTGGCAAATAATGAAACTCCTCACCGGCAATGTATAGCATACATATCACACTAACAATTCCACATGAAAAGGTAACGCAACTAGCAATTTATATCAAGATGTTTTTCCCCATTTTAAAGGCTGACTGAATATCATTTCATCTCTGACATCTCAGAGGAGAATAAAAAGGCTTCCAGATGGATTTGTGTAAATCTAAGGGACTTGGCCTATACAAGTGTGAAAAGAACATGATACAGAGAGACTGGTAATAATATATATCATGAAAATGCAATACAGTCAGTATGTGACACAGGTGGGCATGCAATTAAAGTTATGACTTGTAACCTGCCACTTTTTGCAAGTCTCTCCCAGGAGAAACAGAAAGAGTAAACAAAATCACATCAAACACACATCACATCCATCTCAAACTACTTTGGATGAGGAAGTAAAACTTTATCTGGAGTAGTAGCAATGCCAGAAACCTATCAAATCCACTGAAAAGCATTAATGAAACTGTTTTTGGGCATCTTGGCTGCACCCTCGAAATGTTTGAGACTTGGGCTAAGTGACGGTGTACAAGGGGACTCTGACTGTGAGGATGGGGAGACTTCTTCTAAGCAGCTTTCCCATGTTTGGGGGGTAGAGGGCTAATCCTCTGTCAGGGATGGGGAACTGCTCTCTTCACAGTACAGGCCGTGGGAGTCTTCTCCCCTCCCTCCACTCTGCTGACACTCACCCGCAGGCTGGCATTTTCTTAATGCCGTATCAGTTTCAAGAAGCGGAAATAAAGTTAAACTGTCTCAAGGCATCCGTTTGTCTCACTTTCAGAAATCCCCTGAGAGACGACTGTAAATTTCCTCACTTGTTTTAGCTTTTTAAAAGCCGGGCGTATAAAAAAAAAGGGGCCAAATCATGAAGGTGTCTGTTACCAGTGTTCATCTGACATTTCTAAAAATTCTCAATCTTGAGAAATCAAAAGCAGGACAGAAGAAGTTAAAGTAAAGGTCCAGCAGTTTGAGAAAAGGACAAAGACATTGAATGCAACATAATATTATGCTGTACGTTGCGACTGCTGTACATAGGTTCTAATATATGATTATGTCTCATATTTTATTACGAGTTATCCTTTAGTATACAGTTGTATATGTCAAGACAGAACAGCTGAGACCAATTTAAAAAGGGCACCTGTGGGATGATGGACATTTTCTGGCGGAGGGTGTGCAGACCAATCTCAGAAGTCAGAACACCATCAATCATTATTCTTCCCTCAGGTTCTGCCAGCCGGAACAAGGCAGAGATCAGGGAGCTTTTACCAGCACCAGTGCGTCCAACGATGCCGACCTGCAGTGGAGAAATCAGAGCTATTTTATATCTGTAATACATTCCACAAATTCACAGAAAAAGACATTATCATTATGCTTCTTTGGGTTATTAATCATAGGTGTGCTTATTTTGTCATGTCACAGAAGAACATGTCATATGTCTAAGTATAATATAACCACTTGTATTGTGTGGATATAAAAGATTGATGGAAAACATTATATTATACAAAAAGCAGGTATAACAAATCACTTTTTCCACTGTAGTCATATAGCTTTTTATGATTTAAGTTTCTGTTGAACATGTATTAGTCACATTGCAAAATTAAAAATATTTTAATATCTTAGTTGTATGATTTTGAAGCTTATTCACATGGCATCAGGTGAACCCATCTTAGTACCATCAGTATCATTTTGTTTTGGACCTTTTGCATGTTTATGATAGGAGGCAGCTATTTTTAAGTGTTCTATAGTCTATAAGAGTGATCATTTCATAGTACAACAGTGTCATGCATTTCATATGCCATGTATATCATATACTGTACAAGACAACCAATCAGGACGTTAGACAAAGGCTGTGTTCAGTGAGCGGAGCCCTGCCTGAAAAAAATGTAGCCCTCTCATTCCTTTGAATGAGGCCTATAGCCACAGTGACATCATCCAGCAAGACGCTGTCTTGGCTGAGCAGAAACCTGCAAGCACACATTCCTAGTGAATTAGTTTGTACCAGTTTACGACAAACTTGTTGTTATGAAAGACAACATTGTTGTCATTGTGATAACTTTCCAGAGTCCTTTCGGTGACTATAAGCCTCTGAGCAGCTTTTTTTGCATATGAGAAGACTTCAAATTCACAATCTGTTACTTTCGAGATTGTATTTCATGTCATAACTATACATGAAGCAATTTGCTCACATCAGAATGCACCACCCCCCACCAACGCAGCCCTTTGCCGTGTTTTAATGCATGGTTGATTACGGTCTGAACAATAAGAGTCTACTGCCATGCTTGTGCCTCTGTGAGGCTGTATTTAGTTACAGCAGCTTTGAGCTTAATGCTAACATCAACATGCTAGCATGCTCACAATGACGTTAACAGGCTGATTCTTTAAAGGCATAATGTTTACCATTTTAGTCATATTTTAGCATCTTAGCATGTTAATATTTGCTATTCCCACTAAACACACCATAACTAGGCTAAAGGTATTTGTTCATAAATCAACTACTGCACACATTTCATTTGTGACCGGATAGTTGCCGTATTAGATGAAGTTAACTTCCCCCAGTGTGTCTAGTGGGATACACTAGTGAAGATTCAAATCCAGAGACTTTATATTCCTCTCCATCCATCTCAATCTGCACTTTAAGAAGGCCACACTAATTCTTGATAGGCAGTGAATGTAAACAAAGCTATTTATAAAAATTACCAAAATAGTTTTTCTCAAAAGAACCATCTCACAATGCACTTGAAACCGCATGGTTAGGTTCCTTGGCTTTCATTAATCAAACTAAGGAAAAGTGCTTTTCCCATGTTATTTTTCCATCTCATTTACAAACCATATTCTGCAGTTACATTTTCTCTGGAGCTTAACAAAATGAAAAAGCAAAGGACTGTGCATTATTGATCTTAGAGATGATTAATATGCCCTTACTAAGCCATTTCTCACCAAATTAGAAATGTGCACTACGTGCAGACCTCCACTAGGTGTGTCTGCAATTACCACTGCTGTATTGTGTGATTAAAAGAATACAGCCCACACATCTGGACACAAATGGGCTATAAGACATTGTAAAACACACTTCCTTCAACCTCAAAAGCAAGCGGCAATGTATGCATGTTTGTACTCATGGTGGAATGCACTTATTGTAAGTCGCTTTGGATAAAAGCGTCAGCTAAATGAAATGTAATGTAATGTAATGTAATGTAATGCAGGCAATCAGCTGGAAGTTGTCGAATAAAACATACAATCTTGCCACAAACAAAACTTAACTCACCAAGCTGTCTGCCCACATAGTAGTGGCAGCAGTATGTGTACTGGTATTTCCGTTAGCTGTTAGCCAAACACACTGTCCAAGAAAATAAAGTGTGCAAACTATTTTACCCCACTGTGTAGAGGCTGTGGATGCGCTCAACTGGGTTATCATTAGCAGCCCCTACCAGCCAGGGGCCAGTTAAGAATTGCCAGCAGCCAGTCAATGGCAGTATAAAAGAGGCATTAAAAGCTGTTTTGAAAAAGTGTGGGTCACCAAAAACACAAGAGGTCCTTGAACATGCAGCCACAACTGGTCGCTCAAAATATTATGCAGCTTTCTGCAGCATAATGCGAGATTAGCCTTGGACAGACAAAGAGGTGTGCACTCACTCCCGGACACACGCACACTAAACTGATCGCATTATCCTCAAAGTGTAGATAATAACAATAGAAGGTCAACTGTGGTGTTGAAGCGAATTGTGTGTTTTTATATGATTATGTACAGTAAGTGACAGTAGTGAGGGCCAGAGTGAATGGATCGTGTACTGTAGGTGTAGGTTTCCTTGTGAGAGGGTGTCAGGGGAACTGTCAGGATGCACAATGCCTTTCACCCCCATGGCATGTGACAGAGATCCCTCCCATGGGCTGTCAGAGCCAGGGCCTCTACACTTATCAACCCATCCATTGTGAAATCAGCCGCCCTGGCCAACCATAGCCATGCAAAGTACACCCCCTGCATTAAACACAATTTCAATCATCCTCAACCATCTCCCTCTGCTTCTCGCTCTCCACCATCGCCCATCTCCCTTGGCCTCCCCTCTCCTCTCAAAGTGAATAAACAGTTGTCACCGTCAGGTAGCTCAAAATGCAAATTGGGAACAAATGGATCCACTTGAACAGTCTTAATTACATGATATGTATTCCATGAATCACAAATGGTATAGTCCTGAAGATTCAGCAGCACAATATGGTGTCCCTTTAATAATTGATTTGGAAATAATGCCACAAAAAAAGAATCACATCACGCCTTCTACACTAGCGGCATATAAACCTAAGTCATGGGCTGTGCACACCAGTAAGCATGCACAGGTGGGAAGAAAGACAAGAACCTTTTCTCTGGATGAGAAGACGACAGTCAGGTTCTTCAGGACCAAACGCTCATTGACACTGTAAGAGAAGTTGACTCTGTCAAAAGTGATGGACCCTGCCTTGGGCCAATCATTCGGCAGCTGTTTGTCCGTCTCCCAGGGTGCTTCACTCTCCAGCTCTGCATACTCAACCACTCTCTCCACTGATGTCATCTACAAAAGATGAAGCAAAGTTGTGCTCTTTCGATCACTTGAAATTACTGAAAAAAGCAGTACTTTATCTTCACGTAAAGTTATTCAAACAAACAAGAAACAGATAACATGTCCGACTGGTATTTCAAATTTAACCATCCCAAAAATAAGAATATTTAGTCATTGAATTTGTGTTTTATAGGAGTACTCCAGTATTGTAGTATTGCACTTCCATAACATTTTGGTGATCACAGCCGAATAAAAAAGAAAGTGACAAAATCAAAATCAAAGCAGAAGAAGCCAACACAAGATATATTTTAGTCTCTGAAATGAGTCCAAAAACACTAGAGCCTACATTTCCCACAATGCATCTTAGCCGTGTCTTTCATTAGAGTCTCCACGTGGCTGCTTTCAATGTACAGTAGGTAACTGCACATGTCTTAGTTTTCTTACGTTTAGACTAAATCAATAAATTATTAATTGTGTCCTCATTGATTTTGTTGACTTTGTGCATACTGCACGCCTACAGCAAACAGTTCAGTGACGACACATGGCTTTTGTACCAGGATAATCACAGTGTATGTAGTTTATATTCGTAGCACAAGCATTTAGTTGAGCTTTACTTTGTCTTTAGATACATTTGCCTTAAATCATTGTAACTCATTTCTGTTTGAGTTACCAGTGCTGAGGATGCCGCTGCTGGTTGTTACTGCTGGAGGGAAATCTTGTCATGCTGGAGCAAAAGATGCACCCTTTGAAGCTGTTTAATAAAGTGGCCATTCAGAATGTACCAAGTACCGGCCACATCCTGGGGATTTCTAGTTTAGAGATTCTGCTTATTTTTTTAGACTATATTGGTTTGTTGGTACTTTTTTGTATTGTTAAAATAGCTATACTAATAATAATCATATGTTTAGTTTACGTGGTGGTGTTTTTTAAATTTTTTTAATCTTTTTGTTTAAAAAAATGTCTAATTAAGTTCTGTCACATATTTTGTAAATTGTTTGTTTCATTTGTGGGTAAATAAAACTCTCTCTCATTTGAACTTTTAAGGTTAAATTTAAACTGAATTTAAGTGTTCAAATGTAAATGTTCTCACCATGTTCTCGATCTCTGCACTCTGTCTGACGCCCCACTGGAACATGCCTGTAAGTGTCACTGCATAAGATAAAGCCAAACCCACTGCACCTGGTTCCAGTCCTGAAAACAGAGTCAACACACAGTCAGGATTTTATCGTCATAGTTTCACTAATCAAGTGTCACATGTTAACAATGTGTCACAGGGTTGAGCCAAAGTCCATACCCTCCCTGAGGTAAAGGCAGCCAAAGGTTATGATGGTGACAAAAATTGAGCAAATTCCATCAAGACGGACAGCAAACCAGCGAGAAGTAGTCAGGAATAAAAACCAGGCCTCTGTTCACAAACAAAAGTACACCCATTATATAATACATGTGATCTCTCCAGCCTACATATTGCTAATATTGAAAAATGTAACATTAGACTGAATGGCTTTGATAAAAAGTTATTACTCTTAAGTGAAATATACTTTTTTAATCTCACCTGAGTGAAGATCTTGATATTCATCAAACATTTGCTGAAACCTCTGCTGAACCTTGAAGGCACGGATGGTGCTCAGTCCTTGAAGAGAAGATGAAAGGTGGGAGAATACGGGACTCCGAGCTAAAAGAAATGTATGCACACAACACATGTGTTAGTTAGCATTTGATCAAACATCAATGATGCTTGGTTCTGAAACCTAATCAAAGTTGATGGACAATGTGTCCCTGACGTCAAGCCATATTACCCAAAAATTAATGTTGTTGTATGTTTGCATTCGCCCTGATACAAATTCAAAATGCACAGGTATACACTAGTGTTTTTGTTTTGTTGTTTGTCATGTTTTTACTTTTGCAATAAATGGGCAACAACTAAATTGTGTTGAGTAAGAAACCCTGTAGTTGACAAAGAAACTGTTATTTGGCAATCAATCGTGAAATATACAGACATTTAATATGTCCCCGATGCAAAAGAGTTTTGATTTTGGGAAAGGTTTCAATTGAGTGGTCTTTTGTTGCCATTTGTTAAGCTTACAAAACCAAAGACAAAACCTAAATGTTTCCTCTGGGCTATTTAATAGAACTCTTGTTCTTTAAGATGATATAACCTGTTGGCCAATGTGCATTTGGGCTCTCAGCCCAGAATAAAATAGATGAACTAAAGCCTGTGATGGCCTAGTCATGCCCACTTGGCATTTTTCCCATTGTATGTGATGTCATGAACTCCCGTCTCTTGAGGAAACTGCGTGTGGCCGAGCCATAGGCCACCGCCACCTTTAGCCTTTATGCTAATGACCATGGCTTTCCTCAATGGTCTATTAGCATTCCTGTGGTCTGCTTTTGTCTCTTACCACAAATGGACATGCCCACCCCACCACCAAAAAAAGAAATTACTGGTAGACTCTAGGCGCTTGATGTCTCTAGAGGTCTGCAGGAAGTAGCATCGCAGAAACAGGAAGACAGCAAGAAGGGGAACAACGGGTATAAGGATCCAGGGGATGATGACGGCAGCTACTGCAATCACTCCGATGACTTGGAGCATTACCTGCGACAGAAAGAGAAATAGAAAGGAGCACAATACTAACTAATACAAACAGCATCTGAGTGAAAAGCTTGAATGCTGCTGTGTGGGCTACCACCAAGGCAGTGAGGCCTATTTCTTAAGGCTAAACAAGAGAGACTCTTTCAGTCGTATTTGTGTGAGACCGTCACAGACATACAGTAAGGTAACAGCAGGTTGTGAGACTGAGGTTATGTGACTCACAGTGTGAAAGGAAAACGACCACATCGCTAATTCTCACTTAGTAGCAGGTGAGAATTTACCACTTGGCCACTGCAGCTCATATCCCCGGCTCCCTCGGGCTTTCCCTTTAACACTTCTGGCCTGTAAGCCTTCCTGGCAGAGCAGCCAGCCAACAAGCATGGCCACAGTGACTGGCAGAGGGTTCTGGGAACCACACTGTGGGTATCTGATACATCGCACTCAAACCACACAGCCCTCAACAACACAGTGACTCATCACCCGTGTTAATGGCTCTGTGACACATCTAGACCAGGATACCAGAGCTGCCTAAACAGGATTGACGGCAATGACAACAGCAAAGCACCCAACCCTGCACTGTGTTTAAAAACCGATTGAAGAATCTGATAAAGATTATATATATATATATATATATATACTGTATATCTCAGTCACAAGGGGCCTTTTCGTGCCGTGCAAGTTTTAATTATTTGATACGAAGTACATTTTGCTGACAATATTTCTACAGTTTTACTCTTTCTACTAGTGGAGTGTGTTTACTAAGTGATAGTGATACTTTTTTTTCTTAAATAAATGATGTGAATACTCCTTCCACCACTGCACATGTGAGAGACCATTTCTTCTCAACTGAAAGGTATACCGTGTTACATATTTCATATTCGATTGATAGATGATAAAATTGAAACCTCACACCCTGAAATTAGACACATGCTAAGAGATGAATCCTAAAACGTGGAGATTAGGATCGTACTGTTACCTTCAGTGGTCTCAGACTAGCCCAGAGAGATGGAAATTTAATTTAGCACCTTAATTACGGATGTTATCTGCCACTTAAGCACACATTTAAGCATGATCAATTTCAGTGTAGTTTCATGATGAAAAGCTACTCAATTTCATTTGCAGTTCAGATAAGAGGGTATTACTAGTCTAACCATTGCTGTAGTGGAGCCCACACAATCAAACAGTGGGTGGAAGCTACTGAGCACAACTGATCCCAAGAATTTCACAGTACATAAGTTTCAATCTTAGCCTTGATGGAAGGCTACCAGACTGCAAAGTGAGATGGTGGCCCACGAGCCATTACTGCATGTTATCCAGCCTTCCCTTGAGGGGATCAAATATGAACTGAACAAATGTCTTATCAAATATTCTATTTTTCTTTCATTCTGCCGCTGCTGATTGGTGACACCGTGACACTGCTCATTCATGTCTGCCGATTGTTTCCTTAAATTCTAATTGGGCCCATTTCAGACGGAGGCCACTGAGGTCCGAGTCAGGCTTATCTGACAGTGGGGTCATCTGTGGGGACAGAGGAGGAACAGGAACCATTAGATAGGAGTCTTGCCTCCTCCTGCTCCCCAGGGCCCACAGTCGTCAAGGCCCTGTTTGATGTGATCCATTTGCGTGGTCTGGCGCTTATCATGTCAGCATCGGGAACACCGTGGCCCCCCACCCACACTACACACAGATGATTTTGATAAGTGATCCTACAAGCATACATCTCACCCCCCCGGACCACATCCATATCTCCAATTAAACCACACAGGAACAGAAAACTCCCAAAGCCACATCCCGCTGCACATAAAAGTGGATAAAAGGATGAAAGGTTTTGTATACAAACAGTTTAAATAAAGAATTACCACTAATTGCTCTTTAGCAAGAAAAGAAAGCTACCGCACGCATCTGATTCAGTCATTCAAGCAAAGTAGGCGTACTGCTGTGTCCAAAGACCATTGAGATTTCTGCTGACCCTAATTGGTTTATTTTCTCAATGATTCTATCAGCTCTTTGATGTCAAAATAAATGCAGAAAATTGAAGTTAATTGCTATATTTGTGCTCAGCAATGATAGCGACTGTTGTTCCACGGCAGAAAATAAACACTTGCCTTTAATTAAACATCCCTCCGGACACGAAGAATCGGTACGCTTTTTACAACCTCCTTTTTATCCTCCCTTTATTTACTGACAGTGTGCAATATTTGCCACAGGGAGAAAAAAAAAGTGCAAACAAAACAGGAAATGAGGGGAAAGCAAGGCAAAGAAAATTCCTCAAAAGAAGTCCTCTGTCATCATTGGAATTTTTTTTCACTCCACACTTTTCCGTGACCGAGCAGCACAATAAGTTGCAAGGGTCAGTGGTACTGAAACAAAACATGGCTGTTCCACTCGGGCTCTGGAACAATAGAAGTGACCCAGTCCATTCTACTCTGTCTTTGGGCTTTATTTTAGCATTAAATGCCCAGATGCTATGGCCTTTCTTTAGGAGAAATGACTGTGGACACCTCCTTCACATTTTCCCTTTCTGGGCCATTTTCACTTCATAAAGCTGCAGTCAATGTGTTTTGTGTGTGGTGAGGAGGGTCTGACACATACTGTGGTGGTCTCAGTCGCTGTCTACATTGGTGGCTCAAGTAGTCCTAGGATTAGGCCTTTGTGTGCTGTGAAAAGGTAAAAGAAGTCACTTATTTGGGCTCAGTCAAGCTGCTGATTTCCAACCCCATTTTGGAAATAAGAGAAAGGCTTTGAAATGCGGTCTCTCTCTCTCTCTCACACACACACTCTCTCTCACTCTCTCTCTACTATAAATCACTTGTGTCCAGCAATTTCATTCATTCATCATTGCTCTTTTCTCCCTTTCTTGAAAACAACAAAACAACATTTTTAAATGTGTTCGAAAACAGCAATTCACAAATACAAAAGTCACTCACAGAAAGCATAGAATGCATTAGCGTCATCATATTGACAAGAAGTGAGATCCTAGATACGATTGGGACTTTGTTATGTAAGTTCCCAGGCTGAATGGACCCCTGGACTGGCCTGTATGTCTGAGTAAGAGCAGCTGAGTTGCTGGACCACAGCATCATGGGGGACCACACATACACACACACTGGAAGCTTTTGCTGGCCAATGCTCGCCATCAAATGACCATGTGTGGTATTGCTGAGTGGCCAGTTAGGCAAACCCATAAGCGCACACACACACACACACACACACACACACGCACACACACACACGCACACACACAGTTTTCTGTTTTTGTTTTTTTACAGTAACTTGACCAATAAGTGCCTATAACAAGTAGTGTAGTTAATCTTTAGGCTTCTCACCTTTCTGGGTCACTTCTTTTTTTTCACCGTGTGCAGGGAGACAATGGCAGTGTCATAAAACAATGTCATAAGGGATTTATGGCACAGCCTATATATTTCCACACATGAACATCTCCTGTGTTTCTCAGTATAACCTGTGTAACGCCTGGAGCCAGTGAATTCTTCCCTTCTTCTGTCACCAGCATGGTAAAGAAGAGAGAGAATGCCGGTGAAATCCCATCCTACAGCACTCACGGTTACGTCAGCAGTTCTCATATCCCACAAAGCCACTGAAAAAGCCTGACACACAATGTGCCACAATATACAGACTCAGACAACGATCGACCCGCGAGTGTTTTTAGACAATAGCCATCTTTGCTGTGTGCTTGTGTGTCTTCTGTGCTGAGTTTGTGTCTGCATACCTCACACATGCACTCCCTCTTTTTCTCACACACACTTGGAGCAAATGTATCTCTTCCGGTGGACTGTTGGTTGCTATAATTTATGATTTATGAGCCGGTGTTTATGCATGTTTAAATGCAAATAACATCAGTGAGAGCAGGCTAAATCCCAGTCAAATAAAAGTAACTGTCAGCTGGTATCTTACCATGCACATGCTGACAAACTGAATTTGTATGGATGGTTTAGAAGACCTATGAATGTAGTTATCGGACCTCACAGTTAGTGATGTGACTTGGTCAAGAGCCTTCACACAAAATCCTCCACTGAAAGACCCCTGTACTCACCCCTCATTGTCTTGCCCTCCTCCTCTGCCCCCTCTGTGAAAATAGAGCCAACCCAGGATTTAAAGGTCAAGTCTGCACAAAAGCAGACAGTCCCCGAGGCCTGAGGTGTTTTTAATTGACATTTCTGTCTTTGTCCCCTGACCATAAAGAGAGAGGAGAAAGAGCCTTTTTTCCCAATACACTAAATTAGTACTAAATGAGACCTGTGAAGAAAATAGGGCTCTGGGGTGTAACCAGGTTCCCCCAGCTTGAGGGAATCCCCTTGTTAGGCGGGTATGGGGGCAGTGCTGATGGGCTGTGAAGTGCTTACTCCACCATAAAGGGGGAGGCTCTGGTGCAAATCCCCACACAGAAGCGGCCTCTCCCCATAGAGGGAGATAAACCAGTTAGGGCATTGTTTATGAAGTTTCACTTTATTCTCCCCTGACAACCATTTAAACAATGACTATGGGGAAATGTCCCTCCGTGAATGAGCAACAATAGTCAGGATCAGCAGCTTTTCTGCGCAGCTAATACTTTGATAAAAAAGAGTGAAAATCATCCTTCCTGAAAGCATTAAAAGCTGCTCCATGAAAGACACCTGCAAACAAGAGCAGAAAGCAGCACAAACAAAAGTGTTCTGTGCCAAGGATGCCACCTTTGTGCACTTTCCCAATCACTTCCCACTTTCTGCTGCAGCAACCAAAATAATGTGCTGTCTTATTCTGACAGTTTACTCTTCAGTTATTAAAAGGTAGCTTTCCCTGCAATACAGACACAGGATTATATAGTATAGCATCTTGTATTGCATGATTCATAAGAGAGGTAATAACGTATATGGTGGAAGTCAAAGTTGGTGTACAGTATGTGTGCAACACAAGTTTTAGTCTACTTTCACTGTTGGACTTATGGATTTATGCGCCTTCTACAAACTTATTATTTTACTCCAGCCATTATTCACCTTATTATCAAAATGAGGGAAACTATAGCAGACAAAAAGCTTTTGTGCATATGATCTTTTGTGCTTTCAGCATTTAAGATGGCTTTTGTCTACTGTGAGATGGGTATCTGCCACAAACATCACTCAGGCATTGTGAAGGGGGGATTCGTTTTCAGCACGCCTTTGTTCTATTCTTTGGCCCTAACCAAAGAGCCACGCCTGCTCCTCTACCTCGAATTGTGCAGCGAACATTCCCTTCTTTGTGGTGCGAGGTGCATGAGCTGGCTCATCTCCGCAGGCTTTCGTGGGAGATGGCTGTCACGGTGGCAGGGTGGCATTTGGTAACCCAACCTGGTTATGCACCAGGGTGGCCCTTGGCTACCAGGCCCATAAGACTGTGGACCATTAGGTGAATTGCGCTAAGAGGGGCAAGTCCCGTTCTGGATCTGTTCCACCTGACCTGTCCCCTTTCCCCTCTACCACGCTTCCAGCTCCACTCCTGCAAACACATCGTACGCCTGCTGCTCACACTTCTCCTCTTTGCCACTCAACGCATCATCCTTGTCAACCCCTCCTCGCCTGCCCACTGTTTTCCTCAACACCAGCCTCATCATCCTGTGGCCTTTATTTCCTATTTGGTACCTTTTTCTCTCCCAATCATCTTGCTTAGTCTCCAACATTCTCTCAAGATGCCGCTTCTGTTGTGTCACACTGAGGGAGCCACGCCCTCAGCCTATGTGCACACTTTTATTAAATCTGTGCAGGCGCTGGGCCGCGCTGGCGGGTAATCCTACAGTAATTGTTTCCAGATTAGGGGACCCGGACCACAAAGCAGGTTTAGCCAGGCATGAAATGGCCTTCCCATGCTGCAGCGCCAGCGACCAAACCTGCCGAGGTGAGACTCACCTGGATAAAGTCCACAAACGTCCATGGGAGAAGAGAGTCCAGGTAACCAATGTCCTTCGAAAACCTGTTGAGGATTCTTCCTGGAAAACACAAAAGCACAGATTAGATGACATTAGAGGAGATATATGTAAGACAGAATCAAACAGTTGACAGTGGAATTTGTTTTTTTTGGTTAAAAATATGTATCATTTGTACAATCAGCAGCATATAGTCAAATTAGTTGAAGATCTACCTTAAACCATTTGTATTTCATTCCCGATTGGAAGAACATATCTAAGCAAAACAAAAGCTACGTGTATTATTTATCCCTGAGCTACTGTGCACCCGTGAAAATGTTTATCTTGTTTCAATATATGGTCCTTCTTCTAGTATTACTAGGCTATTGAGCAATTGTTAACAAAGTCCCCTCCAATAGAACATAAAAGAGCTTACACACTGAGTTTGATATCAGAAGAAAAACACAGGCCTATCTAGGTTAAACAATGAATCATTATTTGTCTGGCATTTCATAAAGACTGCCCTACTCTTGGCTGAATACACGAGAGAACCTTTTGTTTGGAAACAAAAGGCAACAGAAGCTGCGTACCTGCCTTCATGTTCTGACTGGCAGTGTCAGTGGCGTTAATTGAGTTGCCTCCAATCTGCTCAGGTGTTCATTATTTTGGCTGGTGCTCTGCAGGTGCCGTGGCAGCCCTTTATTGTGACTCTTTAAGTAACTTTGCTCCCCAGTTCTGATCTGATCCCACAGCACACAAGATTACACTCCAGCTGTTTTCACACACTGTGTATTGCAGGGTCAGTGATAGCAAATCCTAACACGACACTACCTAAAGGCAGGCAAGGCAGAAAGGCTTTCTCTTCTCTGTCCCTGAAGGGAGCCTCTCAGAGGGAGACAACAAGTACAAGAACAGTGCCAGTATTGCCTCTACAGAGGCTGAACTCCAGTTAAAAGTCACGGACAAGCTGTGTACATCCGTTGTGTGTAGTGTATATTCCCTCGCGCCTCTAAAATGGTGTCATAATGTTTCAGCAACCCAAGGTGACACATCACTGAGCAAACAGTAATATCTATCTGAGGAGAATGTAAATAAAGCAGCGCTCACATATTTAGTGTACAACCCCTGACAAAGTGACACTAATCACGCAAGCATGTAGATGAGTTTATCAAGGCTCACAGAACAGATCAGGAAACAGGGTGAGACGCATTACGTGCCAGAGAGAGGGAAAGGCTGAGCGGCACATTGGCAGAATGTGGTGGTATGGCACTATGGAGGCGTGGCGGAGCCATTGGCACCACCGACCAAAAAGTTGCCTCCCAGCCTCCCAGTCAGTCCTACGGAGGTGGGCCCTGTAATCACCTCTCTCCACGGCCGTAAGCAGCTTACAGCTTTATCCAAAACGCCGCTCCCGCCTAAAAACATGCATGCAGACAAGGCCGGGCTCCCCATAACAGCCATTGCATAAACCCAGCCAGAGCATTATTCCCCGCAACAATCCAGCAATGCTCCAAATCAGTCCTGATTCAAAGTCAAGTGGCGTAAGCATGTTGTACACTTGGAGGCAGACTAATCTTATTCACAGTGTGAGTGTCCCTTTAGCATACAGACATCCTGAGGGGAGGGTTCATGCAAGGGGGTAGAGCTGCCATACTAGTGTAGAATATCGCAGCTTTAGTCTGGGAATGGGGGGAGTACTTGTCAAAACTGTCTTTGCGGAAGATCCAATAATATTTTATGTAATTTTACTGTCTAAGCCATAGATGACCTACATTCATGCATATCTGACAAACAATGCCAATAAGAAAAGGATAGGTTTCTCTGGGTTACATCATACCATGGTTAGAGGGTGTTAGAGCAGGGAACATCAGTCAGCTATCAGCTGTTTGACAAGCAGCTCAGTTAACAGAGTTTCAGAGGGGATGAAGTAAAGACCCTTCTCTATCCTGCATAGACTATAGAGGGGATACATTACAGTGATGCAGTTACACAAAGACATTCACTGCATGGAAATGCCTATGAGGTAAGATCGGCATGGGACAATGGCTTCAATCACTATGGGTGGTTGTCAACAATATCACCTATTGTGTAGAGAGGGGTATAGACGTTTCAGGATATCAGCAGCATTAGTATCAAACAATTTCTCATGGTTGAGGACTCCAGGGGTGATTTGCACCACTTTTTCAGGCTCAGGAAATATCAAGCCCTCCCAACTAAGGTGGCCCCTTAGGTGGAGATATTAGGTGAGCAGGGCCCCCAATCACATTTAAAGAAGTGGAACAGTGGGGTCCGGCTAGAGCAGGGCGTGTGGCAAATCGCTGTTCCCTGTAAACATCAAGATAAGGGGACGACTCAGAGCCGCTCCATGTGTGGGCCCCAGTGCATTTGGAGGGGCCTTTCAGTCAGGCAAGTGCGATAATGATGGAATACTGGGGAGGGGGCTGCCAAGGCTGGAGGTGGCACAGCTCACCTGCACTTCCATGAAGGGCCTCGGGGCCTGGGGCAGCCTCCCACCGCCGGCGCCTTGCTGCCAATACTAATACATTCTAAATCCATTCTCTTCGCTCTCACCGCCAGGCTCCTGCAATCTCCTCTGCTTCCCTTTCATGCAATTAAATAGTGGAAGTGCCGAGCGAGGGGGAGCCCTATCAGCCATACTGCACACACACACACGGCTCCATCTCCACATTCAATTTACACACCTCGATATCATCATCCTCTCTGCAGTACTTCTTTTACTTTGCTCTTAACACTCTTGCATCCCAGACCTGAAATACAGACATTATAAACATTGCCTGTGTAGACACAATTAGAATCTCACATCACTGACTACAGAAGATCTAATGTTCCCTGTGTCAACAGCAACTGAGTGGTACGAAGATGGCCCACTATGTCGATGTGAAAGGGGGACGGTGGAGGTGTGTGTGTGTGTGTTGACTGAAACTCCACTCCTTGACTGTGCTGATGAGCTGAAGCCCTGGCCTGCAGTCTCTGAGGGGATTAGCCCACTCAATGACACTAAATTACAGGGATCAACATCAGCTCAACACATCCACCGCTGTCTGTGCTGCTCTAACTGAATCTCATTTGGATGAACAGCTGTAATAAGACTGTACATATTGCTAAAACTGAGCAACATGAATATATTAAGTCATGTGAATTCATATAGTTGAGGAAAAAGCAATCTGTAGTCTTATCAAAATCATCTAGATATCTTCTTATCAAATAGCATTGTTATGAAATATAAAGATTTCAATCACGCGAAACACCAACTTGGAAATCAACTATTTCCACACAGCACAAAAGATAACACAGACACATGATTCAAATGGCGCAGTGGCATTCAGTGGCATATACAGAAGAGCTACAATGCCTCTCCAATCATAATTCACCAGTGCTGTACTCTATTGTTAGAAACCACATTCACAGAATAACAAATAAGACCTTTGTGCAGTGACGCTTGAAATGGTAACCTTTAACTTCATGGACAGCTATCAAGCACAGGGCCGTTCAGCAGCAGCACACCTATCACTTACACGTGTAAACAGTTGTCAAATCCTTAACAACACATAAGCACACATTACAAATTACTCACACTTATTGCATGAGAGAAGTGGATGCGGTTGCTATGCAAGTGGCAGTTCATATTATATATTGTATACAAAACAATACAACATTTTAGACAGACGCAAAACAAGAAGAAAGACAGAGAAAGACGGCAGAACTAACAGCTGACTTTGTTCTGCTCTTTTCTGTTTGGTTTTACTCAAGTGAATGAATGAAAAATACAGAGCAGGAGAAGAAGAAAAAAAACATGTACATCAGTGAAATGTATTGTTAAAAAAGCATTGTGGTCATGCTTAATCTACTGTTGACTGGACGGAGGACAAAAGAAACGCACTCTCTGGGACAGTCGTCTATAAATCCAGTCAGACACACAGGGATGTTTGCCAGCCTGGAGGCCAAACGGTAATGACTGGACTGGTCATACAATGGTCACTGATAGCGGCACAACAGCAATCAGATAGCAGTGTCTGTTAAGCCTCTCCTTTGCTGCGCTATTAAACTGATTATTACATTATTCAAAGTATTTGTCCTCCTCCCGTGCGTAGATTACCAAGCAAGGCACACCCAGATAAGCCTTCAGGTAGTCCAATACGTAACACAACAGCAGCAGCAAAAACAAAAGCCAAAGATTAAGACCTGTGGTGTTTGCTCCAAACACAGCTTTGCAAAGGAAAGCTTTGTCGCTGCACCCACTTCTAATGCCAGAAGAAACCGCAAGCTCCTGAACTCCCTCAAATCATATTTAGACTTGTGTTACCAGCTTATTATGACTCATTATACAGATACAAGTTCCCTTCTTGTTGAGAATTCCCACCCGAGCTGATTGTGTTGTACATGCATGTCACTATGAAGAGATTAGGCTGAGTAATTATCTTCTGACAGGTGAACAATGCTCCAGAAAAATTAAAGTTATCAAAGTGGGCCACTTGACAGTTGACTTTGGGTATGAATGACACATTGTACTTGTACTAACTTCACCTAATAAAAAGAGGTATTTCATTTAGACCACAAAATCAAAGGAGAGCAAAATATTTTGCTAATTATTTCAATTAATGTTGAATTACTCTCCGTTTTTTTGTGGTTTCTATTTAGAGCGGGTGTGCAAAACACCTCTGGAAAAAAAAAACCTATTTGGAGTGTTTGCACACTTTTAAAATTGTGTGCATCTGCCTAATCCATTGACCCAGCAGCTACAGCCTGCAAAGCTAACGAAATAATCAAAGATTTCTGATACAGCGCACAAGACAAATATGTCAGTATTTACACAGCTCTATAGTCCAAACACAACACTGCCCAAGATCTAGTGCAAACAGTATTTATTCATAATGATTGCTTGCTTTTGTTTGGACTCACAATAAAAAGATATCACTATATTTACAATTGTTTAAATACATTATGGCTTTATATTAAGTCATATCACTAGGCTTTTTGAATTGGCCTCTTGGATACACAGACTTTACTTCCCTGTAGCCACTTTTGTGACGCCAGTTTATTCGCAGTCAGAAATAAAACCCCAGAACTTCAACAAACAAACAACTTGTACCAAATGCAGAGCCACTATATTAGAAATTATGATTAATATTTATCGGTTTTTCATTCTATTTATAGAAATTAAATTATATAAACATGTCAATAATATTTGAAAATAATACATTTTTTATTTGTTAAATGAAAATGATCACAATTGAAATCCAAAGGTATCTTTTTTTATTTTGTTTTACTTGATAGCAATAACAAACTATGGAGTTTTTGAACAAGCATATTATGGATGTTTGTAAAGGGGATCGAAACGTGACAAAGTAAGTAACAGTCTGCTCTCTAGTGGTGAGATGTTAGCACAATAACTTCTACAGAAGATCCCACTGGATGGTTACATCTCATAATCATCTCATCACTCCTGTAAAACCATGACCATGTTATAAGAAAGTTATCAGTTATCAATCATCTAAATGAGAACTTGATGAAGAAATGAGCCACTTACCGATTGGATTGATATCGAAAAAGTGTACTGGGGTCCGAAGGATGGCATTAAACATGCTGTTGTGCAGGGTTTGGGCCGAGCTCACCAGAACATTGAAGAAGACCAAGCTGCGAAGGAAGCCGAACACGACTGAAGAGGCTGTTAAACCTGCCAAAAGCACAGAAAAAAATATATCAGCAAACCACAATGCTATAATTGTACCTGTTCCAAGGTCAGCTATGCATTTAAAGTTCCATCTTCCAAAGCAGATATAGTCCACTTAAGTTTTTCCTTCAATGATGATTATATTTTTGTCTTGAACGCCGATATATCACAGTGAATACAAAGCCTCTTCACTCTTTCAGTGAAGAGGCTGGGAGTCACAAGGAGACAATCAGGGCAATGCAATGGCAGAGAACAAGAAAGGCACTGCTATCTCTCTGTACAGCTGAGACCCATGTACACATACAGCGGGCCTTGAAGGCCTTGGGCCACAGCCAAAGAACTGTGGATCTGTTCAATGAATGGCTGGCGTATTCAGAGCTTCAACAGTACATGAAAAGCAATGTGCGTTCAGTGGGCTTCACCTGCGTAAACACCTAGGTACAGGTCAAGGTCCAGCTGCTGGGGGAAGCTGCCATTGAGGTGCTCTGTCACATTGATGTGCTTCTGTTCAGAGGCCCTGCAAGTCAGCCACAAAAGAACCAAAAATCCACAAGGACAAATAAACACAACGAAGAAAGAACGCTGCAACGTGAAGGCACAATTCAGAACACATCCCTCCTATCCTGAAGCTCAAGGTCAGTTTCAGTGACAGATAATGCCAAGAAAAACTGTTTGGTTCAGTCGTCTTCTTTGAAATCATCAACCATTTCCAAGCTTAGAAAATCTCAGTTTGGCTTAAAAAACATGCTATTCTCGAGAATTTGTGTTTTTCACAGGGTGTAAAAGAAAACAAATCTCACCAGCAAGCAAGCCACCAGTCCTGTAGAACAAATGTAATCTAAACAAGCAAAAGAAATGTCATGAATAAACATTTAGCAAGACAATGTATTGCATCGTTAAATAATGATAAAGATAAATTATGCGTTGTATTTTTCCAAAATTTATAGAAAACACAAATGAATTGAAGAAAATTGACTCACATGTGCTAGGGCATTGAGTGAAATGAGGACCGAGAGGACCAGGAAGTTAGCGCCTGCCCTGAAATACTTCACATACATACGCAGGCCGACGTTTCCTTCTGAGCGGCTTTCCTCCCCCATTGATTGCACTACCTACAGATAGACACTAGTGTCAATGCCAGTCTTCAGCAACACTTCAGATCCGGCTGTAATGAGCAGCAGGGTAAGGGTGAGTACCTTCTGCCCTCTAGTGGCTGATAGAGTGGAGAGCAAGCCATTTCCCCACAATGAACAGTTTTTTTAAGTCAGACATCATTTAGCGTTAAAGCCGTTACCAGCGCCACTCGTCCCAAACCCAACTGCATCTCTCTCTTTTTTAAATCAAATTGCATATTTGGCTCTTCAGACAGGAAACATGCAGCATTGAACCTCCTCCAGCTATAAGTGTATGCATTCAGCTTGATGAAAACTGCTTTTTAGCAATTGAAGTCAACTAAAAGCAATTTATTGTTTCAAATATACCTACCACCACAGGTGGCTCCGCTCCCTTAATCAAAGAGTACCGAGAGGAGGAGAGGGAGGACAGAGAGGATATTGAGTTGTCTGAAAGCGTATGTGGGAAGTTGGAGCCCGTTCCAGAGATGGGAGTCCCACCCAGCCTCTCCTCCTCCTGGCCCTCATCCTCCTCCTTAAGCAGGGAGGTGAAGTCAAGTCCAGAGCCCTGCAACTCACTGTAGGTCCCACGGGCCACCATCTGACCCTGACAATGACAGAAAAAACAGCACAAGAACTCACACATAGCTTGAAAGAAATTGAAATGTCAGCATCTGTGAGTGATATATTAATTTTTTACGATATATTTAAACGCTTACAGAAATCCGACCTGACACACAAATTCTGTAAACGTGTTGTTCTCTACGATGTAATAAAATAACATCCTTATTGAGGCTTTTCACAGAATGTTCTTGAATGTCTTCAACCATGTCGGATGTATTGTTACACAATGGTCACAGTTAATATATGAAAAATGTTCAAGTATAAGAAATACATTTGTGTTATAACAAAGGATATAATAAATAATTGCCAGGTGTTTAACATGCCCTTCCACTGTACAGTAAGTCAAAAGTGAAAGCTGTGGTAAAAGCTTATATTCAACATTATTATTCTACTTTATACCAACAATGACTTAAATTACCTGAATTCTAATGCTCATCATTACATTACATTACAATACTGTAGTGTTATTGAGTAACAAAATGAAAAGAAATTTGACATAAGTGATGCAACAAGACAAGGACTGTTAACAGAATTATACACCATACTCTACATATGACCACAATAAAAAAGATTATATATAAAATATTCAGAGTACTTGGCACATAATAAACAGTAACACTTCTTTTATTGGCTTATTTAAAACATTTAAAGTGTGTTATCGTCACCTGAGCACTTCTCTTTACATGTAAACACAAACATAAACACCCACCTGCTTTAAGACAACAATTTGATCTGCAGCCTTCAGATACTGTAGTTGATGAGTAACCAGGATACGAGGCTTCTTCCTTAAAAGGCCACAAATGCACCTAAAGAAAACAAATATTTCAATCCAAAATGACAAACTCCAAATTTTACACCTGATTAACTGTTTCTGGATTTCTCCATGGAAAACAATCGGGAGATGTTAGAGACCAGACTTACTCTTCAAAAAGGTGCCTTCCCACCTCAGCATCAACAGCACTGAGAGGGTCATCCAGCAAGTAGATGTCTGCATCCTGGTACACTGCTCTAAAATTACACACAAATGGAGGTTATCTCTGTCACTTAGAATTACAAATGTGCATTGCCTCATAGTGATTTAGCACACCTTGCTAAGCTGACCCTTGACTTCTGTCCACCACTGAGGTTGGTCCCTCTGTCCCCGACCATCGCCAAGTCACCACCTGGCAACAGGTCCATGTCCTGAACAGGGTCCAAATGCAACCCTTACCAGGCATTCAAAAAAACGGGACTCACCACTAACTAATTTGTCTAAAACCTAGACTACAGAGCAATAAAATGCAGCGGGTGATAATCAACAGTGATTCTCACTCTCTTGAGGGCGCAGGCTCTCAGAACTCTATCATACTTCTTGGGGTTGAACTCTTTGCCAAAAAGGATGTTGCTTCGAATTGTGCCAGGTAAAATCCAGGGCTGCTGAGAGACATATGTCAGCTCTCCTTTGACCTTGACCACACCACTTTCCTGAATCAGTTCCCCCAGGATGGCACTAAGGACCGAGGACTGAGATGCACAAACAGAGCAAAAGCTAAGATTTCAAGAACCATTTTGAGAACCTTTTGGGAGATACACTTAAAAGCCCTTTCTTTCCCAGAGTAAGTCATGAAGATACCACTGGAAATAAGTATGGAACTGAACCAGGAAGTAATTATCTTAGCTTAGCCTAGCGTTAAGTCGATGCTCTACGAGTAATAGTTACGACACATAACTCCCAGTAAAGCCCCACATTGTTTCTATTTGTGTTTATGAATAAATTGCTTTCTTGACAAGCATTACAAATAACTATATACAAATAGCCAATTGTCTCGCTGATTGTCTTATTTACTTATGTAGGTTTATCAGTATAAATTGAAACAGTTTCATAACCAGTTTAAAGTTCCTCACAGTAACTTTGAACAAAAGCATTCTGCTGCCTGTATACAAGCTAACTATATAGCATGCTGCCCTTCGGCTTTCACACGAAATGATAGGACTACTCAGATACAAAAACAGGATTAATTTATGGTAAAATGATTATAACATCATAATATATGTCTCCACTGTGTCAGTCAAATCTAATGGCCCCAGTGACATTTTATTTGGCATTCAACTTCTGGTAAAATAAGTCAAACCTCAGCACTGACTCAACGCTATACTGCTTATACAACTGATAACATTATATTATCAATGATTGAGTAACGAGTTGACATGTCTCAGATGTATCATCGTGTGTGCATGACTATTAATCTGAAAACAGCAAAATAGGTCTGACCTTTCCAGCCCCAACAGGTCCAATTACCGCCAGGAGCTGCTCTGGCCTCACAGTGAAAGACACGTTCTGTAAAGTTGGAGCCTCTGGCATCTGTAAGAAAAAGTAAATGAAGGGAAACACGTGGCATGTAGTAACTATTCACTAACTCTGTTATTGGCAGATTTACTGCCATTAACGGACCATTCTAGAGGCACCTCACAATCTGTATAGCGACACTCTTTATCCTTACTTACACACTCTCGGGGGGATTTAAGGTGTGTTGCTTGTGAGCAATATACAGATAGAAAGGAGATTCTTACCATATCCCAGTAGCATATTAAATCCTGAATCTTCACTATACAGTCCTTCTTATCTGCCATCGGAAGCCCCAGATGCTGAGGAGCAACTTCATCCAGCAGAAGCAAATCCTGAAAAGAAGAATCACATCCACATTTGTTGTTTCTATTCTATTCAGTGATCAACACACACTGGGTATAAATATGGCCTCCGTCTGTAGTGCATTTACCTGAATCCTTCTAATGCTGATGAGAGACTCAGAGACTTTCTCAATGGCAAAGGGAAAGAAGAGTGTGATGGTGAGTCTGACCGCGCCGTAGAGGGAAACAGCCATAAACACTCTGCTGGCAGACAACTGGTTTCCAGTCAGTACGTAGATGCAGACAGTGATGAAGACGATGATCTTGCTGGCCACAAAGAAGGATGCCATGTTCAGGCCACGCAGGTAGGAGCTTTTCATGATCTTGGAGATTTCCCTTCTGTAGAAAAACGAGACACGTTGTCAGTAAACGCTCTTCAATGCTTCAACCACAATAATGGCAGCAAACATTTGTTGTCAATTAAAGACCAGTGTGTAGGATTTAGGTGGATTAATTGGCAGAATAATATTCATAACTATGTTTTCACAAGTGTATAATCGTCTAATAATCGTGAAACTAAGAATCATTGTGTTTTTGTTTAGAATGAGCCCTTCATGTCTCCTTAGGGAGCTAGTCCTCTTCCCCAGAGTCCACCATGTTGCACCAACATGTTTCAACAGTAGCCCGGAAGGGACAAACCAAACACAGGCTCATGAGAGGGCCTTTAGCAATTTCACATTACCTGAAGGCCACTGTCTCTCCGACGCACTTGGAAAGGGAGGGGTGAGGGAGTGAACATTCAATTGGTTGCAATCTGCATCCTCTCTGCTAAATGCAACTAAATTCCACACACTGCTCCTTTTAATAAGAGGATATTACAAAGACGTGTTAATAGATTTCAAAGAAATTTGATCAATGGGAATCCTGGTTAATTGATGGTGTACCTCCTGATGTCATCCACCAATGCAGCAAAAGGCTTCTCCCACCCATACATCTTTATAACGCGGATCCCAGAGATGACTTCATTCATTGTACGTATTCTGTCATCTGTTAAGACTGCGGTCTCAGCCCTAAAACAAGTGACACAAATTACAGAAATGGCAGCAGTGATACACACAATGCAGACCTAAAAGAGAAAATAGTTTTCTTTATTTGATGAATCTGGAGACTGACTACAGACCTGAGAGTAGAGAACAAGCGTCCGAACATAGTCTGCACTGGCATCATGATAAAGAAGACAGCCATTCCCGCAAGGCATGATGGGCCAATCGCATACATCAACAATAATATCACAGCTGCTGCTTGTATCGGACCAATCCACAGGAAGTGCAAATATAACGTGAGCTGTAAGAAAAATGTGGAGATCAAAAAGTATTTAACATATAGGGTTGGACGATAATTTAACAAGATAATTTATCGTCTTTTAGTGGAATAATATCATGATTAGATATTGTGATATACAGTTACGTCACCTAAATTAATAATAACAAACACATACAAACTAAAATGTCTCAAAAAGTCTGATTGCACTTAAGTGCTTAATTAAGATGTGAAAAAGTTCAGTACGTATGGTTACTTCATATTGACTATTTCTTTTATCGGATTACCAGAAAACATGGTTTGTATGGTGATCTATATTGTTATCAAGATATGAAATTACTTATTTTTTTGACATAAGATGTTGGCAATATTGCCCAGCCCTGGCCCACACATTGTGTTAATATCATATTGAATGATTCTATATGTAAAATATAGAATTAAAGATAAAAACATGAGATACTTTCTGATAATTACCTCATCAAATTTGTTGACATCATTTGATAAGAGGTTGACAATTTGTCCTGTGGTAGTTTTGGCAAATGCTTTGCTGTTAAGACAAAGAGCCTTTTGCAGAAACATTTGTTAAATCAAGTCATATAAACCACAGGGATATAATATGAGGATATGAGGAATATGAGGAGTGAGGAATATGAGGAACATGAGGATGACATGTATACACACATGCATCTCATAATGACTGACCTTCTGATAGATCATGTGACACATGGCCACACGAATCTTCATGCCTGCTCGCTGGACGTGGTAGAAATAGAGGTGATGAAGGACGGAGAGGCTGATGGTTGTCAAGGAGATGCCTACGGCATAGCTGTACGCCTCATGGACTGCAGCTGTGTTGCTGTGGTCATAACTCTCAAAGTACTCAATTATCTTCCCAAGTAGCACCGGTTGAATGACTTTGATAACTTCCTGATAGAAAATGAAATGTAAGGCAGATGTGTGGGTGTGCTGCGTTAAAGCAGTTCTCTGTAGATGTTTGTTTCACTGGGAGATTGAACCGTACCTCTATGAAGATGTATATTCCAATGTGTGCGTATGACCTCCAATAGCACTGAACAAGAACTTTGGCGAGTCTGGGTGGGCGCAGATCTTTTGCCGCCTGTTGAACCTCTCTGTTCCAGTACCTTTGAGAATCGAAAAGAAAAGCAATGATTACTTCCAGTCAGTAATCTAAAATAATGATTAAGTGTAAAAATAAAATGCACTGTTGCACTGCTAAATGTTTCTGAAGAAAAAACACAAGAAACCATTAGATTCACATATTTCAGGCAGAATAATGTGCTTGAGCGGATGTTTACTGAGTAGGCTGTTAAAGATTTCGGTGTGTGGCTGGCTACATACACGTTTTTACATGATAGTATATTTACTGATTGAATTATTTGGAGCCTTGCATTGTAATGACAAAATAATAATGATACTCTATTTTAGGCTTTTGTATTGGATTAAAATCTAATTGGATCTGAATTATGAAGAAATAACTTGATTTTGTTGCTCAGCTTTCTCTCTTTACTGCCATAATGTAAAACTATCCACTAGGTGCACAGGTGTACAGATCACCTCCTGCTAATGGTTAATGATCAGTTTTGTCTCATCTGTTCAGAGGCTTTGTAAGAGAAAGCAAAGTCTCAACTGATCACAATGAATGCTGGTAAGAAAGGCAACAATCAAGCTAAAGAGGTCTTTAGAGACATTACTCAATGCCTTACCCTTGTAGCTCCTCCCCCAGTCGATGTGACATGTCCTCTGGGAGTACGTTATACATGTCATCTTCTTCCAATTTCCTCTGGTACCCAATTCTGAACAAGGGGTTCAGCCAACTGGAGAGAAAGTTACATAAAAGTAAGCTCAGTAGTTGAAAATAATTATTGAAATATGTTTTCACAGAAACTATGAAAACCTAGTTTTAGCTCAATGAGAAAGAACGGAAATAAAGGAGATAGAACATTTTCCGTCTATGGTTTTCATGAGAAAACATAAATGCATTGCTATTGTACATTATGGAGGTAGTCAACCTGTATGACATTTACATACCACAGTGATACTATACAGTGTGGCCCAGACAACCTTTTTCTAATTCACTATGATGTTTTTGTATTTTTAATGTAAGTGCCAGAGTGCATTAAAAAAACATAAAAATAGACTATCAGAACTTGTTTATAAGAAAGGTGCCAGGGGAAGATCCCCTGGACCTCCGCAAGAAGTCTGGGCCCGAATCCATTTGATCTAATTAATATAATTTGTTTGTTTGTTAACTGGTCACTGGCCTGCTGTCATTTTGCAAAAGTGACCCTCATATATGAACTTGTTTTCTAAACAGAAGTGGAATAGTCCATTCTTCAGAATACTACGTTTATGTATCTTACTGTAAGTACACTTCCAAAACTGTATACTTCAGAATTTACATAAAGTAATAACTGTGTATTTACTGTTGTCTGTGTATGTATGTTAAGAACAGTGCTACACAACTGAAGTTATTATTATAGAAACTACTTTTACTGTACTAATGAAAAAATAATTGCACCCTTTGTCATGCTCCATGTTGCTCCAGAAGTAGGCTACTTTGCACAAGACAGCCTGTTGTGATTTAGGACTATATATTTATATCCAAGAGCCTGAGCTCCCTCCTCCGTCTGGGAACAGTGTGGTTCATGTTAACGCACGGACGGATGCTCAGCAGCTACCTGCCATCATCTTTTGAATGGCCACTAACTGTCACACAGGAGAGATCTCCATTCAATTAACGTCAAACACGGCTGTCACTGCGGGCCGCTTTTCTTACCAGAAGAAAATCTTGGAGAGAAGATTAGCTGAAGCCGACGGATTATCCTTCGCCTTCTTCCGCAGTGGTTCCATGCCCCCCAACAGTAAAAGCAACCTGAGGACTTTCTCTGCGGGCTATGAGGCAGGGGGGTCTCGACAGACTCACAGGAGTGAAACGCTATCAGGACGGTTGCTGTGAACTTCAATGTGTTCAATACACCACCTCCAGACGTCCAGGACAGGATTACTACGCGGGACGCACAGCCGGCTTGGCTTCAGTTTAACTCCTCAGTAAGGAAAGGAGCTATTGGCTGTCCTAAAAGTCGCTAGAAGTCGCTTAATGACGTCTTCGCCTAATTTGTATAATTGAATTGGAAGCTGTAGGAGACAGGACTATAATGATATAGTAATAATACATAACCGTTTTTTTGCATAGTCAATTTGTTTACGAAATGAAAATCAAAATTAATGCATTCTTTATTTTTGTATTGTATTATATTCTTATTTTATGGTTTATGAAACTTATTTTCAAAGAGAATGTATGTTTCACTTATGTTTAACGTATGTTTTAACAGAAAATAAGACTTTATGACTCAATAAAATCGGTTAATGTGAATATTTGTGCTGTGTGCAGTAAGTAAAAAGTCCCTAATGATTCAAGTCAACTGTTAGGAAGTAAAATCTAATAGTGTATCTCTATTATCTACTAGTTATATACTGTTTGGATTATAATAATATGAATTATTGTTCTTAATTTTACTTGATTGATCAAATTATTAGTTTAACCTATATTCAGAAATTAAAATGTACCAAACCTTTCTTATTTTCGATTACTATATATTTCAAACAAAGAATAACATTTCTGATGAATAATACATTTTAAATCTGCTGAAACATACAAATATAAGCTAGTATAAAGTATATAGTTTTAATTTTCTCTTGTATTTTTTCCTTCTACCAGTTAGAATATAAATTGATTCACCCTTTCCCCCTTAACAAACTTTCACTTGGGGACCAGATAAAGTAATCCAATTATGTATCTCTTAATATTCAAGTCACAGAAGAAAAATCTAATACATGTCTATATTTATCTACAAGGAGTTCTTTGTCACAACCTGCAGGATGTGGCTTGCCTGGCATAGCATCAAATATAATATAGGAACCCATACATTTTGAAAAAATGACATTGACTGTTCTAACACCATTTTCTGTCAAATGCACTGAATCACAATTTGTCTTTGTTTAACAATTAGGAAACTGGAAACGTTTGATGTTTATTTATTCTCGATAACTAACTCTAAAAACTCCACATACATTCCTAACATATTTCACGTATCACAAGCATTAAATATAATGACAGACTGTTGGTTTGTGCTTTTCCTGTAATAGAAAAAAAGAATAATAAAATACTACAAAAAATAAACAAGTACAAGATTTTCAATCCACCTGACAAGGTCTTATAGTTTAATTAATGCTTTAGGTGGCATGTTCTCTTTTATAGGTGTTTAGTGTTCATAGTATCAGATACAAAGGACTCTCTTCTCAAGCGGGAAAGTGAAAAGTGAATGGGAAAACCAATAAGCATGTTCACATATGAGCTGGTAATCATTGGTCATTCAGTTGCTAAATATTATGTGCAAAAATAGACTAACCAACTGGACTTTGTCACACTGCTTCTTATTTTGAGGATTACTGATTACTCCGTTATTTTCTTTAATGTTAATATGATACTTGACCTTATTTGTGGACCAAATTGTGAATTTCAAAAACTGCTCACAAAATGTAATGATTAACTGCCAGCTCATTCTTCTTTCCTATTATTTTACCTTCGGACACATGTGTCACATGCATCCCTCGCCACGAGAGGAGCCGGCAAGATGTCCTGTCTGTAAATCATCACAATGAAACACATGTCCATTGTCTAATTTGCCTGTCTGTGGTCATATTATTTCTTCTCATTTCCTTGAATCTGTTAAAAGACAGTATACATATCTTAAACCTCCAAATGTCAAGCTTGCAGATTCTGGCTTTTGTCAGTGGCCTGGCCGGGCTGGGTGGCACTATTGGTGCCACAGTGTCCAATGAATGGAGGGCTACCAGCCGGGCATCCTCAGTCATTACAGCGACTTGGGTGCTCCAGGGTCTGTGGAACAACTGTGCTGGAAATGCCATTGGAGCTCTTCACTGCAGACCACATCATACTATACTTCAGCTGGAAGGTAAGCTATACTGGGCTCAGAGTTTCACGTCAACCATAAAGCAATATGTCTGTCCTCACACTGTACTGATATATGGCGAGGTATTGTATGTATACTGCAGGTGCTTCACATGAAGTGTTCCTAAAAATGTAACCTAAATATTCTTCAACACAGACACAAATGTATCACCTTGGTTTCACAAGCATACATCTGTGATGTATCAAGAACTATTAGGCTGCTGCTAATTTCATTCAAAACTCAAACTCAGTAAATTCAGTGCTTATTTTATGCATAATGTATATTTTCGGGTGTAGCAGATATTTGACAATTATTTTCTATCATGTTTATTACTTTTCAATGGGTTTGATACATAAAGAAGTCTTTGAAAGTACTATTGAAGGTTATCAGGAAAGTTGTGAAAAAATGTTGTAAAAGACAAACATTTCAAGTGATTGGCAAATAAATCTTTACTTGAGGTTCATCATTATGTATCTCTTGTAGAAGATACAGTGATTTGTTATTTGTCAATCAAATATTGAGATTATCTTCATTTTAAAAATGATCAAGACTTTCATTTTATGAATCGGATTGTGAAAAAGGTGTCCTTTTTCATTTATGTTTCTAAAGTACAATTTTATCATTAAGTGTTACATTGTTGATATAATCATAAATTGCATATTACCTTGACAAGTATTGTCAATAATAATTGATTTTACAGATTATGGCCCATGTGTTAACTGTGGCAAATGAGTAATCATTTGTTGGAAATATCAAATTGAGCGTGTATGAGTCACAGCTTTGATACAGGAAGTAAACAACGACCTGTTGTTGGCAGTAATGAGCTTTCAAGGTAGAAAATAGCGTTACTACATTCAATTCAAATCATTAAATTGTGTGAATCCTTTTATATTATATGTTGTATATTTGTTTTATATTTAATGGAGTTTGCACTTTGTTTGTAATCAAGTTGCTTTTGGAAATGCACAAAATGTTCCAAAGTGTTCCTTACTTTTTTTACTTCTGTGAAAATTCTAAATTGTTTTGTCAATCGATCATTTTGTTGTTGTAATTGTAATTTTGGCCACAAGAGGCTGATGTGTACCACTACCTCATGCTCTAAATAGAACTAAAAGCATTCATGTATTCACCAACCGCAGAATTGCGCTGATTAAAATACATTTCTTGCCAAAAGACAAACATGAAAGTAATGTCACATAACTCGTTAACATAAAATACATGTACCTTGTGTTTTGAGTGCATGAAGAAGTGACTAGTCCCCTGGAAGGAAACATGAATGATTGAATTGCTATTTACAGTAGAGCATGGGGTTTTGGTGTACTTCAGCCTGTTCAACGTGTCCCTGAAGTGAATATTACCACAACAAATACTTAAATACCAAGATGTGCCTCTTTTCACAGGGGAAATTTAGTGAAGTTTGAAAAATTATCCTAGAGAACCTTTTTTTCCCTGTTCTAGAGTTATAAAGAAGAACGAGAAAACTATTTAGATCAGACTTGACTTTCTCTCAATCTCCTCTCAGCGCTTCCATATCAGAGTGAAGGACACGTTGTTAATAAGTTATTTGAATCCTGCTGCTTTAGGTCTTGTTATGCAGGTGGATGTGCAAGGTAAAGGTTAGAAGGTGACACATTCCCTGCACTGTATCCTATCTCAAATGTCTGCTGTGGTTTCTCAAGACAGATTTGACTCACAACATTTTTTAAATTGAGTCCAGAGTGGGAAAAAATACACATACAAAATAATAGCATTTGCGCTGTGTGATGTTATTGTTTTGTTGAGGTTGTCGGTAAAATGCCGGTTTGCTTTTCACATAGTTTGTGGTGTGGGCGGCCAAAATAACAGGAACAACTTACAATGTAATATAACTTTTATTTCAGTAAACATTTTACATAAAGAAATCCACTTTTAACAAGTATTTTTCCAATATGGTACTATTACATTTACTTATTAATCAAATCGTTTTACTGTTAGACTTCATGCTCATCACAATGCCCACTCAAAATAATATGCACACACAAGCACAGAGCAATACAAGAATATGCAAGCCTACAGTTGTTTTGATTTTAAACGTCAAAACTGATGTTAAATGTTATGCACCTTCCACCAGGACAAATTCCTTGAATGTGAAAACAAACATGGCAATAAATGGTTCTGATTTTGATTCTGATATCATCAAGACACATTTTACATCCATAACTTTCAGTCCCCATCATCTATGACTGTAAGTCACAGTGACGTGAACTGGATGAGGGGGTGGAAGTTGCCATAAAGACCATTGGCCACCTGTTGATGTTCAGGGCCAAACTCCTCCCTACAGAATATAACAGTCCACGACACATTAACTATCAATCGCAGCCTATCCATTGGACTTACTAGTGTAGCGCAAAGATACATTTTCAACAAACCTCACTCGCTAGGGAACTATTAATCAATTCCAGATCTCACCAACCTAACTGGACATCACACAGCAGAGTGGAGGAGTCCTTTCTGCAGACCAAGCAGCATGTTTCAGGAGATATTGGCTTTCATGCTAAGCACCTCAGGGTGGGTGCTGGTGTCTTCTACCTTGCCGACGGACTACTGGAAAGTATCTTCACTTGATGGAACGGTCATCACCACAGCTACCTACTGGTCTAATCTGTGGAAGACCTGCGTCACTGATTCAACTGGAGTGTCCAACTGCAAAGACTTTGCCTCGATGCTGGCACTGGAGGGTCAGCTCGTTGTTCCCTTCTTTTTGGATTCGTTTTTTTTCTGCCTTTGTTGGTCAATCATGTTGGGAATGTTTATTTTTCTGTTAAAAAATACATGTTAATGCCTAAAAGGGTTGCTGTAATTTTTCTTTTTATCTTTAGACTCCCTTTCTCTGCCTAAACTTTGGAAGACATTTCTAGTTGAAGCTCATTGCTATTCAAGACTAATATATACCCTAAGGCCTAATTCAAGTCTTCAAGGAACAATTCATTTACCACCAAATGTGTCAATGTTTAGCCTTTGTTCTCAGAGCTGGAAATTTATAAAGGAGATTTACTACGAACCTCAGGTGGTTTTTCCCACAGATGACTAGTTTCAGAGGTTAACTACATAGGTAATATTTACCACAAAATCACACCTGAATGAAGACATTTCATACCATGACAGTCCCTACACTACGACGAAGTGTCTGAAAATAATTAGGGTTACTCGGGACAAATTGTTTTTCTTGCTCTATGTGTAAATTGGTAACAAGTTCACTAACCCATTGACCTTGTGGTGTGCAGTTGTGAGACGGCAGGGAATGAAAAACCAAAGAATTGAGCCTGAGAAAGTAAATTACACTCTTTTGATTCCATATAAGTTTACCTCTATTTTTCATTTGCAGGCTATATTCAAGCATGCAGGGGACTGATGATTGCAGCTGTCTGTCTGGGCTTTTTTGGTTCTATATTTGCCCTTATTGGAATGAAATGCACCAAAATTGGAGGAAGTGACCAAAACAAAGCCAAGATTGCTTGCTTTGCAGGTGTAAATTTCATTCTTAGTGGTAAGTACAGTGGAATTATCTCTGCAATATTATGTGTGATTGATTTTTATTGATTGATTAAATTTTTTCTTGTTCTTCTCAGGCCTCTGCTCACTTTCAGCATGCTCCCTCTATGCACACCGGATAACATCAGAGTTTTTTGACCCAATGTATATGGCACAGAAGTAGGAACTGTCTCGTTTCACAGAGTATTTATAACCTATTCATAAAAATGATCATCATCAACAAGTATTGGTCTTTGTCTGTAGGTATGAACTGGGAGCTGCTCTCTTTATCGGCTGGTCAGGGTCTATCCTCTGTATCCTTGGAGGCAGTATGCTCTGCTTCTCCATCTCAGGTTCTTTCACCAAAAGGTGCTTTGAGTAACACATACTATGTTTATGTTATACAGTAGATACACAAATAATTAGATTCTGTTGAATCATAATTACATTTATGAAGACAAATCTGTGTTCTATCTCTTTCCAGCCACAGTCAGACAAAATATATCTACAACGGTGCTGCCTCACGTTCTCAGATCTCCTTCTACCCGAGAGGACAGGCAACGTCTGTAAACCAGAGGCCGCCTCCAGATAACAGCAACTCCTCCAGGACGCAGCACTTTGATAAGAATGCATATGTGTGATGAATGTGAAAATTAAACCATTTTAGTTGATGCCAATTGTGAGTCTTAAAAGAGCTACTGTACAATTTGTTGACGTTAATATCTGGCTAATCAAGAATCAAGTTTAGAATATCTAAATGTTTCTTCTAGGGGTCTAAATTTAAATTGTACGATGCAGTTCACTCTTTGATGTTGGGGAATTTCTATTTTCTATACAACAGACAGCTTCTGTATTTGGAAGTGGTACATATTACTGTGCATTGAATTTTTTGTTTTATGTATGTATTATGATTAAACCATTAAATTAAAAACATACTTATGGTTCAAAATGGGCCTCTCTAATAATTTTTCTTTTGCACCATTTTCTATTTATAGTTTGTTTGTAGGCGACTGTGGCTCACTGGTTAGCAGGTCTGACTTTCAATCAGAGGATTGGTGGTTCAAATCCCAGCTCAGCCAGTCTGTGTTGTTGTGTCCTTGAGCAAGACATTTAACCGTAATTGCTCACCGTTGCTGTGTCTACGGTCTACTGTATAGCATGTAAGTCGCTTTGGATAAAAGTGTCGGCTAAATGTAAAGTAATGTAATTAAGTGTGCAATAATTAACAAGACATTTCCTTTTTTGGATTTATCTTTGACTGTAAGTAACCTCCACATGTTGTTAATCTGTAATCACAATATTTAAAACAGTGTCAAAAATTAAATTAAATAAAAAATACCTATGATTTTGTAATAAAATAAAACTTGAAGAGGGTGAGAAAAGGTCTGTATTTTGTCTTTTATTTAAATGTGAGGCTAATTATGAGAATGCTATGTTTTTCTTAAGAGTATATGAGATAAATAAAATAGATAAAAGATAGAATTGAGTTTCAGCATGGAATTTGTATTTGTTTTTCACATTTAACCAACAGATTATATCTACTCTTCAGTGATCACAACATGTCTGCAGGGGCAGTAGTTTTGCACTCTGTTATGTTTTCTGAAGAAGATCCGTGAGTCACCCATTTTATCCTAATGATGTGTTCAATAAAAATAATCAATGAGGTGATTACAAGCATGAGCTTTCTTACCATTAGTATTACTATACAAGTAAATGCAAAATGAATTATTTAAACCTAAAAAAAGTAGCTAGAGTTGAAGGGAATTTCCTCAAGTTGTTGGCACACTCCAACAAGTTTACAGTAAACATTTCATACAATAGTACAGAACCCTCATCAACACTAATGGCACACGGCACAGACAAAATGTTATCCTGTCCAGAAACAGGAAGCACCTTATCATCCCGTTTACCGCTGAATGGACGTTTGGTGTGTTAAGTGATTTTACCCAACTGTGTGGATGCTACCTGGATTAATTTAGTGATTTCAGAAATGAAGAAACGTATGATCCAAGTACTTGGCTTCTTAATTTCATCCCTGGGATGGCTGTTTGTGCTGTGCACCATGGCCATGGACAATTGGCGGATCACTCAATTAGGAGGACAAGGAGGCTCTTTTATCATCAAAGTTGGCTGGTACTGGTCGAATTTATGGAAGAATTGTTTCACCGACTCCACATCCGTCACCAACTGTAGAGACTTCCCTGTGCTTTGGTCTGTCACCCGTAAGTACACCACATGTTGTACATTCCTCAGAAATGATGTTTGTAGTGCCATTTCTTTCCCTTTGAATTGATCGACAGATTGTCAGACCTGTAATTCAACAGGCAGAGCATGGTACAGTTATGGATGAGTGTTCACAGTGGCACTTAGTTCACATTAATGCCTAAAGTGAGACTATACTTTTGAAAGAAGAAAATCAAAAGCAATAAAATGCCACCTGATCAATTTCAATACACCCATGGACCCAGTAGGTTTGGTTGCTAAAGTTATGTAACTTTAGCTAGATATTGCTACACTGTGTAAATAAAATAACTGGGTCAGTTAGCTTACTTTGGGATTCTTCTCTGCCTATGCTACTGTCATCTTACCTTTTAGCATACAACATTATCCCATTATTGATGCTTCTTGTGGCCACAGTGGCCGCTGTTAAGAAAAAAATCTATTTACTTTACGGTGCGGAGGTCAACTAGATCAAGTTAACATCTCTTTGTTTTGTCGGAAAGTTGTATTGTTAATATTATGGACATTTTTGATTGCCAAACTTGTAAGAAAATCCTCTAAGATGATTGCAGTTTAATAAATGCTTTGCGTTTAATAAACTCACATTAGACAGCTGAGCTTCATTCTTCCCAGTGAAACGTACAAATATTATAAAAATAAGAATACAACTGATATATACTGACTTTAACAGAAAACCCCCAAATCAAGGAATTGTCATTTATCATTCAGTTTTGTGTAAATGTATGGGTCACCTCACATTTTATGAGGAAATATTCTACTTTATACTTCCTAAACTCAATCTAAGTGCTTAGGTTCAATGTATGTACATAGTAAGGTTTTACATTCTGAATGAAAAGAAAAGTGTGAAGTCAACGGGGGGAGCCAAGCATAGCAATGGATGAGGGCTCTTATTGATATTTAGTTTACTCCAGACTTTATCTGAGTGCACACAATACAATTAATATTAGTAAATAAAAGTTAAATCATTGTAGCAACTTTATCAGAAGCTGTTGATTTGTTGGTAAAGTTTAAATTCATCATCCCTGCTTTAAAAGTTACCATTCGGCTGAATCAGATCCTTACTGATCCTTACTGAGAAAACTATTATAAGCATTAGCAGGATTTTGTATTGTAAAGGTCTCACACTAGTGTCTAGTGAATAAAAGGAGCTTTGGCTCACATTAGCGTGAGTAAGAAAATTAAATGCCTTCCTAGAAGTTGAACTCATTCTGTTGAATACTTTGCCTGAACTCTTTCTTTCTGCTTCCCACAGCTTTTATCCAGGCAGTACGAGGATTGCTTATGTCCGGGTTAAGTCTTGGTTTTTTTGGTGTTGCACTTTGCTTTCTTGGGATGGAGTGCACTTATCTTGGTGGAACCGAGAAAACCAAGGACAAACTGCTTCTGGCCGGAGCAGTATTTCATATTGCTGGCAGTGAGTACACAACATACATGTTTGTCTACAAATGACAGAAATGTTTTGCCCTCATTATTTCTTGATTTCAACAAAGCCTCTGCATGCAGGTGTGTCAGATGTTACTGCCTACTGCTTGTACATCAAGAGGGTTGCCAGAACAACCTTAGCTGTCAATGTCGGACCAGGAGTCTTACGGTATATTTTTTGTCACACTTATCTACAGCACAATATAATCTAAACATCCAAAGTAAAATATTATGCTGCATCTACATGCTTTACAGTATGCATAATTGATCATTACTTTTTTCTAATTCCAGGTATGACCTAGGACCTCCTGTATTTCTAGGATTGGTGGGATGTTTTCTCATCCTTGTAGGGGGGGTGTTTTACGGTGTGACCGTCTACCGGGTAATTTTCTCTAAAAGGTATTGAAATGCATCCATCTTCACCCTTCTTCCTGTCACTGCTGAGTTCATACCACATTATGAACATTGAAATGTTTTGTTTTTGCAGTGAAGTGGTAAATGCCTATGGAGGAGGCACATACATGGCCCCACGCTCCAGAGGCAGAACCCTGTACACCGGATACTACAGACCCTCCAGGCAGTATGGATCTTATAGGGGCTCAGAACCATTCAGCAGCTCCAAGATCTCAAAGCTCTCTCAGACAACACGCTCAAAAATCTCAGAAAGAGATGCATTTGTGTAGTTGCACAAAGCTCTCTTTTCATGTATAGTTTCACTAACAATCATCATATTGCATACTGTTGATATAATGAAAAACCACCTTCTCTTCAGAGCATCATGGACAATTGTATTTTCTTGTTATTGCTGTTTTGTTTTTGGAAAACAGGTCATACTCTGTATAGAATACACATTCTTGTACAACTCAATGTTGTTGTTGTTGTTGGTAACGTCCGTGCTTGTTAACTCTGTTGTGATTTGACCAAAGCATTCATTACAATCAATAACGTAACTGGAATATCTATACATGTATATAGTAAAAATGTTAATATGAATGGAAATGAGAAAGTGCATATTTAGTTTGTTTGAGGAATTACTTAATAAGCACATGGTTATCTCAATCATGTAAAATGGCAGTCAACTACAAAAATACGACCGAAGTTGTATTAAACTTAAATTATCCTTTCAGCGATACATGCTGTATGTCAACCCCTGGACTTACCTTGTTTATCTTCAGCCTCATACCAATGTAAAATAGAACATTAATACATGTTTCCGTAAAAAGCCATACGACACAAACTGCTGCTTAAACTATGTTTTCTACTGAACCTTCAGTAGCTGCCAACGATATTAATAACAAATTATGTACATAATTCCTGGAACTCACATCACTTTTGGTGAATGTGTTTTTAAAATGTTTGCACATTAATCTTGGTGTGAGCTGCAAACACACTCGATGATTTTATAAGCATTTGTGATTAAAACAGATTTGAACACTGACTGGACATGCCTTTGTACTGAATGACACCGCTAATGAATTGGTTGATGCAATTTGCTGTTTGTTTTATAGGAAATTCTTATGCTGTTTTTAACTTTTTGCTGTCTAGTTTTTATGTCTATTATTATGTGTTCTTCTTGTGTGAAGCTTTTATGCTGCCATCTTGGCCAGGACTTCCATACAAATTAATTTTCAATGTTAACTTTGTAAATACAAGTTAAAATAAAAAACTATAAAAATTGCCTAATTGTGTTATATTTCTCCCATGGCTGATCTTAAGTATCACTGACACCAAAGCACCATGGATCAAAAGAGAGAGTAGAATACTATGAGACTATAACTGTAATGAAGATGCTGAAATTAACAAAAGGAATAAAATAAAAATACATAGATACTAAGCAATGAAGCATGTGGTGTTTTTAGGAAAAGGTTTCCTATATGAAAGGACTGCAATGCACCTGTACTTAGAGACTATTTTTAAGATCAGTTTAATATGTACAGTTCCTGTGACGACTCGTACTGACAAGTATTGACTTGCCCGTGCTTCCTATGTTGCTTTACTTCCTGCCATTTTTTAGTTTACCACAAGTTTTTTTACTCACCTGTGTCCCATTATCGCATCAGACCTCCCAGTATTTACCACTAGCTGTTCAGGACCCATTTGCCTCAGTTCTTTGCAGAAGACTAGCAGTCCAGCCATTGTGTGCTCCTAGTGATCTACCTCAGCCTGTTTCTGGATTTTAATTGTAACCTACTACTTTGTTTTTTAGTGAGCTCATTTATTATTTGTTTTGTATATGCCTTTTATAGATTGTTGTCCCCATCTGTGAATTGCAGTGACGTGTATTGAATAAGAGGTTGGAAAATGCCATAAAGACCAATGGCCACTTGTTGATGTTCAGTGCCAAACTCAGTGCCTCCTTATATAATATAACTGCAACACATATTCTATCAATCGCAGCCTACCCATTGGACTTACTAGTGTAGCGCATTGCTACATTTTCAACAAGCCTCACTAGCCAGGGAAATATTAATCAATTCCAGATTTCACCAACTCAATTGGACGTCACACAGCAGTGTGGAGGAGTCCTTTCTGCATAATGATCTGAATGTTTCTAGAGATCTTGGCCTATATTTCTACCACTTCAGGGTGGTTGCTGGTGTCTTCTACCTTGCCGACGGAGTACTGGAATATATACAGTACTGTGCAAAGGTTTTAGGCAGGTGTGAAAAAATGCTGTAAACTAAGAATGCTTTCAAAAATAGAAGTGCTAACAGTTTATTTTCATCAATTAACAAAATGCAAAGTGAGCGAACAAAAGAAAAATCTTGTTAATTGATGAAAATAAACTGTTAGCACTTCTATTTTTGAAAGCATTCTTAGTTTACAGCATTTTTTCACACCTGCCTAAAACCTTTGCACAGTACTGTATATATACAATTGATGGAGCAGTCTCTGCCACAGTTACCAACTTTTCAAGGTATGTGTCACTGATTTAACTGGAGTCTCGAACTGCAAAGACTTTCCCTCGATGCTGGCACTGGAGCAAATAACCTATTTCTTAACTTAATGGTTTTGGTCAATCATGTTAAATTAATTTTCTGTTTTTTTAGCTAAAGGGCACATGTAAAAGCTTTGAAGGCTTTATCTTTAGATTACAAGTGTCTGTTAAGTGTTCAGCTCCTCCAAGAACATTCAAGTTGAAGCTCATTGCTACTCAAGACTAATAGATATCCTAAGGCCTAAAGCAAGTTTTCAAGGAACAACTCATTTACCTCCAAATCAATGTTTAGATGACTAGTTTCAAGGGTTAACTTCCAATGTAATATTTGCCACAAAATCACATATGAATGAGGACATTCCATACAAATACAGTCCCTACACTAATACAAAGTGTCTGGAAATAATTAAGGTTAATTGGTACAAATAGTTTATGTATAAAATGGTCACAAGGTCATTAACCCACTGACCATGTGGTGTTCAGATGTGAGACTACAGGGAATGCAAAACCACAGAAAAGAGGTCACTCCCAACACTCTTTTGATTGCATGTAAGTTGACCTCTATTTTACATTTGCAGGCTACATTCATGTGTGCAGGGGATTGATAATTGCAGCTGTCTATCTGGGCTATTTTGGTTCTATATTTATATATATACTATGCCCTTGTTGGAATGAAATGCATCAACATTAGATGAAGTGACAAAAACAAAGCCAGGATTGCTTGCTTTGCAGGTGTACATTTTATTCTAAGTGGTAAGTACACATCTCTGCAATATCTGTAATTATATTTATAGTCTCTAATTTGATTTTTTAATTATTCTTCTCAGGCCTCTGCTCACTTATAGTATGTTCCCTCTATGCACACCGGATAACAACAGGGTTTTTTGACCCAACGTTTGTTGAGATGAAGTAAGCACTGTCTGACTGAAGAGCGAAAATGTTTTAATGAGACTCAACCAATTAAAAATAAATGATCATGAAGTATTGTTATTTGTCTGTATGTATGAACTGGGAGCTGCTCTCTATATCTGCTTCTCCATCTTCTTAACCAAAAGGTTTGTTTACTTTACACATACTATGTCTATATTTTACAGAGGATACCTGTATGAATCAATTCTATTGATTCATATATATGTCAATTTATATAGACAAATCTGTGTTCTGTCTTTTTCCCACCACAGTCCGACAAACTATATCTACAATAGTACTGCCTCACATTCTCATGTCTCCACCGACCCAAGAGGGAAGGCAAAGACCGTAAACCAGAGTCCTCCAGAGAACAACTCCTCCAGCACATAGTACTTTGATAGGAATGCAAATGTGTGATGAATGTGAATATAAAGCACTGAATATAGCACTCTATGAAACTTGGTGTCTAATAGCAGCACAATTTGTTGATGTTCATTTGTTTAGAATATTTCAATTTCCTTCCAGGGTTTTGAATATAAAGTTTTATGATGCAGTTTATTCTGATGCCGGGGATTTTTTTTCTATGTAGCAAACAGCCTCTGTATTTGTCAGTTAAACTAAATTTGTCAGAGGATTGCTAATGTTATTAACTCTTGGGCTTTTTGCTATATATGAGCAAGTATTGATCATATATATTTTGCTACAAACTGCTTCTTGCTGGAGCAGAGTTTTATATTTTTTATATTGATATGTTTGAAATAAATTCAAACTTTCCATTGCCATGTTTGCCCTTTTAGACTTTAACACATCTTCTGTAGTAAGAGTGGAACTCATTTGTATTATACCAACAACTAACGCATCACCAATGTGACCATCACAAGACAGTGGAAACTGTTCAAGGCAAAACATGTTATGATGTACACAAACCAAGTTTGTTGGTGTTTCCAGTTTGTGATCAGGAGCTGTTGTATTTTACCTTTCTCTGTATAGAGGCTCAACTTCTTCAAGGCAAGCATGAGTTACAGGACTGTGCTGATGTACATGGAGATTGGCTGCTATGTAGTCTGTATAACAGGATGGATCCTGGTTTGTTCCACAATGCCCACAGAGATTTGGACATGGTCTGAGGTAGACAGCATAGTGTTGACCTCCTCAAACTACTACTCCAACTTGTGGAAGGATTGTGTATCCGATTCAACTGGAGTATCTGACTGCAAGGGAATTCCATCACTGTTTGGTCTGAATTGTAAGTAAATGTGTTTAAGCACAAGGCATGATGATGATGAGGAAAAACAAGATCTGTCGTCGTTTTCACTCCACATTTTAATGGATGCTTATTACTTTGCTGTTCTTGGACAGGGGACATTCACATGTGCCGTGCTCTCATCATCATCTCTATTATCCTGGCTTTCTTTGGATCTGTTCTGGTCTTAGTGGGAATGAAGTGCACTAAGATTGGTGGATCAGAGATTGTTAATGCAAGAGTAACTTTTGCTGGGGGCATGAACTACCTTATTGGAGGTAAGCCATTACAGACTTATTTGAAAGAAATCACATAGCAATACACTGTAAGATTAATCTTAACATCAATATGTTCTTATTGTTTTAGGGATGTGTTCTATGTTTGCTTTCTCCTATTATGGAAACACAATTAGAGCAGAATTTCAAGACCCTAACTACAAAGCTCAAAAGTATGTAGAAATTTCAAGTGACGTGGATAAAATATACTACAAACTCACATTATGTCATGCATCAACAATTACCAGATGATTATATCAAGGAAGATATATATTATTCTTGTATTTATTACTAGATTTGAAATAGGAGTTGGTGTCTTTATCGGCTGGGGAGGCTCCACCTTGCTTGTTGTTGGAGGCCTTATTATCAGTATATTTGCAGGGAGGGAAGGGTGCCACTCAAGGTAAAATTCTGCCACTGTCACTGATATTTTCTTTCCAGCATTTATATTGTCTACAGTAAATTAACTGCCCATTTCTTGAATCTGAACCTTACAGCTCAAAAAGATACCCCGACTACCAGTTTCCTGATGCCTACACAGTTGTTTCAACAAAAAAAAGCATTTATTCAGCTGGCACAGTGACTAGTGGGAGCCAAAAATCCGAGACCACCAGTGGCAGCAGCATCTCTGGAATCACCACTACTACCAAGACAACAGCTACAAATGCATATGTGTGACCTTGTTTCAATATTCTATGCTTATGTCCTGTTGACTAAACATGTAAGGCATACATCTCTAGTAAAGCCTGACTGAAGTTTGCAAGCTTTAAATATTGTCATATGTTGTCAGGTGTTTATGAAATTTGCAACTAAACTAAATGTTGAATGACTATGCGAATTACACTTCTTTTTTGATAGACTCATCAGGATTCAAATTTCTCATGAAATATCATTGGTGTAAAGTAACTAAGCACATTCAATCATGCACTGTACTTACATATAGTTGTCATGTACAGTACTCATTCTACTTTACATTGTAAAGCATTTTTATATGTGTGCTTAGTTATAGTTTAAAGTCTATATAGCAGTTCAAATTAACTGCACCTCAACTAACATTATAATACTACATGTTGTACATGTTAATGCATCAATAATAATGATTCTGTACATAATAATTTGTTGGGTACCATTTTCATAAGGAGCCATTTTACTTTGAATATTTTAATGACATACTTCTGTATTTTTACTTAACCCTAGAACACTAACGTCGGGTGATTTTCACCCGAGCGATTATATTTACGTTATTTTCATTGTGTTGCTTTTTTCTGAGTTGCGCGGGTCCTTGTGTAGCTTCCTGCTTCTCACTGACGTTACTGAAAGTGGGCGTGTCTCTCAGCTCCGATCCCTGTTTTTTTCAACAGGCAGGTGTTCGGGTGATTTTCACCCGACGTTAGTGTTAGAGGGTTAAAAAAATTCCGGATGGGTTTTTACATTGACATATGACTTTTCCTTCACAGAACAAGGCTCACATGTCCCAGGAACATGTGGACCAAATAACAACTTCATAGCTCCATTATTTATGTTTTTAATTGTGTTTTATTGACGATTTCCTCATTTTTCACCCGATTTTGAGCCTTTTTTCACGGCCCCACCATGATATCTGTTTTTCATTTTATGAGAAATGATATATGTTAAAATAATAGAAGAGGACTTCAATTTACCTTGTATAGTTGTATTTTAACATATTTTGATCAGAAGTATTTTTTATCAGGTATTTTATGCCGGGTGAAAATCACCCGACGTTAGTGTTAGTGTGACTATTTTTAACGTTAGTGTTCTAGGATTAAAAAGGCATGTGTGTAGGATTTGGCGGCATCTTGCGGTGAAGATGCGAATTGTGACACAACTTAACTTTTCTCTTGTGCCAAGTGTTTTAGGAGAACTACACGGCAGTCAATGGTACACTCTGGACTTTTAAGTAACATTTTGAATGAAGGACTTTTACTTGTAATATGTATGTTAAGGACTGTGTTAATATAGTGATATTGCTACTTTTACAATCATCTGAATATTTCCACCATTACTAAATGTCTGCTGCCTAATTTACTACTCTCATAAGAACCATGTGTCCCAGTATATTTACCACCAACAGCTAGCATTATTACAATATATTGTATCTTGAAATTATCTTGTATTTTGTATTTCAATTTGACACTTAATAATATATATATATATTAGAGAGTATTTTGTGATAAATGTAATAGATGACAAGATGATTTAAATACTCTTTCCAACACGTATTCTTACACATACTAGAACAGTTTTCTTTGGGGGTATTTATAACAAGAACAACCAGTCTCTAGAACTCTTTTAAATTGTTGGCAGCACTGGGGTGCCTGGATGTACCAGTGGTATCTGAATCAACTGCCACACCAAGCATAATCATACAAAAAAAAAGGATGACTTCCTCAGTAAAGATGTCAATTAAAAAAATAATGAATAAGGTATAATGCTTACTAATTGGGTTAGTGGTTGCCTTGTGGGGTCCAGTACTTTGTTGGGTCCCCACAACGTTTGGTTCCCCAAAATGTAGAAAAACAAAACCACGCGCACACAAGCAGGGTAGTGACAATTCTTGTGCTGCCGTGGCTCCTCTCTGTTGAACCAGCAGAAGTGGGCGGGGTTTTCCTTACAATCCGGCCAATCACAGCCACACACGACCGGCCGTACTCTGGTCCACTGTGACTGGGAAAGGAGATGCAATGATGAATAAATATCGGCCAACACATGGGACTGTTGAGAATTAAGCGAAACACTAGTAAAGAATAGCATCGGCTGACGTGTGTGAGACAACGAGAGTGGACCTGTCTGATGCAAGTCGAACCATGGTTTCCATCGACCACGTCGCTCACAAATTACTGACTTACATCCCTTATGTTCTTGTTTTGATTGACATGAGATATGAAGGTAAGAAGCGGACGATACTAAGCCTGTTAGTGTAAGTAGCTAATATACGTCACCGTTAACCATATGACCTCGACCACGGCTCGGAGGTTGTGGTTATAGTCAATGGCTCACTACGTTAGCTAGTGAAGTTGATGACAGTTGGCTAACGTTAAGCTGGCTAATCACTTATGTTAACTTATATCGATAGCTAACTAGTTAAATGTTAACCAGTTGTGTCATGCTCCACGTGTACTCAGCTGCCACTTTGGTAACGTTAGCCCCGTGCCAACTTAAGCAACGCAACTTTAGTTGTCAACGTATCGTTGGCGTGACGTATGACAGCTAGCTTTAGCCAAAGTATTCTCTCTTATTGTTACCGACTTGTTTCACGCCACGTGGTGCCTCCTGTCATTGCGGCAACAGCGAGTGGACGGGAAAGCATCAAGAGTGGACAACTAGTCGGTGGTAATATCACTTTTACGTTTTATTTTTTTCAGGAGTGAAATGTGGCAGGGATGGGAGTGTGGACAACCACATGGAGATGGGGAAGAAACTGCTCGCTGCTGGCCAGCTGGCCGATGCCCTCTCTCACTTCCATGCTGCTGTGGGTAAGTGCTGCATCCCGAGTTAAAAAAATAAAATGTTTCCTCAGTTTTTACTCAAAGAAATGCATATCAAAAGTTGTATAGTCATGTTCACTTTGTTCTTCTGTCAGATGGAGATCCCAAGAACTACATGGCCTACTACAGGAGAGCTACAGTGTTTCTAGCAATGGGAAAGTCGAAGTCTGCACTGCCAGATTTAAGCAAAGTTATTGAACTCAAACCAGACTTCACATCTGTGAGTTTTCTTTTATCACTTGGTCTGAATTGTTCTTCTTCACATAGTTGCACATGGTTTTATGTCGTACTGCAGACCTGCAGAATTATGTGAGAAAACTCAGCAAATATTTGGAAGGAACTGTTTTATTTGTGTGTGCAAATGTTAAAATCAGCCTCAGGCACCACTGTTGCGTTGGCAACGTATGTTCGCTGTGTTAATACTACAGTTAAGTCTACAGAATATTTTTAATCTTGTGCAAAAAAATCTTGTCTGCCTCTCTTAACAGGCACGCCTTCAGAGAGGAAATCTCCTTCTAAAGCAGGGGGGACTAGATGAAGCAGAGAATGACTTTAAGAAGGTGGTAAGTATTGAAATATCCAGATTTACTCCACAGCAACAAGAATAAGAAGTCACTACTTTGTTAGATAAGCAGAAATCACCAGGAGGTGTCAGTGTTGATCTGTAGCCTGGTGTTACAGTGACTGTTATCTTATGTTGTTTTCAAATTATTCAAAATAGGGGCAATGCTTTTATTTATTAATGTCTTATTGACCGCTTTATTGTTGTGAAGGATAATTATTTTTCTATGTGGTGTGCACACTTTGTGTATTTATTTCACAATACATTTATTTTGTAAGGTTGATGACGTGTGAGGTTTTGTTCCTAATAAGGTGAATGGACTCAACAAAAGGCTTTGAAACCAAGTGAATAGGAAGTTCAAAAACAGATACTCATGGCCACATAAGACCTTAGAGAACGGGGATACCCTGGATCCATCAGCCATCATGAAATATGTAGTTCAAAATGAAATTGGCTTTGAACTCTTATTTGGGCCTTAAGGGATCATTTTAAGGTGCTCGTTAAAGATTAATACTGGAGCTTGCAAATGCATTTTCCATTAGAATTACCTTTTTATTTTTTTTTTATTTATTTTTTTTTTCCCGAAGAAGTTTCACAACACTCCCAAAAGACATAGATTCCCGTGTTATATCTGCTATTAATTCTTAGATTCCATTTAAGATGATCAATTCTCAGGGTAGGTAATCCTGCAGGGGAAAATAAAGTTCCTCACTTTGTGCCAAGGGCATATGGTGTAGGTTGACACTCAGTGGTTAGTCTTCTATTCCTGTTTGTCAGGCTGTAATGTAAAACCTCCGGTTGAAAGAGTACAATCTGCTACAGGCTGCTAAACTGTATGATTTTAACTTTTTAAACACTAAAAGTTAAACCGTCACTTTCTTGGAGTGTCTATTTGAGAGTGTATAATTGCGTTCAAGTGTGGCACTTCCTCCTTCAAGAGTGCAAGGAGCCACATTTCCAGCAGATGCCAACAGACATCTGAGCGTGGACAGTTTTACAAGGGCAACATTTTGTGGGTATAAAGTTGAAGGATCTAGCCAGAGGTGCGTGCTGTCCTGCTGTTTCAGCAGTACACAACGTTGGCCCAGCTTAACACATCGCATTTATGCCTTACGCTTTTTCCTGAAGCTGAGCTTGCAGGAAACTGAGATTGCTCTTGTGAATATGATAACCTGACTATGAAAAAAACTATGAGGATGATTATATAATATTAGGGATGCAACGATACCATTTTTTACAAACCGATACGATACCGATATTTTTATTTAACGGAACGGTGTCCAATCTCGGCCAGGTTTTAGCTAACATTCTGATAAAATGCCACTTCAAATATTGATAAAAATGATCGTATCACGTTTTCAGCTGATTTAATGATGTCACGTTAAGCTTTAACTTCTTACCTTTCGAGCTAAATATTGTTTTTATTTTTAGAGTTAGCCTAGCCTTTACTAGAGCCGGTAAAAGGACGCTAGCGCCGGGAAATTAGCCGTGCGCTACTCTTGTCCAATCCCGATCGCACTTCTATCCTCGTAGTAAACACTCGCCGCCGCTGTTTTTCCGGGGATATTAACTTGATCCAGGGTCACCAAACTGACCATCAATGCTGTCAACATATCCGGGAACGTAGTTATGTCCTTCACAATAAGATATCACGCTTCAACATCTCCAAACTATGCAATAAAAGCTCAATTTGAGCGTATACCACCACCTACTGGATGTTTTGTTAAACTCTTCTCATGTCAATCCCTTGCAAAACACCTGCTGATGCATGCAAGTTAACAATTATGCACATGTATGTTGTATATAACAATTACTATCATAACACACAGTGAAGAGTACGAGTTGTATTACAGATAAAAACACCAGTATTCAAGATCGAGAAGCTACATTGTTAAAACCCTTCAAATGTACAAACATCTTTTATCCAAAGAACACCGATGTGTACCGCATGTGTACAGAACATTGAAAACATATGTTAATTTAACGTTTATTCAGTTAGATTAGGAAGTCATGAAATATTAAGCAAAAAAAAAGTCAATCGTATATTTAGAGACGTTAAACATTGAATGGGGTCAAAGATAACAGGACGGTTAACAAAAGACAAATGACTTGTGCAAATCTTTGAAAATATGAACATTTATTTAAATACAAAACAGACAAAAAGAAAATACAACACTAATCTGGACACAAATAACATTTAAAATAATCCTCGTCATCCAGCTCCTCGTCCCAGCCCACACACATGGTGTGATACCATGTGTGGCAGCTGTCACACTGGACCCACGACACCAATCCCTCCGAGCTCGGGAAGGTCAGGTTCCCTGCACCGGCCACACTCCCAAACTGTTGTCTCCATGTCTTCAGGAGTGTGACCTATTCACAGAATAAAAAACAACAACTTTGAACTAAAAAAAGATCAGATTTTCATGGGTTGGCATTCAAAGAAAGTTAACATGAAGTACACTACCGGTGGATGTCGTGGGTCCAGCAGACGAGGAGCTGGATGATGGTCCGGCGTCTGCAGGTTTGGAGGCTGTATGAATAACAGAAAAAGCATAACCATGTTTTGTTTAGTCTTCATCAAGGCTAATGTCACCATCATGTTATAATATTGTATTTTCTCAGGTTACATAAAGCATTTACAGTGGGAGGGAGAGGAACGACTCTGAGACCCACGGAGGCCACATCCCCCTGCCGATGTTGAAGGCTCTAAAAAATCAAATATAATAAAATCATATTTTATTATAACAATGCTAAAATACATACTCATAATGTCTAACTGTCACAATAGTTAATGTATTGACATTTATATGCAAATTAAAATGGTAAATAGGTGTGTGCTGACCAGGAGATGGGGGAAGGTGGCCGTGGTCCTCAGCAGGCAGGCTCTGGAGCGATGTTGTGCTGGCAGGCAGCCGGGGACCGTGGGAGGCAGAAGAGGGGACAGAGTGGGATGAGGGACCGGCGATGGGAAGTCCGGAGCTGGAGGCGGAAGTAGCCCAGAGGGACACTTGTCTTCTGCGGCTGGGGCGGGAGCCGCCAGACAGGGTGGAGGAAGTGGCTGCCGGGCAGGTGTCTTTGGCCCGCTGCTGCTCTCTGTCTGCTCTGGCCAGAGCTTGAGCTTCCCTCCTTGCAGCTCGGTCCTCCGCCTCCTCGATGACATCAGACATCTCCTGGGCTGTCAGTAACCTGGCCTTGGTGACATTCCTCCTGACCTTACCGGTGTTGCGGTTATATTGGATTTCGGCCAGGAGGTGGGCCAGGTCAACTGTAATCCGGCCTGATGTTACCAGGGGATGGGTGATGTAAGGATTTGGGGTGGGGGGGGCAGGAGGAGAGGCAGGTGGAGCAGGTGGGGGTTGGGCTGGGAAAAGGGGACGTTGGGAGGGAAGGGCAACATCAGGTGCAGCCCAGGAAGATGCCGATGGAGTTGGCGGAGGCTGTGAGGAGGGCCCGCACCGCGGCCCGGACGGCATGACCCGTGACCAGTCAATGGCCATCGAGTCCAGAGGGTAGATGCCACACCTCCTGAACCCAGCCACCACCACTCTCCGATCCTTCACCCTCTGGTAGGAGTCTCTTAGGACCCTTGAAAACTCCTTCTTAGAAACCAAGAAGGAGTGGCTCACTGCCGACAGATCTCCTGTAACACCAGAGAAATCTGCCTTCAAGGGTCTGAAGAAACTCACATCCAAAGGCTGAAGGATGTGAGAAGTATGTGGTGGCAGGCACAGGAGAATGACACCCTCCCTCTGTGCCGCCTGGACCAGCTCTGGATCCAGATGGGACTGATGTCCATCCATTATGAGCAGCAGCGGGCGCTCCTGAGTGGCGAACTTCAGGAAGTGCCCGACAAACCACTTCCTAAACAGCTCACTGTCAATGTACCCTGCTGGCGACTTCCCGTAGAGGGCATCGGGAACCCCTTCTTTATTATAGGGCCCCCCTGGATATCCCCCCTTGTAGATGATGAAAGGGGGGACATCCTCCCCAGCCGCGTTGAGGCAGGCCAGGACGGTGATGTGGTCCCTGGTTCCCTGGGCCTGCCTGTAAGCATGTTTAGTCCCCCGGGGCACTATGACCTTTCTTCTTGTAGAGTCCAGCTGAAACCCCGTCTCGTCACAGTTGTAGACCTGACGGGGTTTCTCCCTCAACCCGTGCTCCTCCAGGGTGGTGGTGAGGAGCTTAAAGTACTCCTCTATTGGCCCCCTCTTGGCGCAGGATGCCCTCCCACGGTCAATGATGTCTGGGGTCCGGGCAGTCAGGCGATGGTGGTGCCGCTCCCTAAAATTGATCCACCACGTCTGGCCAAGCCCGGTTTTGGGGGCTGCCTGGTGGCGGAGGTTATAGATGGCCAGAGCGTGGGCCAGGACCTGAGGCTTCGTCAGTGGAAACCCATGACTGGCAGAGTACAAGAGGTACTCCACCAGGGAATCCTCATCTGCAGGGGTGAGGAGAGTCCTCTGACCCGGGACACAATCAGAGGACACCCTTCCACTGACTCGGTCACTCAGGCTGGTTTTTGGGACCCCAAACACCTGGGCTGCCTGCCGTAGATTGAGCCTGCCTGCTTTCACCTCCTGTAGGGCCTGCGCCATGGCCTCCTGGGTCCACTTCCTCGTCGTCCTCTCCCTCTTCCTCATTTGCCGGATGTTTGGCATCTGCAAATACACATTTATTTTGGCACAGTCAGAAATTAAATTCAAAAGTAGTTTAAAATGTCTTAATAATGTTGATGAATTCTATAAATTGCCATGTATAGGCACATGCATATTTGCCACATGCATAGACATACATGTATATATATTTACCTTAAACCATTGCAGATTTACAATTTCTATATCCATCTTTTCTTTTCTTGATCCTCCTGTAAAGGAAAAAAACTCTCATACTGACACACGTTACCTACCTTTCTTTCCTGCTTCTTCTCTTCTCCTTGCTATCTTTCTATTCAAGTCTTTCCTGCTTCTTCCTTGCTATCTTTCTTTTCTTTCCTGCTTCTTCTCTTCTCCTTGCTATCTTTCTTTTCAAGTCTTTCCTGCTTCTGCTTCTTCCTTGCTGTCTTTTCTTTCCTGCTTCTTCTCTTCTCCTTGCTATCTTTCTTTTCTTTCCTGCTTCTTCTCTTCTCCTTGCTATCTTTCTTTTCAAGTCTTTCCTGCTTCTTCTCCTTGCTATCTTTCTTTTCTTTCCTGCTTCTTTTCTTCTTCTTGCTATCTTTCTTTTCAAGTCTTTCCTGCTTCTGCTTCTTCTCCTTGCTATCTATCAAGTATTTTCTGCTCCCTCTTTAACTCCTTATTTTCTCTCTCTCCTCTCGTCCTTTGCTCTGTCTCTGTTCTCTATCTTTTCATAAAACACACAAGAGAGAAATTGACTCAACAATATTATATAACCTAGCACTGTATTATATTGTTTGTGTACCTACACAAACAACATTTCTTATCATAAGAGCCACTGCTGACTTAACAGATGTACAGACAGTCTTTCGCACTCTCAATCACACACACACATCAACATTATTTGCATAATGTATTAGTAAGTGCATATTATCATTGTGCATGAAAATACTTGATGTAGTTTGGCTTATGAAAAACAAGAAAAACATTTGATTATGTCTGCCTTTACGTTTCAGATCTACAAAACAAACCTGATAGCGATCCGATTATTTGTTCGTTTTTCCCGCTGTCGCAACTTTCTTTTCAGACATCAAACTTGTTTGCCTGCCCCCCTCCCTTCCTCCCCTTGACTACAGATCACGTCACACATGGTGTATTTTCATTGGCTAGACAAAGTAGTGTTAAGCTAGCGTTGAAATACACTCATATGCTAACCCATAGTAGCAGTACGATGGCAATACAGAAAAACTTTTCAGACTAAAGATCGTCGCCCGAGCGTCGCCCAAGCGTCGCCGAGTGGTCTTTCTGCTTTCTCTCATCAAAGTAACTTTCATATAGTATTTAGACATGTAAACGTCCATGTATGTTCATGAAATTTGACACGTAGATTGTTTGATATGCATAAAGTAATACTACTTACACTTTGCCGGCGATCGCGGAAGAAAATGCCGGCAAAAAGACCGGAAACTGCGTCACGTCGGAAAATTCGGGATTGGACAATAGGACCTTACGGCGATCGGGATTGGAAACCGTGACGCTATGTACTTGCCGATACCGAGTACCGATACCGATACTTCTTAGATTTGGTCTCCATGAAAGTGCAATTAATTTGGAGGCAGATTTTATTTTATCCTCTGCAGATTATGTCAAGCCTATAGTACAAAATTAACAGAAGGCTATCCCAAGCTTTAAACTTCTTGTGGAAGTCCCTCTAATGTCGGACCATAAAACGCCCCCGTGTCCGGGTTCATAATGTAAGCGATAATATTAGGGATCGAGCAATTATATAGGAAGCTGTGTTCCAAGTTATGTTTCCGGTGCTTTTATTGTGGAGGGAGAAACGGAAAGGAAAAGAGTGGAATTGTGGGATATACGTGTGTGAAGGAGATAAAAAAGTGGTTCAAGTTACCCTGGAGCGTGTTTTCATTTTATTAGAATTACAAATATAGACACACAACAGACACTCGGCTACAATAATATCATCCGTAGCCGCACAACAGCGTCTGAATGAGGCCGCTGCCAGCGCTACTTCAGGTGGATCAGCAGCCGTTTGATTCAAACCGGCAGGACGGCGGTGATGACGCGCAGAGCTTCTCAATTATAGATGTATTAAATATGGAAAATTTCAACTCTCGCGTCTAACGTGCCGCCGGCGTAAATTTGCGTCTGTCGCAACCACACGCGTCTGTGCATAGACTTTACATGTAATCTGGTCGCGCGAAACATTTGCGTCGCGTTGGGACGGACTGATTACAAGTAACTCCGGGGCTGTCAGCCACTAACAAGAGCACTAATATGAGCACTAATATGTCATACACACGTATGCAACACCGGTTAATAAGCACAATATCGATAAAGTCTTGTATTGTACTCGCGTCTCACTTTTCTCCTGTCTATTGAAAGAAGTGAGCGCTGCGTAGCGAGGATCCAAGATGGCGGCTCCAGATTCTGCTGTTGAGACAAACTGGCCATCTGATTGGACGGCAAAACCTTGGATAGCGTGATTGGCTGCTCAGAAGTTGAGACAGTTGAGACAGAGAAGAGTGTCTCCGGCTCCGCCACGGGGTTGCTTCTCCACAAAGCGCGACCAGTTTGTTGTAGTGAAATACTGTTGAGTGAGTATCGGTTCTTGGTATCGGCCATTGAAACCGATGCGAGTACGAGTATTTAACGCAGTATCGACTATCGGTGCATCCCTATATAATATATATATTTTTATATATAATATTATAAAAGTTTAAAGGGGTAAGCGCTGCTCTTCAGAGAATTGGAATGCGTTGGACTGAATACAATTCTCTTTACACAATTTCTTTTCTCCTGATTGACTGCTTTAATCATGACCATGCAATCTAATGTCTTGCTTTACAATGTTCCAGCTGAAATCCAACCCAAGCGACAAGGAGGAGAACGAAGCCCAGAGTCAGCTGATAAAGGCGGATGAAATTCAGCGACTAGTGACTCAAGCTCGCAGCAGCTTCAACAGCCAGGATTATGTGACAGCTGCTGCCCAGCTTGACACTGTCATTGAGGTAAGAAATCTACCTCGTCAGCATTGCCCAATTTTCTTGCAAGCATGACATTGTCCATGGTAATCACCGCAGAGTTGACATAGAATTTGTATAATAACTATATATTTTCTGCCTGTTACAGACTTGCGTTTGGGATGTGGCCTCTCGTGAGATGCGAGCAGAGTGTTTTATTCTAATGGGAGAGATGGGGAAAGCCATCAATGACCTTAAAGCTGCATCCAAGTTAAAGAATGACAATACCCAGGCTTTCTACAAACTCAGCACCATCTACTATAATCTTGGAGACCATGAGATGTCCCTCAAGTAAGACTCACTTGCAGACCCCTAACTTAAAGGCTCCCGAATGGTATCACTGTCTGACATTGTGCCAAGCCAAGTATCAGGATTTAACACCAGGGGATAACTTACTAATAACTCAGGTTTTCTCTAGAATCTCCCATAGATTACATAAAAAATAATTTGTGTACATTTATATTTTCCTTCCAAAGGCACTCCGTTTTCTTTTTGTAGACACCATTGATTAAAGCTCTGCTTCATATCAGTTAGGTGCAGTTTAGTGTAGATGGCTAATAGAAAAGGGGTATTCATGAATACATATTTCTTTCATTTGTTTTTATGCGATAAGGACAAAATTACAAAACAGATCTTGTAATGCAATAGTTCTGCAGAAAATGGCTCAAGTGTTTATTGTTGAGACTATTTTCTTTAAACTTTATGTTAATAATTTTCCGTAATGACGCAATGCACCAAAGTATTAATATCTTTCATTCATGACTCAATATTTGCAGTGAATATTTGCAGTGAACTACATGCACAAATGCTATCTTGCACCTCTGTAAGTTGTCTCACGTTAACTTAAAAAGTTAGAATTTTAATAACTGGCTCATAATGCTTATTGGTATTCAGCTCATTATTTCATGCCTATGCAACAAAGACAATCATTACCACGTTCAAAATACTGCATTTAATGTGACAAGCAATAAAGGCTGAAAAAAAATCTGGAAGACACAAGCTAAACACAAAATACTTGAGTATCAAAGCAATCTGTTACATTAATTGTTCAATATTTATCCCAGCATATTTGCACTCTGCTATTGCACTACTGTATTGTTTGCAATTTACAGAACATGACATGTTGTTTATCCTTGTATAGTTATGTCCTTGTTTTTAGCTGCATTTCTATTTCTGTGTCTGTATAATCAGTAAAATAACTGTTAGAGTCCTGGTATGAGCACTCATTCCTGGCCTATAAAGCTGATTCTGATTGAGCAGCAATTATCATAAGTAGACCCTCAGCAACACTTAAACTCTCAGACATATAATGGTATCTTTTTTATAAAGACAAACTAAAGCTTAAAAAGTGACAACGTGGTTAAAATATGTTGTGTTATTTTAAAGTGTTCTTGTTATTTTTGTCCAGTATGTTTTAGAAGTTGGAAATATAGCAGGAACATCAGGTAATATTTAAAATGGTCCTGGTCTGACCTTCCTCCTCATCTCGTATTGTCTGCAGTGAGGTTCGTGAGTGCCTGAAGCTTGATCCTGACCACAAACAGTGTTACAGCCATTACAAGCAGGTCAAGAAGCTCAACAAACAGATCCAGTCTGCAGAGGAACTCATACAAGAGCAGAGGTGTGTGTGTGTGTGTGTGTGTGTGTGTGTGTGTGTTCAGCTCTAGAATGACACCTTTCTCTCCTTCAAGCACTCTGACTTTCTGCTATCATACACTGGCACGCAAAACCCATGATAATTCAAATGGATCTTACTTGACATGCATAAGATATCATACTTAGACGGACTCAACAATGCAAATAACAGAGCAGCATTGTGTGTGTGTGTGTGTGTGTGTGTGTGTGTGTGTGGGTGCAATGATCCAAATTGCATTCGGCTGTATTGACAGTGTCACAGCGTCGTTTAAACACCCCCCTGCTTTCTGCTCTAGGTATGAAGACGCGGTGAGCAAATACGAGGCAGTGATGAAGACCGAGCCCAATGTGCACCGCTTCTCTCTCCTTGCCAAGGAGCGCATGTGCCATGCATTAGCTCAGGTAAGACCCCTGCCTGCTACCATGGGCTGCAGTAACTCAGTCTTTGACCTACAATATCTAACGTGTGTGTGTGTATTGAACAGGGCCAGCAGGCTAGCAGAGCTTTGTCAGTATGTGGAGAAGTCCTCCAGTCTGATCCGGAGAACGTTAACGTGCTGAAGGACCGAGCTGAGGCCTATCTCCTAGAGGAACAGTATGAGGAAGGTGAGCCTGTCGGATGTAGCCGTATGTTGTTAAGATCGATTTAATAAAGGGAGTCTGTTCAATTTCCACACTCAAAATCTGGATCACACTAACTGCTTTTGAGTGAGTCTACCAACCTACACATTTAGAATTTGTTAATTTCAGTTGAGAAAGTCCATTTTAGTTAGGTGTACCACATCAACTGGTATTGCACTGTACGCTGGTGTCATGGCAGGAGTCTAACACAGGGGGTCCTTGTAACATTAAAAAAAGAAATACACAGTGAAATTAAGTTAAAATATGTACAATATAACATACAGTCAGAAAAGTGATGGATGCTTACATCCAATTAAAAGTTTGCCTCATTTAACACAATGTTTCCACTTTTAATTTAAATAAAAACAAAATAGATAAATACATCAGTGTCCACATCTAATTTTGTTAAAGCATATAACTACTATATTTAAGGCATAAAAAAGACATTTGTTATAACATTTATCCCATACATTAGAATTAGGTGTGAAGCACAGTGTGTTAGAAGTATAACCAACGAGAGATGTAAAGCTGCCCTACACTGCTGGCTGAAATTATGCAAAATGACTTGTTAATCAAGCCTAAAGCCATTCTTCAGTGGCAGTACCAAAAAAGTGCACACACAAACTCACACAGCACTTACTATCTCCAAAAAGCCTTCCCTGGCAGAGGGGGAATTGGACTGAAATAACGTCTATTAACTTCCCTGTCTGTTGTCAAACCATAGAAAGTCCAGGGATGACAGGTGGTGAAATCCTCAAGTTTATGTCCCAGCTATCTTTATACCTGTCGTCTGATGTTCTGCTTCCACCGTGCAAGCAGCCCGGCTTTTCATACATCTGATTGATTGAGGGACCAACAGGCTTTTAGAGAAAGAAAGGACGATAGGATTGATAGACACAAAGTGATGCTGGTGGAGTACCCAGTCTTTTCATTGTCTAGCTTTATAATGTTCTTAAAAAAAGTGAAACAAGCAGGCAAAACCTCAAAAAGACAATTGTGGGATTTTGGAAAATAATGTGTGCATGTGCCTCAAACTAATGACTGTGTAAAACACATCATAGAACACAGAAATGATGTGCTGCTAACTTATAAAAAGTGCCAAACTGCTACTACCCCTATTTACTAAATCATGAAAAGCTAACATGTTGTGTGAAAGGCACAAGCTGAAATGCATTTATCTATTTATTTATATCCACTTGACATAATGAATTAGTATTTTTTTTTTTTTCTTTTTTTCTAAGGGTGTTCAATGTAAAAGTGAACATGCACACAAAGAAAATAGCATCATCCATCCATTATCTGAACCGCTTATCCTCTTTAGGGTCGCGGGGAGAAAATAGCAGCTATTTAGAAAACATAAATGAGACAGACTTAAACTCCACAACCGTTTTTATGTGGATTATATAATCAACAAAGTGCCTTAAATTCATCCATAATGTTCCAGTTAACTGCATGGTGTATAAACCCAACAATATGGTTGCTTTTATTCAAATAAGCGGATCAAACGAGTCCCTAACATATCGTATTTAAAAAAAGAAAATGTACACAAACATCCAATTAAACCCACTGTTGTCATCACCATCACCCCAGAAAGGTCAGCAGCGGAGTAGTAACATACTGAGGCTGTAGAAGTTGTCATAAACTGTCAGAACTCGTGGGTGTTCAATTCCCCTCGGGACGGCTCACAGGGTAAACAAGCCTCAAAGCTCCCAAACGTGTGTACACAAACAGCCGGGAGCTGCTGCAACATGAACCTAAGGTGATGATGAATAAAATGGCTTAATGTTCATAGATGGGATTATAAGGACACTGGTCAAATAATTGTATCTTATATATGTCAATATTAAAAACTTAGTAATACCAATGATTCTGGCAACAATGTTTTTTTTAAATGTCAATTGTTTTCAATCGGTGCCTTTTCTGTACATGCTTAATAAAAAGTACTTCACTACAGATGATCACATCTTTTGAAATGCAACATTCAAAGAATTAATATGGCAGCAAACTCTCCTTGCTTGAATGGAAAGGCACTTAGTTTTTTGTGCACGTGAGCATTCCTCACTGACGTGCCCCACCGACCGACGGCGTCGTGAAGCGTAGCACCCACACTCCAGTTCACCCTCCGGTTACCTTGGCTAGCTCTGTCAGCACGTTTCCTGTATAGTTTGTGCTCTTATCACCGTTGGCTGCAATCAGCCAGCTCAGGCGGCGCCACGTTGGGAGGCAATCGAAATGCTCCGTCTCGCATCATGCACCTTTTTATCACAATAGTCTCAGCAAGCTTCAGTAGTCGGTTGAAACATACTTTCTCCATAATGAGAATAGTTAAAAGCTTGGAGGCTTAGTACCGCTGACGTTTAAATGATAAAATAAACATGCAGGTTTTTTTTTTTTCTATTCGTTCTGTGCATTGTCATTGAGAGCATGTTAGCATGCTGATATTAGCGTTTCAATCAAAGTACAGCCTCACCGAGCTGCTAGCATGACTTTAGAGTCTTGGTCCTATTTAATGGGGTGCTCATACCAGCACCGCTCTTGTGTTGCGCTCTCTGGTGAGTCATCAAAGTGTTTCAATGTTACTAAACGCTCAGCCAAAGTTCCTAATATGTATAATAAAAAGAGTGACATTGGTGTCACAATAGCTAATCTGAGGCAATTAAGATGCATGAAAAGATAATGCAAATATTGTTAATGCTGATGCCTGTACATTCTCGTGTGTGTTTTGTGTGGGTCATCCTCCAAGTGGAGGGTCAGACACATGACGTGACCCTGTGCCTGGCTCAAAGACACTTTAGCAGGGTGGATGCTTTCCACTACAAGGCCTTAAGGTCCTGTGTTTCCCTCTGTCTTTAAATACTATACTTCACTTTCCATCAGCTGCTTTGGATGAGTAAGCGATACTGATTCTGATTATTTTTTTCTCCAGCTATTAGGGACTATGAGACTGCGGCAAAACACAGTGAGAACGACCATCAGATAAAAGAAGGCCTGGAGAAAGCTCAGCGACTTCTCAAACAGTCTCAGAAAAAGGATTATTATAAGATCCTGGGAGTGAAGCGGTAGGTGCTGATCACTGGAGTTGTGGATGTTTATTTACTTTTTGTTTTGTAGAAGTATTACAGACAGGGAATGTTATTGGAGAGTCTGAAGAATTGGGCTACTTTTTTTTTTTAATTTATTTTAACAAATGGTTGCTTTTCAAGAAAGCGTTTTATTTTTTTGGAGACTGTTTAACAACCACTGTTCTACAAACAAGCCCTGCTGCTTTGAAAACCACATCATGTCCCCTTTTTTGAACATTGTTGTGTTCAAAAGCACTAGTGACAATTCAAGATTAATTACATTTTAAGGCAATGAATGCACTCTTTGTATTGAACCGTAATGATTTATGACACGACAGCCAATGTGGTAACCTTGAGCGCTTGTTGTTGAAAAGAAGACATTTTCTCTTAAAGAAATGTGCTGATAATGCTTTGCCCCTTTGTCACAGAACTGCCCAGAAAAAAGAGATTATCAAAGCCTACAGGAAACTGGCAAAACAGTGGCATCCGGACAACTTCCAGGATCCAGAAGAAAAGAAGAAGGCTGAGAAGAAGTTTATCGACATCGCTCAAGCTAAAGAGGTTCTCACTGACCCAGGTAAAAAGTTTTCTGCTTTGCGGAGTTGGTGGAAATTATTACTGTCAGTCTCCCAGAAAAGGCCAGGCATCTGAGGGGGTGTGTTGAACGGCTCCCTAATTTAAGGATTCAAGGGTGAATCATTCTCACGACGCAAAACAGGGTTGCATAATGAAAGGCAGTTGTAGAGCATTTGCTACGTAAGAAAGAAATGACAAACGGTAGTGCATTCCTGTAATGCATTTTTGTTTTAATCCAAAGGGAATGCAAACAGCAGCAACAAAAACAAACTAATTCTGGGCAATATGGCCGATATCTTAACAATAAAGATTCACTGGAGATGCCGACAGCAGCATGTACATGCTATTTTAGTTAAGTTAGTACAATGATAAACAACAATCTTTCAGAACCAAATTGTATACATATATGGGTAGGTTTTTCTTTCCAATATTATATCTAACTGCACTAGTGTCAAATATTTACCACAACTAATTTGAATATCCTAATTGGACTAATATTAAGTTAAGTTTTTTTTAAAATTATTATTCAGTAAAAGCGCTATTAAAATCAGGCCAAACGGAAGAATTCCTGCAATTTATACAATTCAGAATACCGGTAAATCTCTTAACCCAGGTAAAATAAAGTAAAACCTTTTTATAGGCACAAGTACACATGTGCGTATGTTAATTTGTAGCATTTATTTTTCTCAAACTGCATCATCCACAACCCACATACAACCTTTTTGCTAAAACTAACTTTAATTATATATTTTTTCATTACTGAAATGTGAAAGAAAATGGTAATTACACATTTCTGATTTTCTGTTTTTTAAAAAAACATACAATATTAATTTCAGTAATAAGTTGTTCTGTACTGTTCTATTTTTCTTAGAAATGAGAACCAAGTTCGACCACGGGGAGGATCCGATGGATCCGGAGAGCCAGCAGGGTCATCATCATCATCATCAGCACTTCCGTGGCGGCCAACAGGGTTTCAATCCATTTGGCTCTGGACCTTTCAACTTTAAGTTCAACTTCAACTGAGGAAGTTCATATCCAGCATAGCTGGAGCAGAATGTGCACTTCCCTATTTAAAAAAAGGAGATCTATGGCATCATTCTCACAAAGCTAATTGTGACTTTAATTCACTGACCTTAATTAAATATGCATCTTTGTTGTTGAGTATTACAACTTTGAATTCCGTTTGGGGAATGTCTGTTGCTGTGCTAACAAATATCTGCCATGTGTGGAGCAGCTTTTATCTGTTGTGTGAAAGGGGTTAATTCTGACACTTCCATATTGTACAATTAATATCCATTCATAAGAATCAACTTTTACATTGGTACAGTACTATTTTTATATGAATGGAGTTTATTGAAATGTAAATAAAGACCTATTTATGTATATATATATATATTTTTTTAATGTAATTGAGGGGAACGAGTATTGCTGTGTTGAAGGGTGACTTTGCTACAGTTTGAGAAATAGCACTTAAATACTAATTCTTCATTACATCTAATGGTGCATGGCGAGGAACCAACTCCCTCATTGTAGACCTTTCACTGCATGAATCACGTCTACAAACCACACAAGGGACGACAGAATTCACTGGTTTTGTGGCAAAGATTTATTGTTTTCCAACAAGACAGTAATATAAACATTTCTATTTGACACAGCACAGTAGAAGCTAGGTGCCCTGAGAGCAGCACCCAGTTTAGTTTTTACTGAAGATGGGGGGGGGGGGGAAACTCCAGCTGGCCTTGGTTGAGCAGCAACTCCTACCTGTGTTATTCCTGAGACAAAACACTGGTTCAATGTTGAATTTTAATATTGAAAAATCAAAAAATGTAAAGCTAAATGTACTCAAGACAAACCTACTGTAATCAGTTAAATTCCTGTATTCTATCCATAAACCATGACCTTATGGGGGATTATTAGATCCACATGGCAGGTTTGCCTGGTTTTGAGTCATCTAATATACACACGTAGCAGGACATAACTATCAGGACAGGTGGACAAGATTTGCTAACTGCCCCTTAGTTTCTACGGTTGCTAAGATATGTATAGACAATCCCTGTTTAGATTTTTTTTTTAAAACAGTAAATTGTCTGCAAACTGCAGTTTTAAAGGACAGTATGGAAATTCTTAGGGCAGGTAGGAGGTCTGATTCCATTAAAGTGAGACATTTTGCATTTTTGCAAACCCTGAAAAGGCTTCAGATGCTAAACAATCTCCAACATCATACAAGTCAAAGGATCAGCACCGTGGATAGTGATGATGCAAATAAATGTTAAATGTATGCAGAACAAATTCCTTGAATGTGAAAACAAACGTGGCAATAAATGGTTCTGATAAGTAAGCAAGAGGCTGCTAAGCTAAACTGATATTCTTCAACCTTTATGGACTTTATTTTTTATCTTTTTCTATTTCTACCACTGCCTCGCATGCCAAATAGTAAAACTTTGTATTAAGAACATTTGATGGGGTTGCCTGAGATAAGGTGATGCTTTTGGAATAGCAGGTGGAGACTACCAAACAATGTCTTGTTGCTGAGCCACACATACCACTGACAAATATGAAAACACAAGTTTATCACTGTTCAGATCCATTTGTGGACTAAAGGAAACGTGTGTGCAGAGCTGCACAGCGGCTACATACTGTAGAGACGTTCAATGTAATAACTAAAATTATCCGTATTGCGTTTTACAAAACAGGACATTAGCTATTGGTTTGATGGTGATGAGGAAAATAAAGCCCTGATACCGAGGCAGGATTGATGATCCTTTGCATGTAACATGTATCTTTAAGGCCCATGAAAGCCATATTTTGATGAAAGCATTTGATTCCATTTTTATCAAATAAATCTGGCAAGAGAAGGCTGAACGAAAACAGATTAGGGGGAAGAAAAGACTATCTTTAAAAATAATAATACCCAATAATAATGACACAGTGCCCGAGGACAAATGTAACAATTTTGCTGCCAATTATGAAATTTTTGGTTTGGGCATTTTAATCAATTTCAAATTAAGAATACCTAAATGCACCAGCTTTCAGAAAGTTTTCAACAATAATAAACATAAACTTTGAGATTAGATTCTCAGAGATGTGCCTTCACAATTAGATGCTTTCAAACATTCAGTGCAATATACTATTTATTTTTAAACAAACCTAATAAGAGTGCTTTGACTGACCTCACCCCCTCTGTGCTCACTTCATTCTCCGGTAACCACAAACTAACCGAGCCCTGACTGTAGTGACTGTAGTGCTGATAGCACCCCACAAGTTCACAGTTGGCAATTAACACATTACATCATGTGTTAATTTTGTAAGACATATTGACTGCAGAAGCAGATATGGCGTCTCTGAAAATATCACGTCCTTCTCCGGCTGGGGATGCAACACTCCATGGCTATGTTTAGATGGATTTGTCTGTCTCCAAGCTTCACAGGAGGCCTGCTTGCAAAAGGTGCTGCCTCCTTCCTCTTCAGAATGACGCTGGCAGGCACTAAAGTTCATCACGTCTTTTGTCTACTGAGCCGAGGGGATTGGGAGGAAAGAAAGGATGAAAAAAAGTACAGTGGTGAGAGGGATAAACATTAGGCCGAGAAAAAAAAGTAGATTACACAAAAGGTACATCCGATATTTTTACTTTTCTGGCTTCTAAAATGGGAAATCTTTAACCTTTTTCATGTTGTGAGGGAGTCTGTTTCTGTGTTGCTGTGTCTTCCTGTTCCTGCACGTGTCTCAGGAGCTGCTTTATCTCGTTGTCGTATTCAACCCACTCGGGCACAATTCTTGCCGCGGCCGTTAGCTTGGGCTCCTTGGTCTTTGGGTTATTGCACTGCAGCAAAGAAAAGCAGACACAGCCCATCAGCCCATCATTCAGCCACCAGTGCCTTTCTCCCAGCAAGTCCTATTGTCATTCCCATCACTTTCTGTGCCAAGCATTTGAACCTAATTTGATTTCTAATTCTGTTAAAAGGACATTAGCCACTGTCTTGTCTGAATTACCAATTGGTGTTCAATACCACGAAGAGACAATGCTTCCTATTCCAGTCTACTGGCGCCCGTCCAGTAATCTTATAAATTAGTTTAGGATACTACAGGATTGCTCCACAGTGGTCTTCTAAATGCCAAGTGCCTCATGGACATTAGTGGATGGGAATATGCTGCAGCAGCTGCACTTCACTATTATAACCAAGAAAGCTGCAACCATGGTGGAAAAAGTGGTTGATAAAACTTTTGAAAATTATCAAAACTTTTCAACACAAAAGAAAGAAGACAAAAGGGATTTCATTATCAAAATAGAAGAACAACAAATAATTTGATGATGAATTATGTAGCAATTCCAGGTACATTATTGGAGGCCTAATTGCTCTGGACTCACCAGGTCGATGGTCTTAGCTGAGACTTTGGAGGTGTCATCACACCAAGTCTCACACCACAACCACTCCTGTGGGAGAGACTTGATGGCAACCTGGTGGATCATGTTGTTGGGAAGGTCCTACAAATATCAGAAAACAAATATTCAGGTTCATTACAACAAACAACAGGTGCCTGGAGAGGCATCATGCATTCGTCTCTGAGTTACATACCTGGTCCAGGTTGGACAGACTGTTGGGGTCTTGGCTCAGGGCTTGGTACTGGCCTCGTAATCTGTCTCCAGCTGCAATTTTTCGAAACTTCTTTAAATCTACTACATAGAGAGCGCTGGTTAAGAGAGAGAGAGAGAGAGAGAGCGAGAGAGAGAGAGAGAGCGAGAGAGAAAAGACATAATAAGCAGGTGTGAGAAAACCATTTCCTAAAAAAGGGAAAGCCCATAGGAATGACTTCATAAAAACAGAAAATAATGACTCGATAAAGATAAACACCCTGGGCGCGTTCAGATAATTGTATCTGACGCAGCATATACATAAACCCAACCGAGTAGACTATGTAGTTTCACTTAGCACTTTTCAGATTTCAGTGTGCCGGAGGATATTCGCTACCTCGTGCTTTCCCTGTGCTCACCGATGCGGATTATTCTCCCTTTCTGCTTTTGTCCTGCCACACAGAGCTAAGCAGCACACTGGCATCCAATCAAATCACTGTGATTTTCGGACTTCTCTTCTTTGGAGTAGAGTTCTGCTCTCTGTCAGCACATTGACAGAGGGAGACCTCAGTGCCGCATGCCCAGCAAGCAGCTGAACCGTTTCTGTTTCTGAACCTATTGCTTGATGTACTCTGGCTGTATACAGATGTCTGATGCTTAAAAAAAAAAAAAAAATAGCCACAAGAACTGCAACTATAATTGGTGGGCTCCAATCACCATGGAAACTGGATGAACACAGTACTGTAGTTTTTTTTTGGTAGCCACAATCTTTTTTTTTCTTTTTCTAATGGTGTGTACACTTTATATAATTTCACTTGTCAGATAAATCAAATCATGTTCAAAGTGTTTCTCATAAAGCCAATTTCTGATGAATGTGGTGAGATTTTGAAGCTTCCTCATGGACTCTCATCTGGATCCAGATAGACTGAAGGAAGAAGAAGAACAACAACAACAACAACAACAACAGCAGCAGCAGAAATACTTCCAGCCTCTAAACACAAGAGAACACAAACACAGCTCCACTTCCTTCCTTCTATTTACAAAAGAAAAACATATTCTTGGAGAATAATAAATAATGAGATATATGTTTTGCAGTATGGTCTCTTTTTAACTTCTATTTATTAGTAACTCCTTTCATTCTGCTTTGCAAAGGACAGAAAAGAGTCATGAGCGTCCCCGACAAAACACTGAGTGAATGGCCGTAGAAGGACCGTGTTCAGAAAGGTGATATTTCATATTCCACCAATCTTGCCAGAAGTGGTTACCTTGACGTTATTGAGTAAACGGTAGTACATCAGAAAAAAAACCATCACAGGTACTTCAAGCATTTAAAAGGTTTATGCTGCTATGTTCCCCTTCACGGTTGGTTTTTCCAGTAGTATACCTGATGTGGTATTTCCTGTGTCCTAGATGTGAGGCCCAGTAGCCGCTTTTCCAGAAGCGATAGCCTTCCATCTCTCTGCGGCTTTCACAAAACGGTGTGTAGCCATAAGGTGCTCCCTCCAGGTCGAAATCCCTCAAGTCCTTCAGATCAGCCCGAACTATCTGTGAGAGAGCGGGAACATTGGTATGTATCAACGCTGTCGTCCAATCTTCACACCGGCGCTGAGACTGGTATACTTTCACTTTTTAGACGCACACACTTACACGTAGCTCTGGCCTATGTCACTTTGATTTGATCCTCACCTGATCGGCGTCCACAAAGATGATCTTGTCCACGGCCAAGGGGAACAGAACATCCAGGAAGAGGATCTTGTATCCCCAGATAATGCGCTGCTTCTCAGTCTGCTGGTGGAGCCAACGGGGCCACTTGTACTGCACCAATTCAAACTGGAAGCCATACTTCTCTGCCATGTGAGCGATGGTCTCCTAAACACAGCAAAGGCAAACACCAGGGGTTTCTAAGAAATATGCACAATTCAGGAAACTACAGTATTTCACAAACAAAATGATTAAGGAAATAAAGTGAAGAAACAGTACCATACTGCTATTTGATGTCTAGTAGAAAAGAGTGTGGCTAAGCTGAGGGCCAAACATTAATAGGCAGCTATGATACGAGCACAAAAAGGCAGATAAAGCAGAGCATTCTTTTGGAAATGTAGTTGGATCAGTGTATTTGGAGATATTTTCAGTTAGTCCATTCACAATGCAAGGCTAAAGCCAACAGTGGTATAATAAATAGTGCAAGACATCTGGACATACTGTATAAATACACTTGTAACTTGAGGTCGTTAACATATATCATGCAAATTGCTTTTCTTTCACTCCCCTCAAGCCATTTTTGCAACTCGATATGTGTCACGGAGATGTAGATTACCCTCTCTAGAAACATGCACACAGACCACTACAAAGGAGGGAAACAACCCACAGATTCATCCTTTGCTTGGTGGAGATAAAGCTCCGAAGAACTGCGATCAAGCAGGGAAAAACAAGCAGGCTTGTGTGGAGTCAAGACGTGAGTGAGGTACCTTGAAGGATGGAGAGAGGTAGTTCTTGAGGAACCAGAACTTGACAGGTGTTTTGGTATGCCGAAGGACGGACAGCATCATTATTCTGAAATATACAAAAACAGAGAAGGATCAGGGCTTAAAGGATCGTCACGTGTCGGGCCTGAGAAGTAAGTGTGCTTGTGAGGCGATAGTGACCCACCTCAGAAAGCGCTCATACAGATGGCCTGAGGCCACAGAAAATATGTTGAGAACATCCTCCCTCTTTTTCTCTCCATCATCCTTCTTGGAGCCACCACCTGTGATGCTGTAAATAAGACCATAATACATAAGTCTTGTGGGTTAGTGAAATTTAGTATAGTATTGTATGTTCAGCAGAATTATTTCTTTCAACAAACCATGCAATATTGTGCAGCAAACAGGTGCCTCGTTGAAATGAAACTATGAGAACAGAAAGCCATGATGTTGACGTGATTTGACAGTAGAGCAGACACATTTAAAGCAGCTGGAAGAGTTTAACTGGTCCTTACTCGTATGTCCCCACATAGCTAATAGAGAACCCACAATATGACGAAAAGAATCGGATCAAATCACATAACAGCTAAGCAGAGAAGCACCAATACATTTTTTTTTTTTTTTTTTTTTAAATGGGAAAATTAGCTTCTCAGAGCTTGAATCAAGATGTAGAGTGCAAAGCCCAATCGAGTGCACCTCGCACAGGCCACCATACTGACAGCTTTCAGTGGCCGGATGCATGTGCTGCACCAGGAGTAAATGGACGTGTACATTTCAATGTTAGGGGTTGGTAGCAATCAAGCCCAATCCCACGTTTTCGTGTTGAGATTCGAGCAAAGACCGGAACATCTAAAAGCGCACTGTCCACACCCTCACCACTACTGAAGAGCAGTGGCTCATGATGCAAGGCACATTTAGTGGACAGAAATCAGGACTCGTGCTGGAGGGTTGATGTGTCTGCAGTCAAACTGTGTGTCCTTGTCTGTAGCAGACTGCTGATGAGATGTCTCTCCCACACTCCAATCACAGCCTTGGCCCCGAGGCTCCAGAAAGACACCAGTGAGTGAGAGAGGGAGAGGTGTGAAGGGAGGGGAGGGGGCAGTCTGTCTCCACATGTCCTCTGAATCCAGCTCAGACACGAGACTGGCTGGTAAGCGAGCCCCATCTGCACAACACTAACTCAACGGTCGGCCACAGACTACCATTTCGTAGTCTGTGCTGGGAGTGTCGTCTGTCCTGAACCCATTTTGTGAATTTCTCTCGTCTCAGTTGGCTTTTGGGACTCACCATACACACATCTGTAGGGTCTGGGGATACCAACTGCCTGCCATGACTAAGCCAGCCGTTATGAAGGGCCTCCAGCACCACAGTGGGGCCCCCCTGATAAGAAGCTTTAGAGGGTCAGGTGAGAGATTGTTTGGCTGACTCACTCGAGATAATCTGGACCTCTGGAAGGATCCACAAAGCTCGGGGTAAATCCTGAGCAGTGGACAACACTAACTAGACAGCATTCTACCTCTGTTTTTCCTCCAGCTCGGAAGATAGAGCAGAATCACTCTCCAACATCTGTGAGGAGATCATCAAAAGACATCGACAATATGCGTGCCAATGAGCGGGAAATAAGACGGATAGTAGAAGTATAGTACACGTGTACCGTAAAGCATTACAGATAGTACACGTGTACCGTAAAGCATTACAGATAGTTGATGTATAGTACACATGTACTAAAAAGCATTGCAGAAAGTACACGTGTACTGTAAAGCATTACAGAAAGTACATGTATAGTACATGTGTACTGTAAAGCATTATAGATAGTTGATGTATAGTACATGTTTAGTGTAAAGCATTACAGATAGTACACGTGTACTATATAGCATTACAGATAGTTGAAGTATAGTACACGTGTACCGTAAAGCATTACAGAAAGTACACATGTACTGTAAAGCATTTCGGAAAGTACATGTGTACTGTAAAGCATTAAAGAAAGTACACGTGTACTGTAAAGCATAACTCTAACTTGCACCTTAGTTTCCCATGTTTTCCGTTAGTAATAAAGCTTTCTGCTTGCAGTCTCAAAATCAAAATGGTAACAAAGCAAAAAAAGATCAGCAGAATAAAAACTTCATGAAACAGAGTCTGGGGACAGTACTGGTCATGACATCTAGTCGACAGTGTGAAGTCATAAAGAAAAACAAGTTAAGTCATAAAAACGGGTCATAAATGGGTAAGCATCACTCCACTGAGAGCAACTGAAGCCAGTGAATTTGGTCAGGAATGAAGTTATTGCAAAATATTTTCCAAGTTGCACACAGTTTGAGTTATTGTTGGTTATTATTTAGTAGACAAGGTTTTTAAATCATTAAAGAGAGGCTTGTCAAGAAAGAAAACAAAAAGCCACAGACAAAACTATTATAATCGTTCCTCAAATCTCAGACAGTAAGAACATAACAAATACAAGCTCCAGAATAACCCGGCCGATTATCTGGATGTAATCTGGAAAGACATTAATGGCCAAGGCCCCGTACACTCTCCAAGGTCTTATGACTACTTGGGGAGCGCTGGCTTTTACAGCACCCTCAATTGAAAAGTGAAATAACTCCGTAAGGTAACACAGCCGCCGATGCTCTCCCTGAAGTTTCTGATCTCTCGGCGCAGCATAAAAAGGACATTAAACCATCAAAAGTTCCCCAGGCTGAGAGTAGCGGGGCGGGAAAAACTTCCCTTCATCTTCCTCCCAATCACAGGAGAGCAACTCAGAAAGAAAGAGAGAAGAGGAAAAACAATCTATTGCCACTCAGACTCATTATTCTACACAGATACAATTGTTTTTAAAGATGAGAGAATTACTAACAACTCTGTCACTTAGACTTGCTAATGCATGGGTCCACCTCACTAATTCTCCAGACGTGTTCGATCAATACGTGGCCTTCAGTCCCGCCCGTTGCAACAAACCTCTCGAAGCATTCGGAGGTTACAAATGAAGTAATGGGTATAAAGACGTCTTTGAAACCAACCACTTTGTAAGATCCACAGTCAAGGATGCTTTATGTTTGCAAACCTGCCACTATTATGTTGTGCAATCATTAAGAAAATATGTATTGATATAGATCTATCATTTTTAGTGAATAACCAATCTGTTTTATTAATGAGAAGAAGAAAAAAATAAGTTCTTCTCAGGAACTGTTAAACATGCAAATATTTTTTTCAGTCTAAATTGTATTTGGCGGTTTTCAGTGTTTTCTTTTCATTAATCATCATTTCCAAACTTCATCTGAAACCAGCTGCCATCTTTCCATGCTATTAGGACTGAGTGGGAATGATTATTTAAGTTAACAGAGAATATTTAGGCACCGTGTGGGATTTACTGTATGCGTATAGTCTTTTTACCTCAACAGGATAAGTAGCTTCAAAGTTTTGAGATGTATGTGCTCTTGTTTTGAAAGGAGGATATGATGGAATCATGCCATAATAAAAGTCCACACCTTTCTTCAAATGCAGTCAAATTTGAGTAGATTTTAGATTCATCCGTTATAGGCACTGAAGGAGCAGTTATGTTTCTTGAAACCATTGTATTCACCCGTTTATTTAAAATTTAATTTAAAGAGTGTTTTCACTACTCAAATGCAAGCATGCCATAGGAAAGAGTCTTAAGATTACATTCAATCATAGATCTACATTTACATCCATGCACTTTCAGCCTCGTATTTTTCCTTGGTCATGGCAGAGACGGGTAATAAAGGTAGCGCCAATGTCGTTCTCGCCGACCATGACGTTAATAAGAATGATGAATAAATAAATCAGATCATAGCTCCGTAGTTATGGTCTTGAAATAAAATCTTGATCCTCTTTGTCTGAGGCCGACATGACAGACAACAACAACACGACAACTGAGGCCCCACAATACCCGTTGGTCAGTAAACACATCACGCCGGATGATAAAATCCAAGCGCATGGTTTTCTGAGAAAAAGAAAATTGAATTCACACTACAGTTTTAAAACACAGTATATGTATGACCACATACATAAATGAATGAATGCAAAAGGAAACATGAAAATGTAACATATTTAAACACAGCACTACATTATTGCCATATCCTGTTAGAGTATCTCATTAAGCCAAAAGAAAAGCACCCAAAACCACTGCATGCTAATGAATATTAAGTTTTAGGTGTCAAATGGGTTCCAGCAACACTGCCTACCTTTTCTCAAAAGAGCTCCAAACACTTCACACAGCAAGCATTAAGTGAGGAGACAGGATCACACAGTTAGGAAGTGTTGGGGAAACACACACACACACACACACACACACACACACATACCTACAGAAGCACATATTTTTTGCAAGTCTAGACCTTACAGCATAATAATGCAGTCTGGATCGAGGGGTGGAAAAAGATCTCCTGAAACCACAATGTGTAATTGATGAACAGAAAGCACATCTGCAAACCCACTAATCAATGAGCTCACAGCTGCTACTGCCAGCAAGCTGAAGCAGGTTTTAAACTTACTGAAATCAAAATGTTATATTTGAGAATTGTTTACCCACCTTGCTATGGAGTCCCATATGCCTTTGCTTTCACTATGTTCACTTAAAAGATCTTCATTCATCTTCTCTGCCTTTTTCTGCACCTACAATGAGAAAGGAGACACAAAACAGTGGTAAGTGATTTCATGACAAACTGCAAATCCAACCCGACGACCGCAATTTCTGGCCTGCTGAAGAGCGTTTTACTGTACGCTCAATAATGTCCTGCGCTATGACAAATATAATATACTTTACAGATGTCTTACAAAACAAACTCACTCTGACTTTGATGATTTTACTGTGGAAACTGTTCAGAACAGCAATGACATCACCAGCATCTGCAGGGGAATCGGTTCCATCATGCCTGAAAATAAGAGGATTAAGAGTACGCAAGTGAGAATTAATGAAAATCAACAATTGTGAAATCTGGACAATTTGTCTGCAGCTAGTTGGTCCAACACAGGTGAAGCCTCATTTGCTGACTGAAACGTATCAACAGACTGGAGAATAAAATCAATATGACCATATAGTGATAGTTAAAGTGAGTTTAACTCCTCATTAGTCGTGACCACTTTCAGCATTTTAAACATGTCAGTACTGCTTAGGTGATTCAGCCTTATTACATTTGTGAACTACGTAGACTCAAAGAGAATACTCATCAGTCTTTATAATAAATCCAGATATAAGACTAAGCCACAGACATTGTGTAGATGTAAGATAAAATCATTTCTGGTTTTTGAAGTATCTTCACAAATCTTTTGAGCAATAATTCAGTTTCAGTGTGCTTTCTTTTCTTTCTGTTGTGCTTTCTGAATAAAAAAAGACAGCGTGTGTGACACAGCTGACCACCTTTAGGCCAATCACTGTAGTAGTATGTACATTAGTTCATAGTTGAAAAGTAATATTTGTGTGAGTTTGGTTCACATGTTAGCCATGACAACAGCGCAGGACAAATACGCAGTACAGGCTCCTTTCATGAAGGAGACAGCAGCAGCTAATGGAGATCCCACTGACAGACAGTGAGAGCACACACTTAAAAGCGGATACGGGGACAGCTGCCACTGATCACAGTGATTACCCGCCATTATCATTAAGAATCACCGTACCATTATTTTATCTATCACTACTTCCCAGCCAATCTGTATATAAACTGGGAGATTTAATGAGAAATTCTGTCCAGTATTGATTGCATAACTCTGGCCTTTCATTGAAATTGTTTTCGGACATATTTGCCCAGCGGAGAATGTCTTTTGGGAGGCGGGATCTGCAGGGTCTCATGGTGAAACCCCCAGAGACAAACTTCAGGAAGAGATGAGCAATAGGCCATGTTGCACAGCGAGCCATTACAACCCCAGTGCTTACTAAAGGCAAAAAACTAACCTTATCACTATGATAAATGCTCCCTCCTCATTGGGCCCAAAGTGCTGCTTGTGTTTTGCCCCCTCTGCTGTCCCTGACGCAACTTAGCCTTTGAGGCTCGTGTTAGAAAGCACCAGAGATCAATCTGTATCCCTGCACGGGGGAGAAGAGAGCTGGCCATCTCATTCATCCCTGTCAGGGCGAGACGCAGTGGCAGCACAGGGTGGAAGAGGAAAACGCAGGCTCTGGGAATGGAGAGCACAGGCACTCCCACTAGACTCTGATCGGCCACCTAACCGGAGTAGAGTGCCGCTAACCACAAGAATAATGACACTGCCAAGGTGAAAAATGACATCACCTCTTAGCTTCACCTGGAGGATTGGGGAATAAATCTTAGTTGTCTGATATGATTCCAGAGGAACCGAGGGCTGTATGTGTCCTAAATCTTATGTGAGGATAGCCAGAGAGGACAATATCTGGGATTGTAGGGACAACTAATAGGATGTATTACAGCTGACCATGCAGACTCACATAAATAGTTGGGATTTGAGCTTGTATCCCAACTTGATAGAAAGGGATTATTATATCTGTGTTAAGCAGAAATTATTTGATGAGCTAGGTGTTCCTTTGTAAAATATGAATTTGATTTGTTTAAGATCAAAGTAGGAAGCACCACGGTACATTTTAATTAAAGGATAACTGCAAATACAGGGCAAGGGAAATTGTATTTTGTTTGAAAATGCATCAAAGCAACCAAAGCACAATACTGTTTCCTCTTTGTCCGGGGAAATTAGAAACGCCAACGCACTGTCTCGTGTATGGAGCCTTTGACACCTACGCCGTCCAAACCAAAACGCATTCTGCTGCTGCTGATATTCTGCTGTCTGGGTTGGATGGCATTGCAGGTGACCAGCTGAATCATCCCTCCACTCCGTCTTCTCTTTGAGAGCAGCCCTCTCCTCCTACTTGTCTTCCTCCCCTCCGTAGCGAGCAGAACTCCCTGTACTCATCCAAACCTTGAACTGCTACAGTGTCAGCAGCTCGCTATGTTACCATAGTGATGGGTTTCATAGCTACTGGTATGAAACGGAGAGGTAGCTGAAAACAACCTTCATGCTGCGCTACCAATGAAGCCACCTAATTAGCATCATTACCTCTGCTTTTTTTTCTCCAAAAGATATTAATTTCCATAAAAAGTTGGGAAAATGATAACAATGACATTCAAAACTAGTCTGTAGACAATGGGGAATACTCACGTGAGAATCTGATAGATATCCTCTGATCTCCCTTTACGTAATTTTAGGTTCCAGGCACCAGGATTGGCTTTCAGCTGGAAATATCCCTGTTGTGGTTGAAACAGCAGGAGTTTGAGTATTTTCTGTGTAGACGACCCTGGCACCAGACGGTTTCTGTTCCAAACTTACTACAGACGACTATGATACCCGTGCCATATATCATTTATCAACACAGTACAAAATCTATCACTTAGTAAATAGTAGTATTAATAAGGCGACGAACCAGGTTAGCCATGACAATAGTGTCATACATGAGCGGGTCCCGACTCATGCCCAGCGTAAACTGCAGGCCACGGGGGGGCTGGCCTGTAGACAGGTCAAAGCAGTGGCCCTCCAGCAAAAGGTGCTCCAGCTCATACTCTGCTGTCACAATCCCGTTCACCTGGAGCGGAACCACAGATTAGAGGACACAGAGGAGGGGAGTGATTGGTGGAATGCACCACAGCCCTAATTAAAAGGTGAGAATGATGATATTGATAGTAGCAGTAACTAAGAGAGATACCTCCTGCAGGTGGATGTTATCCAGGTCGTGGGGGCTGCGGACGGCCTGCACCATCCAGCTCTCTGGCGTAATCATAATAAGGGTTAGAAGAGGAGATTCTGGGAGCTCCATGAAGCGGGCAACTGGTCCTGGAGACACTGTGTTGTTGGCCAAGAAATTCACATCCGACTCCAAGACAAAGCGGTAAAAGCTGGGAAGACAGACAAAGAGGAAGTATCACAAAGTATGTGCCTGCACTTCGAATACCTACAAATGAATACAATAGAGAAGATAATTTTAAGTCCTGAGATGGTGGATACCCTGCAGGACTTTTTGCCACTGGAGTCAACATTTCCATCCAACAAACGCAGTCCTCTTCAGCAAGCACTAAAATGATGACATGTTGTGCAATAGTCTCCTTTCTAGGACAGGAGAGATGGGCTCTGTTGTGACAGCTGGGTATATACCATCTCCTCAAAGTAAAGAATATAATACTATTACTGCCGGTGTTCCTGCTCGGCCAATAATACAAATGTGTGTGCTAGTATGAGCACCAGAAATGTCCCCTTTCTTTGTTTTTCCTTTGACTTGTCACAGACCTAATTGCTTTTCTTAAGTGCGCCTGTGGACACCGAGGAGTCATAATAGGGCAACCAGCTAAAATTACTGGTAAAGAATTAAAACGACAACGGGTGTAATCCATAGATATGCCCATGGACTCTACAAGGAGGGGTTGTAATTATCTGTAAACTCGTATATCATAATCATAGAAAATGGTATTACCTTTGTACAAGCCCTGTCAAGAATTTAAAGCATTACAAAGAAACACAAGTTTGAATAACCTATAAACAATTGAATTGACTGGCAAAAAATATACTCAAAGGAAGATTTTTTTAAAGACCACCTGTTTCTAAAGCATTTAAAAGCCTTCTTTGTATAATCCCTAGACATGTAAATAGGTAGAGCCAAGTACACTATGTTTACAATGTTTACTGATCCATTAATTAAGAAATAAGGTCATTTTCACAAACATTTTAATACATTTGGGCTTCTTTTTGCATCTAGAAGAGTCACCTGATGGCCATTAGAAAGAATGCAAGTTTATGGCAATTCTGCATTGGCTTCACTTTTCAGAACTGGAGGTTGTCGCCTGCTTCAAAGTGAGGGTAAACTTCCTAGAAATGTCCTGTCATACAAACACTACAATTGACTCAACCCATTATGGAACAAAAAAAGAAAACATCCCAAATTACATAATGGCTGTGTGGCTGTCAATGGGCAATTTAAAACCTTTCATTTGTTGTTTTTATTAATCTTTGTTGTTGTTGTTTTTTTAACTCCAGCTCTTGAATTGCAACAATGCAAGCTGTAAGCAATTTGCCTAGAGAGGTAAGGGGAGGCCCAAAGCAATAAGGTGGTGTTATTAAGCAGATTGCATCTGTGCAGCATAATCTTACGGGAAGGAGCAAAGCAGAGATGCTAAGTCTGCAGCGGTCCGAGGATACACAAACAAGCAAAACAGGAAAATGTAATTACTGTTGGAGCGGGAGCTTACCTCTTGAGGGGCATCTCGGACAACTTGGCTCTGCAATTCATAAACACCTGCAGTCTCACATTGACCACTTGACTGAGCACCTGCAGGAGTCGCAGAGGAAGAGACCCAGTTATGGAAAACAGGAGCAAAGCAGAGCCCAGCAGAGAGCTACTTGACACACGTCAGCCTTTCACTGAACAAAAGGACTGAAGGCAGCCTTTAGTTTCACCGCCTGTTCCTTTTATCTTACTGATTTCTAAGGAGGCCATAAATACATTCATTTGAAAAGCACTTTGAGTTGCATTTGATTGGTTTTCAAGGTGTTATAAAAGTAAAACTTGATTGATTGATATATCTTTACATAACATCATGCATGGTGTAACAGTGGGGAGAAAATAATATGCCAGTGGTGATGACCACATTGGCTTCCTTAAACATCCTGCTGTGATGCTAATATGCTGTCATTGAAATCTATACTGCATACTACAGTACACTACTGAAAAGTGTACAATGAAAACAACAGCTACTGAAGGTGGAACTCTGACTGGCTGTCTGTAAAGAGACGGTGAGTCATTTTCTTTCTCTCTCCAACACAGCAAACCTCCTGCAAGATGCAGCAGACAGTGAATGGAATTCAGTAAAGGTTAGCCCACTTCTAAATAACCTGAAATAAATAAGCATACTTGTTTAAGCTCACAAGGAATGGCACTTTTTCTATTTTTTCTGATCAATTGTACTCACTCAATAAATGCTTTTAAGATATTGGAAGCTACACTATCTCCCATCATAAACTACTTACATTAAAATAATATAACCATGAAAATGTGAAGACAGAAAAAAGAATGGTTAAATTTGAACATTTGCATATTGGCAAGCTTTGTGTTTCTGTACTCTTCCTTTTAGTGAAAGGGATTTTAAAGTGTCCCTGTTGTATAAGTAGTGGATGGAGAAGAGAGGAACAGAAAACAGCTTACGATCAGTAGAGGGGACATCTTCTGTGCCTGCCTAGTGAGGGGGTCAACGATGGCCACAACATCATAGAAAACCTCGTTTTCACGTGGGGAGAGACGGAGCACACTGAGGAGGAGGAACAGCACACCAAAGCAGATTCAGCAACACAAGGTTATACAACCCTTGTTCAGCAGAACCGCAAATCAAAAGATTTGCTTTTCTGCACTGCGTGACATGATGGTGTAGCAATTTTCAGATCTATCATAACAAAAGGAAAGCAAACAGTTCCCTTTGAAACTGCCGAGCCAATAGGACAGTTGACAGAGGAAAGAGCGGGCCCACCTGTGGCTGTCTTTGATAAAGTTGACATCCCTCCTGACCTCTCCTTTGGGGGCTGCAGTTAGGAGGGCATCAACTTTCATGACTAAGTCACTGGCTCTATGGGAAAAGAGGTGTGGTAGGGTCAGTCCATAATTTATTAATGCTGCGTATTAGGAGAGATGTCAAACAGAGGAGCAAACATAAAAGTGATGTCACGCTGTTAACAAGGCAGCCTCATAAATCAATTAAGGTTACAGTAACTAGAAACTGATATTTGGCCCATTACAGAACACTTGGTGTGGCTAATGATTTAAAGATTGTTTAAGAGGTTGTTTATGAGTGTTTTGTTGATAGAACCTTTTAAACAAGACAAAATTGTCACAAAGAGGAACGTGTAAACAGGTAGTATTACACATCATAGAAACTACTGTCATTATCATTTATTCAATAAGGTCGATCACAGATAGTTAAAGAAAGAGTTTCTCTCACATAAGAAGACAGAAAAATACAAACATACTGCTTTGCTTTCATCCCCATCAGTTTAACTTTGGCTTTGACTTTCTCTGCAGAACCGCTCAGTGTAATCTTCTCCAGCAGCTGGAAATCCTCCACAGTGAATTCTTCCTGCTCTTCAAATGGACCGAGGATCTAAAATAAAGGCGACAATGCAGTCAGAACACGACTTTTCCCAATTCTAATCTCAGCATGGATTACATTGTTTACGGCTTGCCGAGGGAGTGTGAAATGTTCTGCGATTGTAACGCAGTGTTTCATTCACGTTAAGTCATGGTATTCTGTGACTGGGGCCTGTGTTTTCCTCCTATTCTATTTCCTGCCACTGCAGCAGAGGAATGTAAAATGATATTAATTGTTACTGCCATCTCAGAGGCTGGCCTCTTCATCCGCGGCCGTCAGCATCACTGCTGCTGAGACATCAGTCATCAGCTCAGTACACACATACAGACACACATGCGCAGTGCAGCCTGTGCCACCTGTGACCTTTAAGAAACATTCATGCTGACTTGACGGTACAAAGGGAGCTCTCTGAAGACACAAGAGGGCAAATCCTCCACAGCGCAGCGGCTTAGAGGAGCCGACCACTGTACCCAACATTTAACCAAGGCTTTATCTTTCTGACAGCATATTGTGGTCAGTTCAACTTGTTATGCAGGTATCTATGGATCCATATTCTGAAATAACGTTGGAGCTCACTTACCCTGCCGTTGCTGATCACTGCCTGCTGTCCAGGACTTAATTTCAGGACATCTCGACAAAACAGCTGCTGACTACGAATGAAATCCACTTCCATGGTGTTGAACTTTTTCTCAAAGGCATCTCTGTCCATGCCCTAGAACAGAATAACACAAGTTTGTTTAGGATGTTGGATAAATTGATTGCCATGTTGGCTCACATTTGAATTTGCGATGTACAACAAGATCCAATAGACTAGCTCAAGGACCTTTCTCCCTTTATAGCCTGTCCAAAACAAAATCTGAATGATGCATTGGTGTAAGGAATAATGTATGTGAGGCAAACAAATTATCCACAACATCATTGATGCCTTGCATCAGCGCAATCAGTGCAGTTTTCAAACATGAAATATTTCATCCAGATGACCGAGCTGTCAGAAGTTCACGTGTGAAAATGAGATTAATCAATTTGTAATTAATACACCAAACTCTTAATTAAGCCTCGACCATTTTTGTCTATAACAAATTAGGTGTGGGAGTGTGGAGAGTTTGTGGAGTCAGGTTATTAGTTTCTCCAACATCTCTCCTCAGGAGAACAGGTGAAATAGCAATAATGTCAGCACAATCCAGTCAGCAAGTCTGTCTGGCAGCCAATAATAAACTCATATCCCTTGACTCTGGGTCTCAACTCACACAGCCCCCTCTTACCCATCTTCCCATTGCTATTTCCAGCCTATTATCTCACCATTGTTGAAGGTTGGTATAATTACATTACATTTAGCTGACGCTTTTATCCAAAGCGACTTACATGCTATACAGTAGACCGTAGACACAGCAACGGTGAGCAATTAGGGTTAAGTGTCTTGCTGACATGGACTACCGGAGGCAGGGATCGAACCACCGATCCTCTGATTAAAAGACAGACCTGCTAACCACTGAGCCACAGTCGCTCAGTGGTTAGGGCAGTTTGTTATGGTTCGCTAGTCCCAAATGTAACCTGTGCTGTATTTGTATGACTTATTCCTGATGGAAGAGATGGGAGCCTCCTGTTAGCTAATTTGTTGATTAGTGCCGGAGAATTAGTTTTCTTGTGTGGAATGCTGAGTGGGTGGATGCTGCACACTGCAGGATGGGGAACACTAGTGGCTGTAGACTGCTTACAGAAGCAGAGTGATGGTCAGGCTTGGCTGAACACATGTGGCTCACACAACCATGAACGGTGAGCAAGGAGCTCGACTATTTATCAGGTCCTGGAGACCATGTATCCACCAGCTCCTTTAAGTTAAAGATTCAGCATGTGTAGCCCGCCTTGTGCTGGCCTCTGTGACAGATCAAGTGGAACTGACAGTGAGTAGGCTGCTTGCCTTGGCTTCCGCAGGCTGTGGAGCATCATGCGTGCTCTAAATGTATTCTGCTTGTTGATGTTCAGAAGGGGAACAAGAAGATGGGCTCATCAATCACCGTTTTCCCCGACTCTACACTTGAATCAAGAAAGCAGTGACAGACATATCTTCACGAGTGGTTATATCCAACCTTTTTTTTTTTGATGTTCATTAAATCTGCCGAAAAAGTTATCAATTATGTCAGTGTTGAATAACATTCCTCACATTTTGCAGAGAAACTTCACATAGACACTTTTCAATGACACAATCAAAGGAACCGACCTAAAAACTCAATTAATTCAAATAATCAAACACCCAAAAAAAAAAAAAAAAAATATATATATATATATATATATATATATATATATATATATATATATATATATATATATATATATATCTTACTTTCAACACATTGACACTCCTTCTAAAGCCCTGCATATCTTTTAGGGTTGGATGATACGATGCTATATACCACGCAACAAAATTAATTTGTACTAGCTGTAAGCGTTTGACATCCTGTTTATATTTAGGTAGCTATCTCTTTAATATATCTGTTTGTATTAGTCCATGGCAGGCTGCGTTTCAAATCAGTGAGCAGGACTGTTTTATGGCAGTATTGGATTTATAGGATTTAGCAGCAGTGTGATGAAGTACCTCTATGAATGTGCTACACAGGTTCAGCCTAAAACTGATATTTCCATCTGGATATTTTAGGTTTAAATAATGTATCAATTGATTACAGAAAATTAACTATTCCACAATATAATGATATAAAGGGGCGACTGTGGCTCAGTGGTTAGCAAGTCAGTCTTTCAACCAGAGGACCGGGGTTCAAACCCCGCCTCAGCCAGTCCATGTCGTTGTGTCCCTGAGCAAGACACTTAACCCCCAGTTGCTCCCCGGGCGCTTCACGAGGCTGCCCACTGCTCCTTAAAAAGGATGGGTCAAATGCAGAGGATAAATTTCCCCACTGTGGGACTAAGTGTGGGACTAATAAAGGGGTTTCTTCTTCTTCTTTATATATATATTAATTCATATTGTAAAATAAAATGGCACATACCATGACAGAAGATTGTATCCACATTGCCCACCCCTAATCTGTCATGGAATCTCACTTGCTAATTTGAGTTTTTGTGTCACACAAACTATGCTTTTGAGTTGTTCTTATGTTTCCTACTTTACTTTGTTGGCCAGAATGTCAGAATAAACCAGATGTTTGATTAATGTGCTTAACATAGCAGATAATACATTGTAATTGTTTAATCAGCTTCGACTACTGGCATCAAACTATTTTGTATGTTTCATGCATGTGTTGACACATTTCAGCAAATGGTGGTGGCAGGTAGGCGGTATCTCATATCCTACTTGTAAAAATGATCAGGTAAACCGTTTCTTTCTTTCTGTCAGGAGGGTCACGCTTGCTATTAAAAAAAAACTAACTATATCATCTTGTTAATCCCATACTCTTATTAGAATATATTTAAACTCAAGGTTATTGTCAGAAACTAACTGTAACTAATACCATTATTGATATGATGGCCAATCAGAAACATTTCACTCACATTAGAAATTGCCAAGTTTTGGTACCGAGACCAGAACAATACTTTTTTGAATACTTACTTTGTCTTTATCTGACCAGTATTAGGGTTGAATGCCCTGCCTGTAACCGTTATGCAGCCTTGAATACAGGCAAACGTGTATGTCTTAATACAATAATGACTAGACCTCATCTAGTTTCAGATCACAATATAAATCAGAAAATCAATATATTGCAAAGTTGTACCTCAAACACAGGACACACCCCTCTACTACGTTGAGGTAATGTCAAAAAAATAAATGGCTTTAATTTGCTTGAAACACAAAATAATGTAAATCAAATGTATGCAATCTGATCATCTCTGATCTGACACAAAACTAAATGCATTCCTTAATCGCTCCTTTACCTGCATCAGTAAGTCCTTCATCTTGGCCCCCTTTTGGAGGAGCTGGCTACTCTCCTCTCTTAGGAGTTTTTGCACAAACTCTGCTGCAGCCTTATTCTTCTGGGTGAGGAGAGAGGCCCAGATAGCCCTGTACAGCACAGTGTTATCTTCGCTTGGCTTTCCGCTGGGGTTATCTATCACCCCCACACGCACTCCAGGGCTGGCCTTCTGCTTCCACACACACAGACACACACAGACACAGCAATGATATAATTCACACTAATATCCCACGGTCCCATATTTCCACAGACCACAGGTGTCACTCACAGAGAGCAGAGTGTTGATTGCTTGAAAGTAACAGTAAAGGTTTTACTTTTTCTGCTTATTCTACCAGCAATTCATCATTTTTTTAAATGACATAAAAGAATGCCTGCCTGCTGTATCAGTTCATCTGGGTATTAACGGTGAATATTTAATTTTAGAGGCATCTGTGTTGATGCTTTTTGGGAGGGCATACATGCATATTTTTAGGTTACGGGCCCGGTTCAGAAAAACAGTATCTCAATGTACTTCATCTCTTCGGCACTGATGTGATATATAGATTTACAGTTTTGTAGCTGCAGTAACACTAGCTGCAAGATTTGTGTCAAAGACAGCCAACATGAAAAATGTTATTGATTGAGTCAACATTCATTCCCCCAAAGAAAGTAGGACAGAGAGTAGATGATACTCACCACACGTTTCAGAGCACTGAGTAACAGTTTTCTTCCTGAGACCTTCTCAAAATCGCCAGCTATCCACATGGTCACAACACTCATCCCATCCTCATCTAAGGAATAAGAGCAATGACTCTGGTGTACTCTAAACTCAACATACATATCACATGCCATTAAAATTTCAGTGTTAAAATACATCATGACCTACATTATTTACGTGGCACTTAGTAGGAGCTGCTAATCCTTTAAAATAAATAGAACCAGGTTCCCAAATGTGAATGTCACTGTCTCTTAGCTTTTAGTTTCTTTTAACTGCTGCTGCTTGTCTTGGCCAGTTCTCCCTCGAAAAAGAGATTTTTAATCTCAATAGGACTCTCTTGGTTAAATAAAGGTTTAAATTAAAAAAAGGGTGATGAGAATCAGATGAAAGTGAGAAGGAAATGTAGGTATAGTTGTTACAGCGAATGTGAGGATGTGAGAGAAACTGAGACATCTGGCACAGAGTTCAGTATATTAGTCGAGAATTGTGCCACCTGTCATCGTTATATATTCCCCCCAGTCAGTCAGTCAGTCAACTAGTCCGCAGAGGGAGGATGGCAATCAGCTTTCTCAGCCTCAGTGAGACAGCTACACTCCAGGCCTGAGCAGCCAAATGCAGCTCTGACGACCATTTAGACTGTTGGCCGAAAGCCAGTCAGCAGATCCAGCAATTATCTTGCTGGAGGCACAGCCTGTCTGCTTTAACAAAGGTCAATTTCACACTTTCATAGATCAGTAAAGCAGTGTAGGATTGATTTTGTTCAGATACTGCTCATCTGACCAGTAAATGCAGAATGTTCCAGTTTAGACGACAACATAATGCTTGAATAAGTGATTTAGATCGGTGCAAGTCATTTTGTTAAAGATGATTAAATGGTGGGTTTTCATCTGAAATTGTGTTGTTTAGGAAACCAAGGCATATAATAATAAAAAGTAATTTCTTACCAGCATTTGAAAAGTATTTCATTCTCTTCGCCACCACAGCTGTTTTGTCTCTGGAGTCATAGTATGAAAACATAGTTGTGTCATCCCAATCATCTACAACTGCAAAGCAAGAAAGAAAAGGTTGAAATAAAAGAGGAATATAGACAGTGAATAATGGGTAGTTTATGATGAGCAGCACAGGTCACCTGGTTTGGAAGTGAAGTCGAGGTACTTCCGCTCAGTGCTTAGAATAAGGGGGTTCATCCTGGGAACCACATTTGCCTGCTCCATGAGATAGTCCACCACATTCGAGTCCTCAGTCAACTGACCCTGTAACCATAGGAGAAAACAGATGAGGGCGAGTCACTGAGAACATCATTCTAAAAAGGAAAAGCTATTTTTTGTGTATGCCCAAATTCGTAACAGCTAACAAATGCAAGAATGTGTCGGAACATTGAGAAACAATTAGACACTATTAACTGTCAGACTTTAAACTGCAATGTTATGCTATCTAGCAAATCCAGAAAAAAAGTGATGATTGCTTTTAGATTTTATGATTTGCAACAGTATAATAAAAACAAAGCATTAGCTCAGTTTTAACCATATAATCTGCTGTTATCTAGTATCAGGCTTTTAATAACCTCAGGCTTGTATGTGACATATTCCTTGTATGAATACTATAAACATGGAGGAACTGCACTTGGTAAAACTATCTAGGGTTTCTTTACTTCAATTCATATAAACTGTATATTTATAAATAAATCGAAAGGTTCAACTCCGGGAAAGAAAAAAAGAGGTTGATTTGGCAGGTTGAATATGAAGCGCAAGTGGCTTTCCATACAGACATGTTGTACCATAAAGACAGCTCTCTGGAAGGTGGTGGTGGTGTCCATTATGCGCTGCAGGATGAGCGTTTCCAGCTCGTCTGGGTCCATCTCATCAGGGCTCAGAGGGACTCCATTAAATAAAGCCAGTGGTAAGGAACCCAGGCCACTCTTTTTGTAGAAAAGGGCACCGTCCTAGAACAAACAAAACACAAATTGGATTAGTAAATATTATTTAAGTAATTATTTTAACTTTGAATAAACAGAAAGAAACAAGAAACAGTTCATTTATTTTCTTACCATTCTTTTATCATCATACTCAGATTCTACGCCAAGAATCCTTTCAGCATTGGCTTTAGGGAACTTTCTCTTCAGGTAAGCAGAGATTGTATCAACAGACAGCGTCTCCCCTCCTTCTACTGTGTTGTACAACTGCAAGAGAGTGAGTAGCAAGTCAGATCAGATTGAATCACTGTCTTCAGATCTCTGCGACTGTCAATAATTCACAACTCTATTTTAAAAAGCTGATAGCAGAGGCAAATCACACTGACTCATCTAGTTCAATAATGTCTCAAACCGTGGAAACACAAGGCACAATAAAACGGACTTCTGATGCACGAATAGATATGAGCTGGCGAGGCGTGCGCTGTAGTTATTCTTAAAGGAGTGCTTTCTAGAACAACAGAGATTTATGAATGTAATATACTTACTGAGACCATGGACATCAGAGCCTGAGATAAATCATACTCGTCTGCAATGTAATTCAGCAGTCTGAAAAATCCAACCCCTGCATCTGAGAAGCCATCAATCTCCTCTTTGGTGTTGACAACAAACACAAAGCCAATTCTATAAGAAAGGGGCAAAAACAAGTATTCAATTTGCAGCTGAAATGACAATCACTACCTGGTTAAGATTCTAAATGCCAAGACGGGACCATATAAACAAATGCGGAGGTAACTTCAGAGATAACAGCACCAACCTCAGGGGGATCTTGTGCTTGTAGAAAAGCTCTGCTAGTTTCACCAGCTCAACACTTTCTTCCCGTACTGGGTCTAGGAACAGCACCTAACAACAAAAAACCATCAACATCAAATCTGAATCATAATACAATTAGAAACACTCGTTATCTGACTTGGAGCATGGATTGATCTATTGCTACATTTAGCAGATACAACACATCACCCAGTCCCATGCAGTTCTGATAATAAGAGGAAATGTTGGGTATGAAAATGAACTCAGTATTCTCTTCTGTGATTGTGTATCTGACTGTAATACCTGGAATGATAACAAACACCCACAATTTTACAAAATAAAATGTAATCTAGACTAGCAGAGAAGAGTCAGAAGCATCCGAACAGCTTCACATTTCCACTACAATGGAGACCTTTCTCAATTCCATTCCCTTTATCATCACTAGCCTGCAGCATTTCTGGCCTTCAGGAGACTCACCAGGTTGAAGAGATTGTGTCGAATCTGCCGAATGACTCCAGGAAAAGTGGCTCTGAGGAGCTCCTGTACACCCCTCGGCCAGCTGCGATACACTGGGTCATTCTCTATGTCATTTATCCACTGGAAAGTGCATGACAAAAAGAGGGCTTGTGAGGAAAAAAATGATATTCAGAAGAGCAACCCTGGGAAAAAGGAAGGGATAAAGTACCGCACTCAATTTCTTACGAATATAGTGTTTTCAATATTCCTTATGACATGGTACCTATCAAATAAATCAGAATACTGACTTTGCTTTATCTGAGGGTTTGGTTTACCTTCATAACCAAGTTGGGTTTTGGTCAAGAGTGTGACTGACAACTTAAGATACTGATTCACAATACATGGCGTACTCTGGTTTACCTTGATAACTGGTCATTGATAACTGTTAGGAAAAGGGGCAGGCGGTTGGATGAACCATCTGTCAGCAGAAGAGAAAAGCCTTTGGTGTTGTTCTTTGCTCTTCTTTTAATGAAGAAATATTCTCCGACTGATGCACTGCAGAATCTACGCTAACCTCGTCAGGAGTCGGCATTGTTGTTTTGAACAAACTATCCTGTTATTTGTCAAGCGCAACAAGACATTAAACAGTGTTACATTAGTTAACTTTTTATAGAATAATCTCTTTCCTGTTAACTGCTTTATAACTGTAACTATTTATTCACAAGGTATAAAAGGTTTTTAATGTAATCTACCTGCTCAATAAACAGGTAATCACATGCATGTAAATAAAGCTGTTACAAGGAATATAAGTGAACAGTTCTGTGGACAGAAATATGCTGGATCTGATGTGAACATTTAACATGTACGATTATTATAAAGCTCTACCACCCACCATCAGTGAGGTTTTGGAAATTGCTTTTTATGATAAATGACCATAATCATAGTTGCAAAATAATCCATCATTGCTGGCCAATCCGGCACTAACAGTGGTCTTTCTTGCTTTCAGTAACTTACTGTTCAAGCCTCCTCAAATGTTCTTAGTAACTAGAAAGGGAAATGAAAGACCTCTTGGTCTTGAATTCTTAATTTCTTACCATTTTTATAATACCTGGAATAGTACAATGGCCCCTCTGGCCATTATACTATTCTAGGTATTATAAGTCCCAATTAATAACTGAGGTTTCTGGTAGGCTCGATACTGTTGCAATAGCCTGATGACTGATACACTTAGTTCACACCCTGGTACACAAAGAAAAACAAACACCTCCGTCTGGGACAGAAGAACAATGCTTTTGGACAAGACTCACCATTATAGCTGGATGTCTGATATCTAAGGCATATTTGTCATCCACAGCATTCACAGGTAACCTCAGCAGCTTGCCTTGATGTTCTCCTTTTATGCCTAAGTTATGAAGCCCTTCTAAGACCCTGGCCTCTCCTCTGAGGATGTCTAAAATGCTGTAAATATAAAATGAAAAGGTCAGTGTGTTATACATATTAGCTGTGTGGCAGTCGCTTTGTGGAGCAATACACTCTGATCTTGTTGCAACAGGATTACTGAGTCAAAGCATAGGTCTGAGGCGTCCTGGGGAGAGCACAGGCAGACCACTGCGCCCTCTTGCTGGGTCCCTACCTGAAAGGGTTGTGAATGTCCAGATCAATGTGCAGTCCGTTGATGAAGAGCTCTCCGTCTCCCGGGTGCACACCAATGGACTCACTGAGATGCTGAAACAACAAGCTCAAAGTTTTTAGTCGAATGCCAAAACCCCTAAATGAGCGATTCTACTTTTAATGTTGGTTCTTTTGACAAGAAAATATGTGCACACTGAGACTACATCAGTAAGTTGAATGAATAAAGTGTGTGCAAGGACATGGAGAAAATAAAATGGAACATTTGATGTTGTTATGGAATTTATTCCAGATACAGATTAGAAACAGATCGTTTAAAATACAACTGCGACGTCTCAGGATGTTATCGAAAAGAATCCTGCACTATCATGTGGAAAGGCTGCTTATTATATCGCACCTTTTGGTTCTCCTCGATTTCTTTTCTCATTTCCTGTTTTACGGCCACTCTTGTCAGTGATCTGTGGGATCAGTAAAACATGTACAGTCACCATCAGCTTTTACCACATCCCAAGTCGGCAGTAAAATGCCAGTTTTAATCTCCAAAAACATATGGGCCATCAAGATGGTACGTCTTCAGTCAACATCCCATAAACACCTGACTCTTACTCAGCATTTTTTGGTGTTATTACAAGCCGTCAGAGCCAAAATAAGCAGACATCAAAAAGCTGATTAGATCTCTGTATCAAAGTTGTATTTAAGAGACAACGCTAAAACAAATGGGTTTATAAAACACAGATTTCATGTGCACTTTATTGTATGTGTTGTGCCTGGATTCACACATTGTAACACAGAGAAGGGCCCCTTAAAATATGGCTTTTGGAATGGTACCAGATGTGTCAGCCATTAAGAGAAAATAAAATGAATTTTCTGACCTGGCTTTGCTCGGAAAGTTCTGACTGAGGTCTCGCATGAGCTTCAAAGCATCAAACTTTGGCACGGACATGATTCTGGCAGCTGCCTGGACACTAAGATCTGTGGAGATCAAATCGTGAAATCAGCAGCAGCTATATCTACGAATGCACATGATGTTTCGACAAATCTAATTCATGCAAAGCAATGAAATAAGATGATATTCAATATGCTGATACATGTTGTAACGGTTACTCAAAGACAAAAATGAAAAATGAAAGCATTTGGTATAACGCGACAGCTAAAACAACAAAACTCCTCACTGCAGAAATTATACATTTCTGTATTGATGTTTTTTTTGCCTCATGATCATTGAACAACTGAAATAGAAAACCGATACCTTGCATTTCCCACACTTTGAGAGGGAGCATGTCATTTGTACTCTCGAGAAGATGTCTGCGAAGCTCGACCAGTTGCTCCTCGAGTTCAGGGTGAGATTTCCTTAAAAGAGGAAATTGAAGAAGAACATAGAAATAGAATCAATGATTTATTTTCCATCTTTTCAGAAAGTTACACAAAGCACAGGATGACCAGCAGCCAAATCAGAACATACAACAGAAAATATATATATTTAAACGTTACGTTAAATGACATGTTACATTTAAGCCACTTACTTTAATGTTCCAAAAACAAACCCTTGGACTTCATCACTAATGTCTTCTTCAGCGTTTGCACCTGAATCTACAAAGCACAAGATGTGTGTTTCATTGCCTTGGACACAGCGAAGGCCAGCACAAAATGTTTGATAAGTCCAAAACTGACCTTTTACTTTAGTGTCATCCACAGCTTTGTATTCTGTGCTTTTGATAGCCAGCTCAACACCATAACCAGATAAAAGCATCTTTTGAGGCTTTGGATTCTGCAAGCAGTGGGAGGCAGAGCAATGGATTCAATGTAAAATGGTGTAGAGTTTTGTTTAAGTGTACATTTCTTTCAAAGGTATTGTGTAATAATCATCAACACTGGAGATCCATTCCATGGGAAATGCTTTATGCTTAAACCTATGTACAATTTAGAGCTAACATTATGTGGACACCCATTCAAATTAGTGGATTTAGCGAGCAAATAAAACAAAAGCAAACAGAAATGTTGATCTCCATTCACAAACATTGAGAGTAGAGTGGGTCACGCAGTTAAGAGACTTCCAGAACGCTACTGTGATGGGATGCCATCTTTCCAATAAGTTAATCAGATTTCTGGTCTGCTAGATAATGCCACAGCACACTGTAAGTTCTGTAATTGTGAAACAGAAAGGCCTTGGAGCTACAACAGCTTAGCTGCACAGCAGTAGGCCGAATGCTGACTCCCGAAAAATTATCTTTATTTGCAAGTTGCAGCAGCCACTACTACCCAGCTCCAAGAATGCCTCGGGAAGCCACGTCAAGACACAATCGGTTTTTGGTAACTTCCTGATATGGGTCATGCCTAACATCACCATGTGCAATGCCAAAAGGTGGCCGGAGTCCACCTGGACTCCAACCGAACAGCTTGCCGAAGAGGAGTAATGGTCTGGGCTTGCTTTTCATTGTTTCGATGAAGCGCCTTCCAATTTAAAAAATAACAAATTATAACACGTGTCTGACCCGTTGACGATACTGCACAGTCAGTGAAAGTTACAATCTATAACATGTTTTACCAGAGGGAACAAGAAGCAGGTGGGCCCCCACATGCAGCAGCCTGCACACTGTGCTTTTCTTAACAGACATTTTAAAGAAAAAAATACATTTTACTCCATCAAAGGCATCTGTATATTGGTTAGTTTTTGAGTTTTCAATTAGATTTTGAGGAATCTGCTAAAAGGAATAATATGTCACTGTTGTACCACTGCAATTGGGGCTGGGTGATATGGGCAAAATTACCAAATTCAATAATGGGCTAAATATATATATAGGGCTGCAACAACGAATCGATAAAATCGATAAAATTCGATTATTAAAAGCGTTGGCAACGAATTTCATTATCGATTCGTTGTGTCGCGCGATGATTACGCCACTCAATAAGTCACGGAGATGTTTGAGTATGAAAAGAAAAGTTGAGTTGAGCGCGGAGCAGAGCGGAGGTCGAGGAGAGACCAGCTGAGACCGTAACGTTGACTGAAACACATCGCGGAGGAAGGCCGTTCAACAGGCAGCTAGTAGAGGCACTTCCGGTTGAGGCTCCGGTGCTGCGGTGAAGTGAAGACGTAACGTCCCTCCAGCAGCTTTCTGCCGTTTACTCGTTATTAGCTTGACAAGTTAGCGTTAGCTCGTAAGAACAATGTGTCTGAACAAAGGGAGTGAGAGAGAGAGAGAGAGAGAGAGAGAGAGAGAGAGAGAGAGAGAGAGAGAGAGAGAGAGAGAGAGAGAGAGAGAGAGAGAGAGAGAGAGAGAGAGAGAGAGAGCGCGCGCGCTTCTGTGAGTGTGTTTGTATGTGTGTGCGTCTGTGAGTGGCGTGCGTCTGTGCGTGTTTGAGTGTGTGCGCGCGTCTGTGGGTTTGTATGTGTGTGCGTCTGTGAGAGTTTGAGTGTGTGTATCTGAGTGTAGTGTAGAGAACCAGATCAGAACCAGAAACAAATCCTGTTAAGTTTTCTGATTAGTATTTTTCTTTATTTCCATCCATCCATTATCTGAACCGCTTATCCTCTTTAGGGTCGCGGGGCGCTGGAGCCGATCCCAGCTGTCATTGGGCGAAGGCAGGGTACACCCTGGATAAGTCGCCAGTCTATCCAGGGCATTTTTAATTTTTTTTTAATTTATTTTTTATAAGTTATTTATTGTTCTGACAGCTCAGGTTCCTTTAAACAAAATGTTGTGCAAAATGTTTTGTGCACTTTATTTAATAAAAGCCTATATATTTGGCAGATATAAAGCATACATGTGTATGTTTATGTTAGTCTATTATTTTTTTAATTATTATTACTTTAACAGCTCAGGGATGTTCAAGGAGCAACCTGTTTGTGCACTTTCTGAAAATGTTTGCACCGTCAGTTCTGTTTTTGAATAAAGGGTTGGAAAGTAATGCTTTTTTGTTTTTTATCGGATTCATCGAAAAAATAATCGACAGATTAATCGATTATTAAAATAATCGTTAGTTGCAGCCCTATATATATGTATATATGTATGTCTATATGAAATAACCAAATGTTAAGCCTATTTTTGAATACCATACTTCTGTTTGACTTATACACGTAAAAATAAACACTGATTTCCTCATCTTATTAAGAACCTAATTGCAAAATAAACATTTCACAGCATTTAGCTATTGCTATTATTACTGAAAAAAAGCTGCAAAAGCATTGCTACTCACCGCTACAAAATGCCGGAGCACATATATAAGCGTGCCCTCTCCAGCCCTCTCTGACAGCACCTTATGAAACGAGGTGAACTTCTTGGTTCCAATCTCAGCATAAAGGATCACGACAGGCACATCTGTTTTATTGACCCCTGGATATGTGTGGTCTTTCTTGTATAAATATGGTTTTGGCCTGCAAATAATTGAATGACATATGAATGACATAACAGAAATGAAATAATCTTTTTCAAAAACCTTCATTACAGGGAAAATGGAGTCAGAAAGGCGATATGTTTTATAACCAAAGAGCCATTTAAACTGTTCATATTGTTCTGCATTAAAGATTGAGTTCATCCACAGCGGGGAAGAAAGCGCCTTTCTGCATTACCTGCCTGCAGCTGCCTTCAGAAGCTTCTTGATGTCTTTGGTACTGCAGCTATGTTGACCATGGATGGAGACGAAGGCAGGGCAAGCCTCAGGCGGAGGCTCATCACTGGCTATCTGTTAAAGAGCATAGAGGTGAAGGAATGTTCTTTAAACAGTGGCCACAACATGACGCCAACCATGGCAGGTTCTGGTGAAGACCCCTCACTCTTTAACATGGGCCAAGGTAATCACAGATAAATCAGTTATGTGATTGATATTCTACAGCAATCATCACAACGATGTACACTGTGCAAAACAACAACTCATTTCAGCTGCTAACGGACATTATTCATTCAACTTCATCAACCAGTGCGTCGTTGAATACTTATATTCTTGGGCATAAACCAAAGTATGGGACATATTTAAATTTTGACCAGATGATGGTGCTAGATGAAAAGTCAAAGGAAGATTAAAGTGACTGATATTTATCCTGTGGGGACCATGAATATCTGAACCAAATTCTGTCCCAATCCATCTGACAAATGTTGAGATATTTCACTGGATAAGTGAATGGTTCAACAGAGTATAGACATTGGGATATACAAAAATGCACAATGTGCATGTTGATAAATGTATCTGAGAGTGATAGAAAAAGCAGTATTATCAATTTTGATTACCAACACAAACTCTTGATTGTCACTGGATTATTTACAGATAATTAACATTTTCCACATTTGCATTCTGTTAGAAACCACAGGGATATATACTGATGTGAGAAAAAATATTGTTATAGTGTCACAGTAGTTTGAGAATAATTATCTTTCAAGATTGTGCCAAAGACATTGAAACTGTAAGTAAAGCTTGCAGAGCAACCTGAGAAGGTTTTGAAATATTCATACTTATATGATCACAACATACCTGCTGAGATGCGTGAACAGCTGGTGAGTGTGACCGTAGGGCCAGAGCAAATTTAAGGAGATTAACTTGAAGATCTGTAAGAAACTGGCCAGCCTTCTTCAGGACCAAGTTGTAGTACGAGAGCACGGATTCTATGAGACACATCAACATTAGTAATGAGGTTTCTTAGAAGAGAAGGAAACGTGTCATGGTCTCAAAGTTTTTAAAATATATTGTGGATTAGATCAACACACCTCCTTGCTTGTATACAGTGAGCTCTTTCACGGTGTCAACAAACTGCCAGAATTTTTCATTCCCATCTTCTCCAATGAACTCACTACATATGAGTAAAATAAAATATTAGTCAGCATTATTCATGAACCGCAGTATGTTCCAGATAACCACTTAAAAAGCTACTGACCACATAATCATTTTATATGTTCTGCTGAAAATTATCACACAGACCTTATAGGCATAAAGTAGGCTATGAAAAAAAACATACAAATATTTTCACACAGGAATAAAATAATGTGTTATGGACCAAAGTTACATTTCATTTAGGTGACGCTTTTATCCAAAGCGACTTACATGATATACAGTAGACACAGCAACAGTGAGCAATTAGGGTTAAGTGTCTTGCTCAAGGACACAACGACATGGACTGGCTGAGCCGGGGTTTGAACCACCGACCCTCTGATTGAAAGACTGACTTGCTAACCACTGAGCCACAGTCGCCCAAAGTCTCTGGTTATATCATAAAAAGAGACATTTACAGACAGTAAGTCATAAACACTGTTAACACAATTACTTTTGGCTGCTTAAGTATGAATACTAAAGTTATCCACTAAAGGGCACGTTTACAGAATTGCTATTTTTTGGGGGGTGGAAACTGTCAATTTAAGAATAATGTTCCCCATATACAATTATTTAAATTTGCAATAGTTCCCCATCATTAGAAAATGAGGCAACTAGTAAAAGGCAATAATATGGTGAAATAATTTCTGTATTTTCCATCCAGGTCAATGAGGTCATGGTATCTGTATTTTAGTGGAAATGTTTGAACAACCTAAGAGGAAGTTTACAGTCAACCATTAAAAAATATGAAAGGCCAACAAAGACCAACATGCTAGGAAACTGAATTTAGGGAACATTTAACTGAGCAACTCACTAACAAAATAAAATAATTTGAGGGGGGCTTGACCTCATGACCTCAACATTCAAATCCTGGCCACGGCCCTGTTTGTTGCTGATGTGTGTGAGTGACAGATGCCCCGGTGTGCGTAACATCCAGGGGTGAGTACCTTGTCTCTAGAAGGAAAGGCGTCATGCTCCACTTTGCCGATAGACTGGCAGTGACGCCTTTGGGTGCTGATATGACATGATGTATGTTCAGCAGCAGCAGTGAAAGCACAATAACGTTCCTCATTGCTTCCGGCAAGGTGTAACACGAGCCTACGGTGGCAGAGAGCAAACACCAACGCCTTCAGTACAGTTCCTTGTGAGAAGTGCCAGTAGGTGCCACGTAGCGTTAGTTACTCCAAAAGTTATCTACTCCAGGACACCGGTACAATCAACATTACTGACACAACCGTGGAGACTCAGAGAACACCGCTTCAGAAGAAGCTAGCTAACGTTACATGTGCAAATCATGCGGAACTTTATGGTTCGCGAGACATAGTTTTAACCCACTGGACGTCCAGAGGATCAGACAGACTAAACTTAGCTGTAGCAGAAAGTACACCGCTTTGTCGTGAATGGAAACGGGAACGTTACAACTACAATAAGTCAACACAGATCGTTCGCCACAAACATGTAACGTACATTAGAGAAACATAACCATTCGCCACTGTGTTGCCAATAGTGTGTCCTTCTCCCCGTTAGTGATGCTGACCACTTCCATACAAAGCGAAGTATTTCGGGCAGTTAACGGCGAGTACCACTAGCTAGTTGCCGGGGTAGCGGCGTATTGTGATGGCTCGCGCTGACCTTTATTCGTGTCTAAAACAACCGGGACATAAACAAAATAATTAAGGCTTATTATTATTTTTAGGCACAATGTGGCGTATGGTTTAGGTGGACACAATTCGTGACAGCCAGTGTAAAGTATTAAAAAACGGGTGTTAAAGTTGTAATTCATTCTGGCACAGCGGCAGACAGCTAAAGAGGCAGACGCTGAAGCTCAAACACTTTCCCACTAAACACGAGAGCGCGTTGCAGCTGCACCACAGCGCGCGCGTGCGCGTGTGTGAGTGTGTGTGTGCGTGTGCATGTTGGTGTGTGTATGTGCGTACCCGTGTGCGTACGCGTGTGTGTATAAAACTATTCAATAATTACAGTGTTACTTGCAACACATGCTACTTGGTATAACTTAACAAATAACAGTATTATAACATTAGGCTAATCATAATAGTAGTATATTATAGTCATATTGTAGATTAAACAATTTGTATGAATATCGATCAATCAATCGAATTTAAGAGACTGTGGAGCAATTTCGTATCAGACTTCCATGAAGTGGGTGTATTTGTGAGAGAAAAAAACGACATCAATGCACCAGAATGTGAGATATATACCTGATTTATAATTTGCATAACTTAAAAACACTACTATTTCCAAACTGGCCAACTCTCACTTCATTAGATCCTCCCTGCATGTTAAATGCTCACTTATTTGGCTTTCCATGACATCTTGAATCCAAAGACTGAAAGGTCTTCAGGAGTGCTCCCTGCACCCCAAAAGACCTCAGTCTCTTGGGGTGCAGGGAGCACTCCTGAAGACCTTCTTTGACTCTGTGGTGGCATCAGCCATCTTCTATGGAGTGGTCTTCTGGTGCAGCAGCATCAGGCAGCTGACAGGAGGAGACTGGACAAACTGATAAAGAAGGCCAGCAGCGTGCTGGGGTGTCCTCTGGATACTGTGGAGGTGGTGGGAGACAGGAGGATGATGACCAAGCTCTCATCCCTGATGAACCACGCCTCCCACCCCATGCAGGACACCCTGGCAGCTCTGCACAGCTCCTTCAGCCACCGGCTGATTCACCCCCGGTGTGTGAAGGAGAGGTACCACAAGTCCTTCCTCCCTGCTGCTGTCAGGCTGCACAACAAGCTGACCTCCCAGTAGCCCACAAACATTCTGGACTCTCAATACTTGAACACTTTTTCTTATCACTCTGGTCACTTAATCCATTCTGGTGCAATATTTTGTAATATTTTGTAATTTGTATATTCAATATTCTGGTCACTTTAATCCATCCTGGTGCAATATTTTGTAATATTTTGTAATTTGTATATTCAATATTCTACTGTACATTCAATTTATTCTTTACTGTTTATTTTTTTATTATGTTTATTACTGTTTATTACTGTTTATTTATATTACTTGATTTTTATTTTATCTTTACATACTGAGCAATGCTGCTGTAATCCTGTAATTTCCCCACTGCGGGACTAATAAAGGATTATCTTATCTTATCTTATGCCCAAGCCAAGATAATAACTTCACAGGGTAATTTTGGAAATATCCTAGAGCAACATAATACATCATACAACTGTTTTCACACTAGTGAGCTTCATATGACCAGTGAACTGATCCTTGTGTGTTAAATGGTTCTTATCTAAACTCAATTTTAGTATCACTTTGCAGGATAATTTAAAGCCTTCTCCATCGCATATAAATGGAAACGTTGGGCATGTTGGCCACTAGTCACATGGTATGACTGATCAATTGATCAAAACTGAAAATCCTTTGTGCTTAATTAAGGAGCTGTAATGAAAGAAGAACATATTACATCTTGAAATAAAATGAAAAGATTAAAATAATGATGGATGGATGGATACAAATAATTAACCGTATCCACATTTTAATTCTGTGAAAACCAACAGGGATATACAAGTACTGTTGTGATCAAATGAATCATTAGTGTGTAGTATTAATGTAGTAATGACCTTTAAAGATTGTGCCAAAGAAATGGAAACTGTTAATAAAGCCTGCAAAGCAACCTGGGCCAAGAAGGACAAACAATATAACAGCCTTAAACAAGAAATGAACCTTGCTTTCTTGCATACCGTAATATTCCCACGCTACTCTGATACTCTGAGAAGGTTTTGAAATAGTCTTACTTTTAGGATCACAACATACCTCTGCTAGATATATATATATATATATATCTATAGATAGATAGATAGATAGATAGATAGATATATAGATAGATAGATAGATAGATAGATAGATAGATAGATAGATAGATAGATAGATAGATAGATAGATAGATAGATAGATAGATAGATAGATAGATAGATAGATAGATAGATAGATAGATATTTGCATATGTTAATTGCGCACAACTCAACCTTTCTTTGCACATGTCTGGCATGCCATGAAGTAATGCACCAGTATTTTATGGTTCAAAAGGATGTGTGACTATAGCTATTAATGCTGCAGAGAAAGCAGCTGTTTCACTTTTTAATTGGCTCTCACAGTAGTCTGTCTTTTCAGCAGATATTAGACTTTAAATTGGGCTATTAAAAAAAAAGACTATCCTTTCACTGGTAAAGCCAGCACGTCTCGAATCATCAAAGGTCATACTCGGATGAATGCGCTTCAAAAAGTTGTAGCGAATTATATATATTCGCGGATACATGTCCATGTTGTTTTAGTGTCCGTGTGGGCTTCTGGTTTTGCACTGTGTGTGAAACAAGATTATGGGATGGACGCATGGGATGCAGCCCAACCACGACGAGAGCATAACGCATATTTGTCGGCTCGGATGCAGCAGCATCCTCTCAAGAGCATAACAGCGCACACAGTCAGTCAGACCGCCTCGACCCGCCGAGGATGCTGCCGGAGGATCCAGCCCGACAGTCCGAGCCGTGCGGGGCGCATCTCAGCTGAAGTCCGTCCTTCACCGAACTGAGCCGTACTGCGCTTTAGACAGTGGTCAGCACGAGAGGAAAAAAAATATAGAGACGGGGGGGTCGGGCGGGCGGGGGGACGGGACTAAAAACTAATCAATCTTGAACTTGATACCGGAGTATGGGAGTCGCCCGCACGGATGCAGCTCTTTGCCGGCTCTAGAAGTTGGACAGCCGGAACATTTGAATGCCATGACTCTTGACTTTGGACAAGAATTCCAGCGCAGTGCAGACGAAGAGGAAAAGGTGCACTTCCAGTTTACCGGAGGGTGCTATCTGATCAACATGTGGCACGTAAATAACAGGCATCTTTAGTCTTTCTTGAGGCATGCACCATTAGGGTATTGATCCCCGGAGAACCCACGGGTGCTACTTATTATTCACTGTAATGGAATGAAGACATTCTCTTGATATAATGGATGATAGATCCAGTAAGCTCATCTTGGTTCCTATTCTAGCTGTCCTTTTTGTTATGATAGGTTACCAGTACATCTGTCCCGCGGGCAGCAATTCGTGCTACTTTAAGGCTGGGGAGAAACTAGGGGGGGTTAGCCTGCTCTCCACCCCGTACCAGGACAGCGACGATTTCTACAGAGATCAGGACCTGGAGGACGACAGCCCCCCGAAACAACCGTCACAATTCAACTTCACCGAAAGAGACCTCGACCGACACGTGGAGTTCAACATCAAAGGGGACGACGTGATAGTGTTTCTGCACATCCAGAAGACCGGAGGAACCACTTTCGGGAGACACTTGGTGAGGAATATTCGCTTGGAGCAGCCGTGCGACTGCAAGCCGGGGCAGAAGAAATGCACATGTCACCGACCGGGGAAAGAGGAGTCCTGGCTGTTCTCCCGGTTCTCTACCGGCTGGAGCTGCGGACTGCACGCGGACTGGACCGAGCTCACGAACTGTGTACCTGTCATTATGGAAAAGGATAAGGAGGCCCAGAGGAATAAAAGGTATATGTCTGATTGTGTGTGTGTGTGTGTGTGTGTGTGTGTGTGTGTTTCTTTTGCTGAAATAAGCTCTGTGGCTCCCAAACCACCAGGGTCCCAAAGCAATGTGTACAAACAGGCATACAAGCCACATGCACTGGATGCTCCATGGTGTATTAAAAAGTTTAATTTTGTCCTGGTGTTAATTGGCAAAGCCTGCAGTCTCCAACAGTAAAAGTGAGCAATGATAAATGGGAGGGTGCTCCCACTGGAGTGATATTTTATACAGGAAGTCAGGGACAATATCCATACACTGACTGTCAAAGGGCAAATGATTGCAACCAATCCCCCAGCAGTCAGCTCACTTTGGAGGTGCGTGGGTGGGTACGCACACGTCTGTTCAACTGGGGACAGTATGGGGATAGTATGAGCTGCTATGACAACATTTAAGAGTCTTCTACTGTGCTCAGACACAACCTTTGCATTTGTCCTTTAAAATCACATCAGTTGCTCACAGTGATTGTGTTCCTGCCCAGCTGCATGTGCCAACTGAGAGTTTTATGAAAACAGGCACACTCTGTATCCATAAGGATAAGTTAAAGGGTTAGTGATTTACTTTTGTTCATCCCTGTGAATGAGGACTCCCCCTGCAGCCTTGGTCCTATAATGCCCTCTGAGGTTTTCTTGTTGGCTGACAGAACAATTGCACTACTGTTGTATCATAAAAAGTCTCAACATTCGATTCCATCTTATTTCAAGACTTAGTTCAAATGATCCCACAATTTCTGGTGTAGAGGCCCAGAAGAGCAAAGTAGAATCAGTAATTTGTTTTGCATTTTTTCCCCAATATCTTCTCTTATAATTGCAGTAGAAAATACATTTGCAATTGTTTGTACTGATGCGATAGAAATGCAGATACCGCCACTAAAGGGGGCCACGATGAAATGACCTATACTCACTGCAGGAGCGATATGTGTGTGTTGTCACACAGCAGAATGGAAGTGTGTGTTTTTCAATGCAGTTTGTGTTTTTGGTAGTCATTAAAATAGCACGTTAACAGTGTGTTAGTCAGTTATATATCCTCAAAGATACTTTTTTCGAAAAAGCCCTATTGTATGCTTGTCACACAAGCAAACAACAATCCCATTCTCTCTCTTTTTGAAAAATACAATCTTACACTAAAGTACATGAGCACATGATTTATTTCTGCTGTGCCAAGTGTTTCCTTTACTTAGGAAAGTGCTCACTGGATGGGACAGCTCTTCATTTCACAGCTGCAGCATCTATTCTGCACTTACTAGTCCTGCCGTCCTTTGTTCTTTAGTGGGCTCCCACAGCATCTATTCTGAGATAATTCTGCCTGGATCAAGACTGTTGGCAGACACACCACGTTAGACTCCTTCACTCACGAGCCACTTCACACGGCACATTTACTAAGTGAGATGACTAACAATTATTATGCAAATGTCATCTTCATAATCATTCTGTGTGCGAGCAATTCGTTCATTGAAATATCTTAAATGGCATAAGGTCAAAGTAAAAGTGCTCCCGTACAGTAAAATGCATACTTTGTAATAAATTGTCCACTTGTTACAAAAATCTAAACTCCACCCCGAGGGTGCAATGGGGAATACCAATCGTTCATCACTGCCAAATTCAGATGGCATACCCTTGTTTTGCGGCTGAGAGCCTCTCAGATGGAGTGGCTGTCTTTCAACAGTCCCGGGCATTTCACCTTGCCAGCTCTTGAGATAGCAGTGAGGGGTGGCCGGGGTGGGCGGCGATGGCACTGCCTGCGTGGCATTGCGTGGCCTTTTCAGCCGAGCAGGGCACTCTGCACCGTGAGCCAGCCGTGCTGCCCAGGAAAGGTCAGGCATGTCAGACTGGATCAGTGTGCGTGTCCCACGGCGGGGCTCCTCTGGAGTGTGCCGTCAGTCACGGGAGAAGTGGAGCGGGCGAGTCTGCCTCTCTTCAGGGGCTTTTTGGGAAAAACATACCTCTAAGTGCTGTCCTCTCAAGTTGCTTTGTGCAGAGCGTCATGGCATTACCTCGTCTGCTGTATGAAGATGGCTTGTTGAGCCGGTTGTTTTCCTCTCAGGCAATTTTAGAGGCCTGCGCAGGAGAGCTGCGAGAATTATTCAGGTAGATATATACAATGTGACACCGGGTCACTAAAGCAGGAGCTGCTTTTTAAACTGCACTTGCATGAAGCATGGAGTTTATTGTGTCTTCAGAATTGTTTTACATTAGTAGTAAACGGATGTCGGTCAGTATCAAAGAAATATTTGATGTTGATTTCCATCAAAATAAAAATAAGAATATTCACTTTCCATCGTGGTGCAGTCAGATTCTCTTTTATTGAGATTAAAAACGGCAACAACAACAACACAGCTTTATTGTTAAGGCTATAGGTCTGAGGGTGAGGAAATTTTATTATCAAACATACAGCCTGAAGTCCCTACAGTGAAGCATACATAATACACCTTCAATACAGCAGCAGTGTTCGACTGAATGCTCTCTGTATATTAATATATATTATTAGGTGTATTATGTTTTTACTTTCATCTGTTTAATCACAGAATGTTTGCTTATGAGCAAATACCAGCTAAACTTATTTTAAAGGTCCCCCGCAGATGATATAACATTGGATATTGATTATGTCACATTGTTATTAGCAACATTCTCTTGGAGCTCAGAGTGTGAGCTCGGATTGTTTTTAAATTTAAATCAGGAGAAGACAAACTATTTACCGCTGATTCTGAGTCCTTCATCCTTCATGGCTCTCTTGAAAAAGGGGTCGAACCCGAACCCTACCCATGTATTTAAAAAACAGGGATACCGACAGGGGGCCCCTCTGAAAGAAACAGCCTTCATACCTTTCTTTTTAGTCTTTAAATTACGACCCATGGCATGTTTTCTATCTACTCTATTTTATCTTTTACAAATCAATGGCTGCAATCGGTGCTTTTGACTGGTGTCACTCACAGAATGAAAATTGGAATGAAAGGATAAAGCATCTGTTAAATGTGAACAAAAAGCCTATATGGGGTGTACAGAAATCCCAATTGATAGGGTAAGGGTGGTTGACATGGAGCTGGATGTTCTGTTGGTATATTAAATGTATAGAATTTATCAGGGCCATCCGTCGCTTGCATTGATGCTACAGTATGTGTCTAATAAGGCTGGACAAGACCAGATGTATTGGCTGAAATGAGAGTTTGTTTACTTGCAAACAATATGGTTCATCTTAAGACGAAAACAATCAAATGCTATCAAACTCTGTGTGAATATCTGGTAAAAAGCTCATGTGTGCCTAGATAGGCCGCTCCCATTTCTGTCTGCAGAATGCGTGTTGGTGCGAAAAGCCATGAATCTAGTTTTCTAGTTGTAAACAAGAAAATAATCCTTGTTTCTGTGCCCTCAGCTCTATTCCAACTTCCAGTTTGGAATACAAACAAAATGAACTTCAATACATGAAGTGAGGCAGCCAGTAATGTGTGAGCAGTGCAGTTTTATTTGTTGTCCCCACGAGTTTCTTGCCCCGTCCACTTGGCAGGTACATTTATTTATGATTTGGATAAAGGCCATAACAATTTATTCCAGTAAAATTAATATACATTTTTTAAGTCTTTAAAGGTTTTGACAGTATTAACAGCTTTCCCCCTAGTTGTTCCCCTTTTAAGTGTGGCCTCATGGTAATTTTATGCACATGCTGATGTTGTATTTTTTTAATCAATTATAAAATCTTCATTAGCAGCTTTCTTGTGTCTTGTGCATAATGAATGCTCAGTTCAGAAGTACAAAGAGACCAGAGCCCAAACATGAGTACAGTATGGTCACTCTTCAATACTCTCCTTTGATGAAGCAAAGAGAGAGAGGGATGTGCTTATGTAATGACAATGGACGTCCCCCGCTATGATTCTGGATAATGAAGTTTAGATCACTGTGTCCTCAAGGTTTTTTATGTTATGTGCACTGAAAAGCTCTCTTGAAAGTATAGTGTATATGTAAAAATGGTCAGCTACTTTCTTTTGATTTTTGGGTGATTGCTTTTTTTGTAAATTATTTGCGTCCTTAATGATATTACTAACTTAAATCAAATGTACAGATAGACTATATCAAAACTTAAAATAAACCTTAAAGGCTTCTTTACCACGATCCTACTTAATCAGTGTTATTCTTGTGGAAGGTGATGGAAAGGTCCTGTGGGCATCATGAACTGTTGTGGTTTGGTTCCAGTCTCCTGCATGTCACCAGTATCACCATTAGTGGTCACTTTAGCTTAGTTGGAATAGTAACCAATGAATGGCGGGTAATTCAAAATCATCAAAACACCTGCATACAGCATGTTTTATCCACCAGTCATAAAAAAATAACATATTCACATTCCCTTAGATTCTACAACAATTCTACAAGAGCAGTAATAGGCTGTTATTACTTACATGGCGCAGCAATGACGCGCCCCAGTCCTTTGCAGACACACCCCACATCATATTTTATTCATAGGTGATGCAGAGAGGGCTGCAATTACTGCGTGGTCGTTACCACTTACAGCTCGCATCACTGAAACATGCATCTCTCACTCCACTACACCTTTTGAGTAAGCTTTCATTTCATTGAGATTACACAAAGGGAGAAGTTACATACATAATCAAATGTGAAGCGTGACACACTTCATGGTAAGACATTGCCCTCAAAACAATTTTATCAAGGGCCAAGGTGTGCATCTCTATTATCTGATGTCCAATCTACTTTTTTTTCAGTTCAGCCACAATTTATTTGAATACCGCATCACCAGAGATGGTGACGTGGTGATGGCCGCCTGCTGCACACATTGTCTTCCATATTTTTGTTACTATCCAATAAAAGTCTAGTTACAACTCTTTCTAACAATGTGACAAACCTCCAGAGTATTATCATCTGAATCGGCGTCTCCCTTCGCCCCTACAAAGCTGTTGAGTGACGTTCAGCTCATTGCTTAGCTTTTCTGTTTTGGTTCACTCCAAGCGGCAACCTCCGAGGCTGAAAAATGAAAGCAAGCGGGGAAGTGCCAACATATGTAATTCATTGAGTAACCACTTGGGGCTGGCTCCGAAAGCGAGGTAATCTCTATAAACCACCGTTAACATGCCTAACTTTACAGACTGGTACATGGTTTGGTACCCCTAGCTAATTTCCCCATTTATGATACTCGTATGAGGAGTAGATTGTATTTAATCACCCGTAAAAACGATATCAACACGCTCACAGCCACTAACTGTTGGCTCATTCAAGCCACTAAATATTCCTTGTATTGTCCATGTTATATACAGTCTCACTGCTCTCATAGCATCATTCTCGCTCACATAAGGCAGCTTTTTCCAGCAAAGATGCTCTAACTAACCCACTGTACTCGAGCTGCTCAGCAGCAAACATAGCAGACAGTGGAGCATTGTGCAGCTAAAGACCCAGAGGTTTCCCTCAGGGGTAGGTCAACAACAAGTAAATACTGGACTTATATTCATCAGGTGGACACAAACACGACTCCGGTGGAAAAATAATGTCGCTCCATATCTGCTGGATGTGTAAAAAAACAACTTTTTGCTAACACTAACGCCATATAAACTCAAAAGGTGATGACATGCAAGTGGCCAAAAGGGTATTGAAGTATTCAAGTATGAATAGTTGGGGTATTTAATGTCTATTGAACAAAACGTTTAGCACACATTTTCAACTTTTGCAACAATTGAAATCAGTAATACCAGTAAATGTATTCATTTTCTTGCTGCACGTCTTGGACATAGACTTTTCTTCTATTCTGAAGCCTTTCGGCGAGTGAAAAAGAGAAAGCGCCCAACCTCCATGAGACACAGTGAAGCAGCCGGGTAATGGATGCCCTCCAGACACAGATGAACTCGAAGGAGGAAAGTTGAGGAGATTTACAGTTCTGGTCGTATCTTTAGATATAGGAGGCAAAGCGCTCATCACAATGATAGGGTGTTTATTATGTGTGGAGGTGTGGGTGCCCTGCAGGCCTTGGACTTCCAGGGCACGGAGATTGCTTTTCATGTGTCATTAATTCAAGTCGTCATTGCTGGCAGGCCTGAGCAGTAATCCAGTTAATTAAGTGTTACCTCTGCAGAGAGTACAACAGCATATGTCAAGCACTTGTTCACCGACATGACAAAGAAAATGCAAGAGAAAATGTCGATAGAAATTTCAAACAGTTTCCTTGCAGAAAGACTTAGTAACACATGAGGACATTGCCAAGTAAAGCAAAGGAGCCAGTATTCTTCCCAAAATTATTACGTTGATTGGCCATTTTCAATTCATTACATTTTTGTTATTGTTATACCTACCATCCAATTAGAAATTGTGTTATACTCAGTGGAGCAGTTATTAGCTAAAGAGCCAGATACATCCCTCAGAGGTTGAGACCAAAAACAGAGCTAAATATTGGTCATACATTCATCAGCTGGCCAGAAATGCGTCTCAAAATAATGTGTGCCTGTATCTGCCCAATGTTTAGCCAACCTTTTGCGATCGTGTTGCCATCTTAACTTCATAATGTCAATGTTGTGTTCACTGCTTGTTGCACCACCCCAAGTGGCCAAAAATCAATGATGGCAGGTATAAACAAATAATGCTAGGTTTAAGTAAATAAAAACAGGAAGAAATACAGAAAGTTAGCAGTAGAAGTTAAAAATAATAGGTTAGGTTTTTAGGATACGAGTATACATCTTTTCACTGCAATCTTCAATACAGCTTCAGAAAAAAAGGAGTACATTATATTAAGATTATATGACAAACTAGGACTCATGAGTTAAAATAATCTTTGTCATGGACTACAATCTCTGGAGTCTTCTAATTCCTATTTCATCACACAATGCTTATATCTCAGTAAAGATGTGTAGTACTACAGTAGTACTGTGTGAGTGTGTATCCCGTTTTCAGAAGTTTTTAATCACTTTTAGAAAGATTATAAAATGTTTTTGCCATGTGATGTCTCCTCTATTGGAAAGAGGATTAGTGTCCCAGTTCTTTGCGGAAATCTGCTGCTTGATACATGATGCACCAAACAGGGAGGCCTGAGTAGTCGTCACACATTATTGCACAATACATTGATTGAATAACTGAGCACTTATAGGCCACTGCAATATTAGTATTTGGAGAAAACGGAAAGCTTTGCGTGTGTTTTAGTTACATATATTACGGATATTTGTCATTGTCCATTTGGCTTGGAACTGTTTGAGATGGAGTACGGATGGAGCTAACCGTCTTTCTCTAAAAGCCACTTTAGGTAATGAAAGCCATGCAGCTTGCCAGAGAAGTCTTGTAGCTTCTCTGATGCTGCTGTCAAATACTTGCTGGTCTGGCAAATATGAATCTCCAATTGTCTGATTCAGCTTTTATGGTGTGATTAAAGGGTGGCTTTTGGTCAAATTGCTGGCAAGCAACCTCGTTTCCTGGAAGCCGGTTTGTAAGACTAGACTTAGATCCCCCTGTGGTAAGAAATATGTAATTACTGCAATGTAGCACATTTTTTGCTTCATCATCATTATTCCTCACTAAAAGCAATGACACTGGCTTGTAAACTGTTTTGGCTTCAGTCAGAAATTCTATTGATTTAATTTGATCCATCCCATCACATATGATGAATACCTTGTTTTAACTCTGAACCGTGGGCCTTTATGAGCGCTCAGATCCCAGGCATGCTGTCGTGAAGCTGAACTCCTACTTCCCAGTCCGCTTCTGATCAACCTGAGATCGCACATATACTGAAGTAAAAAAAAAGAGAAGCAAAGCACCTCCTCGGATTTAGTTAAATGTACTCATCAGTGTGATGAGAATAAATCAGCTGGTGCAGCGAATCAGAGATTCTGTGTTTAATGTCCCCAAGAATCCTGCTCAAATGCTCCAATTATCAGAGGGGCAATTCACTTTGGCTCTTTTTCTCCTCTAATTTAGAAAGAAAATATAGGTTCTTGTGCAAAGTAATTGTGCAAAACTTGTGTATTTCTTAACATTAATCCTCTGGTGTTTGCTGATCAAGAGGCATGTGAACAGCAAGTTCATGAATATTGCTTTGAAGACACTGGTTGTTGGCCTCTACAGCTGTTGCAAAAATATTTATCTGGCTCTTTTAACCAGTTTAGCTTTGTATGTCACCATTCTTTTCCATGCAAGACCCAATAAAATGTGTGCTATATAGTATTAATAAAGCTTACTTTGTATACTTGGAAGAGAGAAAAAGGTTCAACACTCATATGAAAAAAGGCATACGTTGTTAGCCGCCTTGATAATTCACAAGAGATCTCCGTCGGCTGTATGTGCATGTGTTTTGTTCACCTTTGCGTCTACTTGACAGATAGACATATCAAGCATGTGGGAAATGTCATAAGAGGTGGCGGGCTGTGTTATTTCTCAATTGATACCTGTAAGGCATGACGAGAGGACCGAGCCAGGAATAGCTGCCTCTGGAGTTGATTTATTACAACAATGTGGAGAAAGGTCATCTGTCCTTATCTGGGGCGAGCTGGTGACAGTTAAGTTATACTGCCTCACGCCGCTCCCCAATTTGATTTCAGAGTTTTAGTGAGCACCTGGCACACTTAAAGTGTAAGCACAGGTAGAGTCACCTTCACACAGACTAATCTCCTCTTGCAAGAGTGTGGGACTCCACCATCTTTTGGATGAAGCCGTCGGTGTTTTGATGTTTTTTGGGCTGTGTTGGCTGCCGATGTTGTGATATATTTAAGAAGTAAACACTTCAGACTGGATTCCTGACGTGGAGAAGGTGCATTGAGGTCAAGATATACCAAAATCAGCCATGACACGTATGTATATAAAAAATGGTAATCCATAAAATCTTTACTGCTGGCGTCCTCTGCATCTTCCCTGTGCTGCAGCATCAGTCTTGCTGTGAGAGAGATTTGAATAATCTCAATGAACAGACTGCAGTCCAGATTGCCTCTTAAATTTGGGCATTTATAAATAGGTGCTTGGTCCTGCTTTATTTTGCAAAATTATTATAGATTTTTAATCAGCAGGGCACATTGATCATTAATCACGTGTATGTGCAGTGCAGTGCTGATTATTCAGACATTTGTTTTATTAATGTTCAAAAAATAATTTAATATAAGAAATCTATTCAAACAATATTAATGACATAACAAAACAATTCTTTGGAAGAATATTTCTGTGTATCTTTAATTATGAATGACTTGACTATTATGTCATATCTTTAAACAGTCTCTATATTACTTGATTAGTAGGCATAGAATTTCAGATATGATGTGTTTTGTTGTATGTCATGATGACTGAACCATCGCTTATTTCACATTGGATAAAGTATTTCCCTCTGTAATTTGATTTCTTTTCACAACCACCTACAATATTGCAATATAAATTGGGTCCCGGGCCACAATATAATACGTATGGATTGAAAATCTGTCCTTACAACAACACGGCACTGGAGAGTAGAGTAACATATTGTGCCATCACAGAGTGCTGGTGTGGAACAAATAGCATTATGTCCCAGCACATGTTGTGATACAGCACATCAACCTCATCATAGGAATCCAATGTCCCTCAATGCAAGACAGTCCCCTCGAGATGCCAGACGAATGGCTACCAAAATCCCACCCGCAAATCTCGGGATCACTTAACTTCTCATCAGTCCCCATTCTGCTTTGGATAGTGGACGTTGCTTGATTCATCATTCTGTGTAAGCCTCCCCTCATGTAGGGAATCGGAGCTGAGCATTTGTTTACTTTCTATCCAAGGGTGGTGGGAAGAAATTGCCAGATACTTGAGGCATTTGCTTCACTTGTAATGCTCGGCATGCCTGTGAATCATAACAAGCTACGGAGGGTGGAACAATATTAAGTGTCTTTGAGTCGTTCCTTTTAACAGTATGTATGAATTACCAGCATTCTTGCTGTCACCAAGAAGCAGATTAGGCCTTTGTTAAATATTTCAAGATGCAGTGTTAATCAATTCATATTTATGCCCTGTGACGTACATTAACTATTTTTTTTACACATCTTTTAAAAGTCGGTGTGCCGCCAATTTGGGTGTGTTGAGAGCTTTTAGCAACAATGTGTAGAGAAGTTGCAGGGTTGTTTCAGGTCTGGGAATGCAGTGCATGCTGCCAACATGACTAATGGGCCTAACCTGGATCTTCTATCGACTTGCACAGAAATACTCAGGGATTGATTTGACTGCTTATGCCACTGCCATAATCTCCCTTGCCAATGATATGGTTTCACAGCTATTGTAAAACGGCTGCTGCAGCCATTTTTTTAATGTTGGTTGTAATATCAAATGTGATCACGTAGGCTGCTCAGCGTGTAGCCATGTGTTGAGTTGCTCTTTTAAATTCAGCCAGCCTTGTCATCTCCGCGTTACAAGAATGGACAGATGCATTCTTTCCCTGGAAGGCACCCACCTTGGGAGAGGGTGCAAAAAAAGAATGATGGGGTTAGATACTTAACTGTTTTCACTGAAATAACAAATGCAAAACATCCATCCATCCATCCATTTTCCACCGCTTATCCGGGGTCGGGTCGCGGAGGCAGCAGGTCAAGCAGGCTGACCCAGACTTCTCTCTCACCCGCAACATCTACCAGCTCATTCTGGGGGATCCCGAGGCGTTCCCAGGCCAGCTGGGAGATATAATCCCTCCAGCGTGTCCTGGGTCTTCCCCGGGGCCTCCTACCAGATGGACGTGCCTGGAAAACCTCTAAAGGGAGGCGTCCTGGAGGCATCCTAATTAGATGCCCGAACCACCTCAGCTGACTCCTTTCGACACGAAGGAGTAGCGGCTCGACTTCAAGCTCCCTCCTGATGTCCGAGCTCCTTACCCTATCTCTAAGGCTGAGCCCGGCCACTCTTCGGAGGAAACTCATTTCGGCCGCTTGTATCCGCGACCTCGTTCTTTCGGACACGATCCAAAGCTCGTGACCATAGGTGAGGGTTGGGACGTAGACCGACCAGTAAATTGAGAGCTTTGCCTTTCGGCTCAGCTCCTTCTTCACCAAGACGGCCCGGTGCAACGCCTGTTTTACTGCTGCAGCCGCACCGATACGCCTGTCGATCTCCCGCTCCATTTTACCCTCACTCGTGAACAAGACCCCGAGATACTTGAACTCCTTCGCTTGTGGTAGGCACTCTGTCCCCACCCGGAGGGAGCAATCCACCGGTTTCCGGCAGAGCACCATGGCCTCAGATTTCGTGGTGCTGACTCTCATCCCCGCCGCTTCACACTCGGCTGCAAAACGCCCCAGTGAATGCTGGAGGTCATGGTCCGAGGAGGCAAACAGGACCACATCATCTGCAAACAGCAGAGAGGCTATCCTGAGATCCCCGAACCTGACATTCTCCGCCCCACGGCTGCGCCTAGATATCCTGTCCATGAAAGTCACGAACAGGACCGGTGATAAAGGGCAGCCTTGGCGGAGGCCAACACCCACCAATGCAAAACAGATATCGTATATTATGATTACTGAGAATACAGCATTATTGGATTTTCAAAAGTCTTAAACTGTATCTATTTGACCCTTTCAGTTAAAGGGAAAGCACCTTTACAAAATATTGAATCTGAAGACAAGCAAAAACACAAAGGCCAAGGTGAAACAGATAAGCAAGTTTCCAAGTTTAAAGGCCTAGTGGGATGTCTTGTAGTCATTTATAAAAGCATTTATTTTTGCAGTGTAAAACTCATTAAAAATTATTATCCAGGTTAATATAGCAAATATAGCACTAAGCCACTAGTCCTTTAAAGTAGAACTACAGTAAGTTTAACCTGAACATTTTCAATTTGTGACTAGATTGAACATATATATAACTGCCTAACAACCTTTTCTGCAAGTTTTCATTTAAAGCATAATCATATCACGTTTTCTGTTTGTGTTACAGGAGGCATTGCAGTCTAATGAATTATGAATTAGATCTATAATAGTTTATAGATAACATTCTAATCTAATAACCTATAACTCTGAGAATCTGCATGTATGTTTAATGTATACTAACATATGTATAAGACATTTCTCCTGTGCTGTTCTAAGACTAAGACTAGAAATGTTAAAAAAAAAACATTCTATGTCAGATTATTCATAGGTACATAAATGCGGGGGGAGGGGGTGGGCTGGTATAATCTTTATCTTGTAAGAGTCCTTGGTTTAAAAAAAAAAATAGAGAACCTCTGTCACTAAAGTTTGAAAGAAGCGTGCTGAGCTCGAAGCAGCTGTTCCAGGACTGTGGCCTTTCCATGTAGATGATTGATTCAGGCGCGGTGAGGAGGGAGAGGAGGGATCAGGCTCTGGGCTACGTCCGTTAATCACACTGTATTACCACACAGGAGGCATTTATCACCAAACACCAAAGGCTTCAGTCCACGGGGAACACTGAAACCAATCTCAGTGCTTACATGCAATCCATCCAGGTCCACGAAAAGCAGCCTTGTTGAGCGCTACCACATCCATTTTCCCTGTAAGAGCGGTCTGTTCCACAGAAAAGCAAAGAACAGAGATAAGGAGGGGTTTAAAGAGACTTTGGGAAAAGTCCTTGGGAAGCCCCTTGTGTTTCTTTCCATCTGATCCAGTGTCATAGCCTTGTGGGACGTCTGTGTCACATCATGTGTGCAAGCACATAGCTTCTAAAACAGCACTGCGTTAAAACAAGTGGCTACTTTCGAGGTTGGCTGGTTGTCTTAGGCACCGGTGAAACGCTAAAATCTGTTTGTTAAGTTTTCGTTGCTTCAAAGGCTAAATAGTAGAAGTGCATGTTCATATTTCAGAGTAATCTAGCAGTAATGTGAGCTTGCACCCTCTCTGGATTGGCCAATGCGGTGCCGTGCTGGAACGTTGCTTTGTGTTGCAGAAAAAGTTGAGCCAGCTTCAACCTTTTTGCAGACAACCTTGCTTTTTTTGCCAGAACCCTCTGGCCATTGAGATGAATATGGGGGATGAAGTTTTTCACAGAGTGAAGCTTGGATAGAGCCCACTGATCCGTTTGGTAGCCAAAGCCATGGGCCTTTATTTGGGGAGCGGCTTGTCTGGCTGCCAGTCACAATTATTTTCATTCTGCAGTTTTGATGATTTAAATCATCGTTCTGTGATCTGTTTGTCTGTGTACTTTACATTACATTTCATTTAGCTGACGCTTTTTATCCAAAGCGACTTACATGATATACAGAAGACCGTAGACAAAGCAACTGTGAGCAATGAGGGTTAAGTGTCTTGCTCAAGGACACACCGACATGGACTAACCACTGAGCCACAATATTCTATTGTAAATGTAATATGTTTCTACTTATTGCACTGTGTCAACTGTTGTTTATTGTCTAATATAAGCACCACCCGCCAAGACAAATTCCTCGTATGTGAAACATACCTGGTAATAAACGGTTTCTGATTCTGACTCTTAAAAGAGGAAACCTTGTGTGGACTATGGAACAAAGGTTACAAAAATAATCTTTGACAGTAATACTTGCTCACAGCTCATACTTATGAGTCTTGTTTCTTTTTGGCCATGATCATGACCCGAGTTAACGTAAGAGTCCTTTTCCAGAGGCTTTTAAACTTTTTAAACTTTGAAACTGCAGATAACATTCTCCCTGATTACGGGACCCCAGGATCCGCATGCACAGGCTGCACTCACACCCGCTAACAACTGACATTAGCCATGATAATGGTTTTCTCAGTTGGGGGTTGTGTTTAAAGGCTGTGAAATAATGTGCCTTTGTGCAGCAGGACTCTCATGTGGCCCTTAGCGAAAGCAAAAACAAAAGCTTACACATTAAAAGCTACAATTACTGAAGTGATGTTAAGTTGGAAAATGGTCAGCAGCATATTATATAAGGTTTGTGCTGATTTACATCTTTATTTTTGTTTGTGGGGTTGCTGGTTTCTCTTGCATGGAACCATATGGAGTGTATTCTATTTTCTCCTTAGTTTGTTAATTTACATCACTTTATGGCTGTTATTTTCTTTCTATCAAGTCTTTTGCCATCGTTGGTTGTGGTGTGAACGTAACGTGAAAAGCTAAACAACAAGTTTGTCCACAGGGAGTCTTTGCACATGATGTATCAGTCTGACATTTACATTGAAAAGGAAAGTGTGAGCGTGTGAGGTTATTTTATCTGACTCCTGGTGTAATTGTTTCAGAGCAAAGGCATTGAACCACCCTCCCTCAGGACCTTAGTACTGATGCTTGATAAGTTAGAGCAAACAGACGCCTGTTTATACGCGGCTTTGATGAGCGGCTGTGTTTTGTCACATTAAGAAGACAAACAACGTTTAAACGAGGGTAACTACTGCTGTTTTTAATTAACGCACCACACTTGCAATCACAGCAATAAATGTGTCTGCTTTGTTGTCTGGTGAAGTAGATCAAAGTCAAAGCAGTGCCAGCAATGTGCATTTGAGGTGAGCTTCTGCTTTTTTTCTTTTTAATCCGAGAGCTACAGGGAAATATACACAGTGCAGCTTTTTTATTGTCATCCAGCATTTGGAGACCTCAGCTCAGTGGAACGGTAGAATGAAATTCCACTTGTATTGACAAGATTGGCAGGTTGTCCAGAAATTCATATTCATAGCTGCAAATGGAAATGGAACAACCAAGAGAGGTGTCCTGCAGTGCCAGAGCCGGTCATTGATGTGCAGTGGAGGGAGTGACATTTAACCGCAAAAGGATGAGCGCCCTCTGAACAGCTTGAATGCTATGCAGCAGATGACCTTGCACATATACAGTAGAATCAGGCTACAGTATAGCTTGCCTTTATAGGGGTACTGAGGGGAGATGAGAGGAATGGACCTCAGAGCTGAGGGAGTCATTTCAGCCGGCCTCCACCTTGCCGCAGTCAGGAGAGACAAACAGGAAAATCAATACTCACACTCAGGACAGTTCACTACAAGGGCCTCTCGCAGCGCCGCTATCTGTCAGAGTCAGTCCCTCAAGCGAGATGGGATGGGAACCGCTGACAAGGAAGGTTGTCAGGGCACACTGATCACACTGTTAGAGAGCAACTGAAGTCTTGTTCAGCACCAGGGACAGCTCCAGACAGACAGAGACAGAGGGCTAGGGCGAAATGGTGTGTCCCAGGTTTGTCTCCCCTTTTTTACTGCTTTAAAACATTTCTGGGAGCTTAAACTTTGTGAGTGTTTTTTTTTTATTTTTCTAAAAAGCCTTTGCATGTCATGACCTAAGAATTATTAGGTTAAATCTGAATTGTGTCTGAATTACACCGGTGTTTAGTCACGGCCCACTCATTTTCACCCAAATATGTTTGTGTTTATCTTAAGCAAACAAGCTAAACAGTAGCTACCAGATTTAGCCTGTCAGCTCTCGTTAGCTTATCGTTAGCGTACAGACAAACAACTGACAAGCAGTTATTCACTGTGGTTGCTATCACCATCAGGAGCTAGCTCACATTGCTAACACTGACTCCTTGCTTCGATGCTAGGTAGTTGGGTTTATATATGTAATATATTTTTTTACTGAAATAAGTAATTTATTTATTTCGTAATGGATAATTTAGGATTCAATATCCGCAGTGTTTTTGGTGGCCAAGTTTTCGAAGCTCAATAGAGGAGCTCGAGACAGGATCAGTAGGAATCTAAGTACACAACTAACGATGCATTTTTTTCCCCATGTCTATCCATTCCAGTAATAGCCCTGTAAATGGGTGGGAGAATAGCCACGTTTTATCCTAAGTATTTTGCCTGTGTGTGTGGAAAAAGAGGAGGGGGGTGCAATCAGTGAGTGCTGCCAATGGTAATGAAGCCACCAGTATAAATGGGCTAGTCATTCATGATTAACTGGCGTGTCATGCCTGAAGTAATTGCCTTAATTAGCTATTGAACAGGTTTCAGGGTTAATGGGACAACAGGTTGGCAGTGAACCGGATTTACTGTTGGAAGTTAATGATTTTACTCTCATCTTCTCTTCATTCCTCGAAATGATTTGATTAACAGTATAGGAGAAACAGATCCCCTTGTTTGTTAATACAAAATCAATTTCATGGCTGGCTGAGCTATCTCTGACTCTGACAGTGTTTTTGTTGGACGAGCAAGGTCTTCAGTCAGCCTTTGGAGACAGGACAAACACAGAGAGGCCTGCAGAAGAGCGCAGACGGGAAATCGGCCTCTCTGAGTGCAGTGCATGTTTGGAATCTGGCCGCTCTCCCATCCCACACATTCACCAGCACTAAGCTTTTCTGTCATCAAGAGCAGCCAATCCGGTGTGTTTTCCTGGCGACTGTGTCATAGGAATAAGCCCGTACAAGTAATTGGTAAGCAGGTATCATAAGGTCTCCCGTGTGAGACAAGATCAATCGGTTTGAGAGTGTGTTTTGTGAGAAATGCCAGAAGGGTGAAAGTGTAAAGATATTGTCCTCGAGGTGGCTAAACCTCGGCTTGTTATTGAATAGAGGTCAAAATAGAACAGCCTTTTTACGGTTAACCTCCATTTTTCTCATTGAAAACAGTTTAGATAAACAATTTGGCTCTGCTTCTTTGCGGCACATTGTCCCTGCAGCATTGCTCGGGCATTTTGGCAGAGCTCGCACGCTAGTCTCAGAGCGGTAGCAGGAATATTACAGCCTTTGATTTTCTTTTCTTTCTGTGTCACAGATTGCTTTAGCTTATAAATACCCGTGATTAGAATAGGTTTGTAGCTGCGGTATGCATCCTAGCCAGCTGCGGTTTAACAGTGTTGCAGCAAATCAGTTCACTTTGTCTCACTATCGTACAGTTCACAATGAAAGCAGTGGTTGGAAACAGCCGCTTGTGCCAACAGTATTGAAATGTGTAAATGTGTTATTTCTTCTGTAAGACGAGACATTCATTTAGTAAGAGTGGCGTTCTATTAACACTTTAAGTTGCTCAAATTGTAATGCACATGTTGTAGACCTGCAACTAATGATCATTTTCATTTGGAGATTCAACAATTAGTCAATTAATAAGTCAATCAAAAAAGATAAATACTATTTAGATATTCATTTAAAAAGAATCCCTGAAATAATAAATTCATTAAATTCAGATTTTTTTTAAAGGAATTCATAAATTGTATGTTCAATTAATCATTGGGTCTACAAAATGTCAGAATAAAATGGGTTTGAAATATTCAATAATAATTAGAACCTAGTTTCCTAGAGTCCAGGTTGACTCTCCAGGTGTCTTGTTTTGTCTGACTGTCCAAAACCCAAAGATATGCAGTTTACAATTATATAAAACAGAGACAAGCTGCAAAGATATTGCTTCAAAAATCCCTTATTGGATTAGTAAATTAGCAAATACGTAGTTGCAGACTGATTTTATGTCAGTCAACTAGTCAATTCGATGACTAATCTGTTCAGCTCTTATATGTGTTGGGTATATACAGTATAAAGCCAGGACCGAGCAATTTCACAAATTCAATTCCAAGCATTTGCATTCTTTAAATCGCCTTTGCAGTTTTGAGTATTCTAATTAGGTTTCATGAACTCATTCAGAAAACCTTGCTGTGGTGAATAGCACACTGACATTTGCTGATACAGCTCTGGACAACATGGATTAAAGGCAAATACAGTATTGGAGCAGTACAATGTTGGGAAGTTTCTGCTGAGCTGCAAAAAAAACAGTCTCAAAGGTGCCGCCACAGTAGAGTAAATGAAGCGCGAGTGTATTCCATAGCTTTACTCACGTTGGAGATGAACAAGGAGGCATTGGGAGGTCGAGGAGTCATTTCTGTGTTGTGTTTCCTCAAGTGCACTGTCATGAGAACAGCAACAAAGATTATTTCATGCCCCCTTCATGGTATTGTATCTATCAGCGGGGCTGTTTGTTCAGCACTCTTGAATAGTTACGACTCTGCACACATCAGACTTTGAGCAGTTTTTGCTTCACAAGAACTGAAGGAGAGATTTTCAGAGGTGACGTGCAGTATAATTGAGACAGCAGTGTGAAGGAAAGTAGGGTTTTCCTCATGGGGGAAAGAACATAACCAGAGTGTCAGTGTTCCCCTGTTGCTCCGAAGATGGCAAGTCCTGCATTACTTGCTCCTGACAAAGTTTCATCATCTGCAGAGCAACAGCGAGAGGATCAGACACTAGTGAGCAACAAAGATATTATACAGACATGTCCTTCTCCTTCTCCCTCTCCCTCTCTTTGTTTTCTTCTCCGTGCCTCCTCCTGCCTTTTTCTTCTCCTTGCAGCCCTGTGGTCAGCTTGCCTGCACAGCCGACGCCTTTGCTCATCGCACAAGTCATTCAACTCGTAGTGTCAATGAAACTTTGTGTCTGTGAGCCAGCCCAGCACTGAAGGTCCCACTCATCTGTCAGACACAGCAGTTACAGGCTGCCTTTGGATGAGGGGCACCATGAGGGGGTCCTCTTTTCAACTATTCATGTGGAATGAATATTTCATGTGTGTTGAGCAGGTAGAGAAGCACAAATATTTGGCCGTACATTTTGATCTGAACTTTAATTGAACCAGCCATGTTGTTGTATATGCCCAGAAATCAAAGCCTACCTTGTTATTGGACAAAATTATGCAGCAAGGGTTTAGTTATTAGTATTGATGTAACGGGCAACGGTTGCAGATTGAGTAAAGTAGCAGATATTAACGACCAGGCCTTTACGCATTACTAAAATGCACATCTCTTACTGATCTGTGGAAAGTGTTCATTAAAGGTGGCAAACAAAGCAGGGAATGTTTGTGAGGCTGCAGGTTTTGTGAAGCGGGTTGACATAGCAACACGATATCACAGCAGTTTGAGAAATAGTCACAAAATTATATTTTGGTTTCGTGCTCAGCGACATAAATTGTCAATTTTTTTCATGTAGCTTGGCAAGTCAGTGGGGCTGATATTACACATCAGAAAGAAGTGTGTATGTTGAGGCAACAAAATCACTTCGTTAGGTTAAAGAAATCCATCACAACGCACACACTTCACAACAACACTTCTAATTTGTGTGAATACCACAAAAGATAATCCGTTTTGACTTTCTATTGGCATCGTGTTTGTGCAGAGGAAGAAATTAACAATTAGTCTTCATGTACACGAATCCAATTGATTTTGTTTCGTGACTGTTTCACAAACTGCTTTGAGACTGGGCAGGAAGCAGTGTCGTATGCTGATGTTGTAGGGTAATCAAAGGCAATTTATTTCATGCTTTCTTATTTTTGATGTTGTGTATTGCTTGAGTTTGTTTCTGTCTTGAATAGAGGGTAGAGTCACTTTTAATCAAACAAACTCCCTGACACAAAGGTACCAGCCTGTGCACATAAAAACCTTGGTCAAATAATAATGACAGCCAAGGTCCATTTTGATATGAAACATCCAATCACAGAGCTTTAAACTCTGTTACATGCTCCATTAACCATCCACTGTGCCAAACTCATGGTCAAACAAAACAGAGTTGAAACTGAAAGTTTAACTCTGTTTTATATAAATAATTTATATTATATATAAATACAGTAGTCCGTGTTGCATGTCTGGGATGCTCTTTGAAGCTCACCTTGTAATCAGAGCTGATCGGGCAGCACCAAAAGCCAAAGAAGCTGTGAGGCTCAAAGCCCTGACTGGTTTCCCACTAGACATTATTACAGCAGAATGACACGAAGAAGATAAATCATGGATGTTATCAGGTTAGGATCCGGGGCAACGGCGGTGCTCTTTCGCTTATAGGTGATCGGGAAAGTTGAACAGCGCTGCTCCTCAGAGATCCCCTGAGCTGATAGCTATAAACTCTGCACGGCACGGCACTGAGCGGAAGCATCTGTCAAATGCCACAAGGCATGACTGAGCCCTGGCTACATTTGTCTGTTAATGATGGTCAGAAACCCCTATTTCTCCAGTCGCTCTCGGCGGATGCCAACTGCCCACATCAGGGTGGGTGGGGAGCGAGATGCAGGAGGAGGATCTGACACCGGCATCCCTCCAAATAGTAAGAGCAGTGAGAGAGAGATTCGTCTGACCCTGTCAGAGCCCCCGACATACTCCACAGCTCCACTACACTAACAAGCCTCATAGCTCCCAAAACAAAGTAAGATCCATTTTTGGCTGTTGCGTGCCGTGCTGGAGGTGTCTGACATCTGCTGAGCGTCGCAGCATGCTCTGCTTCTTTCAGTTCTATTGTTCGTCATATGTGAGATGACGACGAATCTGTGATTTACAGGCAAAATAAAAATCTTCCGGGATTTGGATGGAGAGATATGATAGACTGAAGCGTGACGTGCTGGCTGCCGACTGAGCTGATGGACTAATAGAACGTCGCTGTGTCCATCTGTGGGTCCATCTGGTGTGACGGGGAATAAAAGCGAAGCTAAGAGCTGTCGTATAATTGAAGACACAGAACCCAAAATCAAGATTATGCATACGACATAACCTAACATGAGATAACACAGAAAAGCACGCATTAGTATAACTTAGTTGGAAGCGTGACAAATTGAATTTCAGGGCAGTTGAAGGAGCGTTATCTGTGGCAGATATGTGCTTTCTCAGTCTGTCTTTGAAGTGAAACGAAGAGCAGAAAGGTTGAAGTCTTTTGTGATTAAGCTTTGAATGTGGTTGTGGTTGGAAGTGTGTTTTCATGTCTGTATTGGCTAACCAACCACAGTGCAGAAGCCCCATCTCTCTGTACTCTTATGTCTGTGGATAAAATGTCAGTATTGATTGAACAGTTGGGGAGAAGCTTCACTGTTTGTGAAGTATGATCTTTCTCATAGTGTTGCATGATGAGATCGATTATGGCTATACGCATTATATCCATTAAGCACACCATTTATTTTCCTCCTTTGGTATTGATCTTGTATCGTTTCGAGACAAAGTAGTGAACTAATCCAGCATGAGGATCTTTATCTGTGAGACATTACGTTGGTCGATGAAGAGCAACTTACATTATTGTATTCCATCTTTAACCAGACGTTTCAGAAAGCCTTTCTTTTGTTTTCTTTTTATGAAATGGAGCCATAGCAGTGCACAGGTGAACACTTTTGTTTGCTTCAGTTGGTAACAATAAAAAGTGCCAATTAGAGTGGTTCCTGTGAGTCGTTCGGAAAGGTCATTTTGACAGTTTCATATTTTCACAAGCTGGAGACCAGGTCTTCTCACAGCAAGGGCAAAGCATAACGACATTTAGTTCAGACCAACAGAATGAAAGGATGGTTGTCAGTACCCGACAAACCTGCATGCGCTGATAACAACACGAGTTGCTGAGCAGAAGATCCCATTGGTTACGTTTAGTAACGCTGTGATTAACACAGACATAACAACAAAGCCACGCAGCAGGTATGTGAAGAATTGCACCTTTTTGTTTTAACAAAATAATTAAGACTCTCTGGAACATTGGCTTGTATGTCAAGGTTTCTGCAACATTTATGTTGAACGTCACATGATAGAGAACCTGGCCACACTGATTTTGCTTACCCTGAATATATTGCAGGAGTATATCTGTTCGCCCATGAGGAAAATTAAATTGCAGCTCATAAATGTTTCTAGATTGTTTTGCAGGGAGCTCTGCTAAGTTTTTATTTTATTCAATGGTTAATCAGCCTCAAAAAGCCAATAGCCCATCAGTTTGGCTTTCATAACTCAGTATATATTTCTGTGTATGAATATATTTGTGTAGATGTGGTACAGTAAAGCCCCTATATATATATATATATATATATGTATATTGTATATACATATATATATATATATATATATATTGTATATATATATACATATATATACAATTATAATAACAGTACTGTATATACTGTACATTTATTTTTGTCTTGCTGTAAACAAACTGGATTATATAGTTTTTCACCAAAAGGTCCAATGAGAACAACATGGCATAGTTAGTAGCAATAGTTGTGTTAATCATACAAGTCTGCAGTCTTGCGAAGGACTCAGTGTGTGTCTGAACTTCCAGAAGAATCGGGGACCAACATCACCAACATCAGCAGGATTCATCCTCTGGCGACCATAAATATACATGAATACCAAAATGCATGGCGATCCATCTAATATAGAAATATTTCAGTCCAGACCAAAATGGTGGGCCGACTTTCAGTCTAGAGACTGACACTGGCATCCCCTGAGCCAAGCTTAGCTAGCGTCGCTAAAAGGTTGGAACAATAAATAGAAAAACATTTTCCTCTGATTTTTCACCTCAACAACTTTCCATTTGTATTGAAGGCTGTACCTGGAAGCATCATCAGCATCCTCAAGAAGAAGAAAATGTGACTGTTTTACAGGCGATGTCTGTATAGACCTGATTACTCGCTGCCTGAAGGAACTCACATTTATATTCATCAGCTTTTTTTTCATTTCCCTATATTCTGTTACATTTTCTCCCCTTTGTGTTTCTTACCAAGCCTTTATATCCATTCAACTCAAAATTCAAAATATCTAATTAGCATAGATGTAAATAATAAAAGATACAAAAGACACATAAAAGCACCAGGAATTTCAACCCAAATCATAAACTTGCCTGAAAGAACTCAGAAGATATCTGCTCTTATTTTGCAAAAGCTGAAATTTTTATAATGGGTATTTTATGATCTCTTATCCCAAAAGTCATAAAGCATGATCATACTTTTCATAGTTAAGTGCCACAGTTGCCCATCACTCCATCCATTTCGCATAAAAGGTCATAAGGTTTTATTTCAGTAATGGTGCTTCCTGTTGATGTAATGAAGGGAAAATGTGCTTCATGGCAGCTCATTGACTGCTTCTGGTGGAGGAAGGGTCTATTGATAGACATCGGACATACCAGCTCAGACACATTTCCATTATAGTGTTCGCTGATCCCGACACCAGATCCCACCGTTGCAAAGCAGACGTTCATATTGGAAGTGTAGCAGCACAGAGCGAAGAAGCATCGCTGCAGCCTTGTTAAAGGAACATCTCTAATTAATTGAGTGGGAATAATGGCTCAGCAGGACCCAGACACAACATTTTATATGTTTCATAAGAGGCATCCGCATACAGCTCTTACGACTGGCTTCTAGTTTAACTCCTTCCTCCACTTATCATTTCTAAGTTTTAACAGACAAATATATATTCCAGAAGATGCATTAATGTATTGCAACTTTTTCTTTTAGTAAAATAATACATAGAAAAAAGATGTATGTATCAGCCTTGACTTAATTTGAAGCAGAGTGGTCTGCTATAAAGGAGTAACATAATGCAACTAAAAATGTATTTATATATAATAGGTCAGACATTAGTTAAAAATGTTCCTCACTTTTTCAAAAAGCCCAATGTTACATTTTCACATTTCTAAAACCCAAAGCTATTTAACAATTCAAATGGCTGAATATTACATGAGGTGATGAAACGCCACACATCCTGTATACCTTTTGCTTTCATTTTTGACCCAATCATAATTTACATACCGTCCCTTGTATGTTGCCATACAATAATCCTCTACTGATGTGATTATGTTGAATGCTGCTGCATCATATAAGGACAGAGATGAGCCGAAGCCCAGCTGCTGCTGTTCACAGCTATGTGTGAGGCTTTGAGAAAAGTTCAACACTGAATAGAAATGGTTGAGTCAGAAAATACAAATACAAATAGAGACAAATCTCTGTGTTGTGATTATCCTGGCCATTAATCTGCCTTTTGTTTGTATTGTATTTTGGCGCTCCATACCGGGGCTCTCTGTTTCCAAGCAGAGTGTATTGAGCTCTGGAGAGGGACCAGTGGACCACATCCAGTGTGTTGAACACAGGCGGGGGTTACTTCTGCAGAAGTTCAGCTCCCTCCCAGCTAGCTTTGACAGGGTCTCCGTGGGTCAGAAGAAACCAAAACTCATTTTTTCCCACTCAAAACACGGAGCCAAAACAACAGGACACTTTGGGTTGGTTCAGTCAACGAGCAATGAGCATGCTATTGAATAGAAGTAGTGGGCACACAGCAGCAGAATTGCAGCTTCAGTGAATATTCTACTATAATTCATAATGATCCCTTTGTTTTACATTTAATGAATGTGTTTTATTTTGTTCCGATCCCCGCCTCTAAGGCCCAGTATTTACTATGCTGTGCTGCAGAGCTGGTAGGCCAAGCTGGTGAAATCCTCTACACTGAGCTCTCCCTGTAGACTCTATCAGCACTAGTCTCCTCCACAGTGCTGGGGGTTCATGGCAGTAGCATATCAGCGATGGGCATTTGATATCGCCTCTGCAGAACAGAGTCACATAATCCAGTTTGTGGCCAAAAAAAGAATAAAAATGTTAATTCAACTGCGGCCGAATAATCCCCTGAAATAACAGGCTTAAAAGCTAAAACCCTCCATAATTTTATCTGGAATCTTCCAAACACTGACACCACAATGACATCAAAGCAGGACAGGAAATGCATGACGAACAAATCAATAGACAGAAGAGTCGCATTAAGGCTTAATTCGTGGCAAAGTGGAGCTTTAGGAAAGCTGTGGGGTTCAGCTTGGCCCGAGCAGGATGGAGAGAGACTGAATCAGAGACATCTGGCCTGCTGTGCCACTCATCCCGTTGTGGTCTGGGGCTTGAAGCTCTTCGACTCTTCCCGTTTTATTTCCTCTTAAATTCAGAGAGGGTAAGTAATTTAAGATTGGTAACAATGGTAAACATTGATGAGAGGACAACAATTGTGGTTTTCAGCTTTTATATAAAATTGTGTATATCTAACAGTTGTTTTTACAATGAGCATTATAGCCTCACAAGACATGCAAACTCGTTTCCTGGTTTTCAGTGAGCACTACATTTATACTTTATTTTATTACTGTTTATTTATATTACTTGTTTTTTATTTTATTTTACTATGTGTCTCTTGTGTGCACTTTACTTGTCTGCTGTTGTAATCCTGCAATTTCCCCACTGTGGGACTAATAAAGGATTATCTTATTTTATCTTATCTTAATATGAAGCTACAGCCAACAGCTGTATAGCTAGCCTTGCATCAGTTTTAGAAACAGGGGGGACTGACAGGAATACACAAATAAGTTGATACGAATATAATACATATATTACATTAATACAAATATTTGGTTTTCCTTTGTACAGAGCCATGCCGGATGTGAACCCCTGGTTCCAATATTTATGCTAAGCTAAGCTAATCAGCTGGATCCTACTGGACATATATGAATGTGGTAGCAATCTCTTATCTCTGTATTTCCCAAAATGTTGAACTATTAATTTCCTGTGCCTAAACATAACGATGAAAAGGTTCAGTCACGCTTTGGCCTCTATGAGCTATTGTGGGAAAAACAAAGGAAATAGATTGTCAGTAAACATTTATTTATTCAGATACATTTAGCACCAACGCTTTGTGATTTGCTATTTTAAAGTTGCTAAAAGGAACTTTAATTTTGAGTGGATTTTAGGTCGTCCCTGTGGACGACGGGGGTCGTGTTTCTGAGTGCATTCAGAAAACCTCTCATTTTACTGCAGAAGGGTGCAACAGTCTGCCACGCGCAGTCCTGGTTCTGGTTCTGCATAATATCATCTGATTTCTTGACGGGCGATAAGCATATAAAGCCTGCCTCTATATAAATTGCTAATCTTCCATCTGATGGTCTCATTTACTTTTGTCGGTCATTAGAAGGTATCAGTATTACATTGAGACTGTTTCATAACCAGCTAAAGGTTCCTCACAGTACTTTTAATGAACATTTCCTCATTTAGTTGATAATGAACCTAAACTGTGCTGCATTCCTTCAAAATGTATTTACTGTTGCAAATGAGTATTTTATCATTTATAATCATAATGGGGTTGGCAAAAGACATTAACCCTGAGGTTGAAATGGAAATACAAACTGTATCAGGATACAATCTCAAAGAAACAACCTGTTGCCGGGGTTATTCATTACCCAGGTTTCTCTGACGATTGTGTTTTTTTTTACCTTTTGAATGTGTAAGTGTTCGTGTTGATATCTCAGCATTTTGCAGAGAGAAGTGTCAAACAGAGCAGCATGGTCTCAATGTGGTAATTAGCGATGGAGTGCTGTAACCCTGCCTCACTCAAGGACACTCACAGTACCACCAGCTCTCTCGTTTCCAGCAGCGCTCTCGTTTCCAACTTTACAAACGCCTCCATTGCTCTCCCTGAATATTGCCTGTGGGACATTGTTGTGAAATGGAGCTTCATTATTTGATTTTTATCTGAATGCTACATCCGTCCATATTGGATATGTCTCCATGTAAGCACTGCAGCACAGAGGAAATGAGTGAGACATTACAGTAGGTCGTTTCATCCTTCACCACATCCGTCCTTATGTCCCATTTTGCTAAATACATATTCAAAGTACATGCAGAAATGGCTTTTGAGGCTGAAAACAGGAAAACAGAGGGAGATAGTATAAGATTAATGTGGGGAAATTCATACGTTCTCATGAATACGGTGACGACTTCTCTCACCAGGAAAGATGTGGTGAGATGCGATGAGCAGCACATACATCAAAAAAGGGTCAGAATGTTTCTTGTTTTGCATCAGGTCCTCGGAGGACTGCTCTAATAGGTTTGAGCATTCAGCACTATGAGCTCCAGGTAGCCTGAGAAGATGAGGCATTAGGAGATGGATTAGCTGGATGTCCAATACACGAGGAAGCCTGGTTATTCTGAGCCACGTCTGGCAGGGACCTCATATCCTCCCAGAGATTGCAGTAGTATAGTACAAGTAGTAATTGGCAGAGGAGCCCCAGATGCTAGATGGCAGGGCGGGCTGAGGTTAAAGAAATGCAACATGGTCATAAGTCAAAGCTATTATTCCAATCTCATTAGTCCCTTACCTCCAGTCCTGCAGAGTCAACTTGTACAGTCAGTTGAGTATGTTAATACAGTTAAGCATATATCAACAACTGGTTTAAACAGCTCTGCTCATTATCCCTGGAAGTGTCATGTACTTTGTCGAGAAGAAATATTCAAAAGGTTGAATTGTATGTAATTGTTTATTGTGTTTTGGAAGACAAGATCCACTTGGAGAGCAATTGACTTAAAAACTGCATTTCAGTTTTGCTCTGTGAAGTGTAGGCGAGGGGAACCTGCACCAGTAGGACAACCGATCGCACCACTAGGCACAAATAACAACTCGTGGAGGCTTAGAGGAGTCATTTATATGAATTTCTTTTTTTATCCTAATAAAATGACCTATATTATTGTATCCACAATGGTCAGACCCCTACAGTAATTGGATCAAATCAACAGGATGTTACGTCAGCCTTTATATTACTGCAAAATATCCTCACTTTCATTTATAATGGCAAGAATGTCAGAAGATGAACCGTGTTCTGAACCCGCTGCACAGATAACCAACCTGGTGCATATGCCAATCGCTTCGTGCCTCTGCATATGTGTTCACACTGAGAACGAGCTGACACAGCAGGAGCAGCTTTCTCATCATTGTGATAAAACTTGAGAATGTTTTCTTCAGATGACTCAATTTGAAATCTCCAATCAGAGTCTGCACTGCACTTGAGGTAAATGCTCTGCAGTGTGTGATTTTCTTTGTGATAAAGATCTGTGAAATGAGAAAGAGCTACAATAAGAAGCTGTAATATTGCATTTACAGGACGAGAACAATGCTGAACAATGGAGAAAATGTGTCTCTATACAAATAAATATCCAAACAACAAGATGAGCACAGTGTCTATGCAGCAATATGCCTTGATCAAGGGTAGTTTTGCATTAATGGTGGCTAAGTAAACACGTTCACAGCAAGATTAGGGCCCCCTGTTGATTTCAGGATTAAGAAAACAGCTCTGTCAGTGGTCCGCCTCTCTACTTCTACACCAAACCAGAGGGAGATCATTTAGCAAGCCTTGAAGTAACCCAAAGAGCAGACTTCCACCCTCAATTAATCTGTTATGGTATTATGTAGCTTTGAGCAGAGGGTGGGGGGGATATCTTTGAACACAATTTCAGGTAAATAGCTGGGAGGAAAATAACGTAATAAGCAGACATTAAATATGCATTCTGTCATCCATCCAAGCTCATCAGTCTAATGGCGACGCAATGAAGACCGAACAATCTTCATTTCACCAAGATGAGCCTAAATAATTGAAACAGTTATTTGTATCAATCTGGTCTCTACTTTCTCAATTTAACTCTGGGAAATGTGCTGTGACAGATACGTAGCTCACATCTCTTGTTAACTGATACGGCAGAGCTATATTTGTAACATCAATAATACAGCTGGAATCAGGTCTTCAAAGGCGTATTGGACTCATTAATGCGATATTGGGATGTGATGGAAATTCGTGTACCAAGGTTGCTCTCTTGATCCTCTTTCTTGATACCTTCTGTAATATTGGATTTAGAGAGACACGCATGACAGTTTTCAAAGTTTAAAAGTAATTTCAAGATATTATTCTGATGGTGTTTTTATGCAGATTGGAGTTGGAAGCAGGATCTTCTTTTTAATCATTTTTTTTTTTTTATTAAACTGAGTTTTAGATAACATCCAGGCTTTGGGTCCAATATAGTGTTGCAGTCGAGTAATGAAACATCCTTGCACCTCCATATGGGCTGCAGGTAGCACCTCTAATAGTTTTGTAAAGGCTTCCACTCTGACATACACTGCACAGTATGTCCAAGACCCGGGTGTCAGCTGCTGAAACTCTCAAAACAGAAGAGTTTGATAGGTTTTCCAACCCTGTGGCATTTGGCTGTGCTGCTGCCACGTTCCCCTGACCCGGACAAGCGCTGGGGAAGAAATACTGCTGAACCAAGAGGTGGAACCTTTGGCTTTGTTTTGTTGTTGTGACAGCTGAGTCAAGCCAAAGAAGAGGAGATCAGCCCAACAGGGTTTATAGCTTGAAGCAAAGAACAACTCCACAAACAAGATTGGTTACACTTTACAATTACACATAATTGTAAATGGTTGGTAAAGAACAAGTGAGAAGGTCGTAACAACTTACTAATTTCACAAGTTAGTATTTTTGCTCCCCCTCAAGAAACGCGATACATCATACTGTGTGAATAATCCCTCATTACTCTGTGATTATCTGACCTTACTTAAAAAATCCACTAGAATTTAGATTTTGAGGAAATTCGACATGACAAAATAAAAGACCTGGAAGAAAACTTTAGACATTATATTTCACATCAACATGTCACATTGTAGACTATAAAAACTACATGCTACACTACACTGACTTTCAAGCATATTTCTTAGTTATGAACTGACATACATGTTGACCTCATCTTATCTTCATTTAAAGAGACAGTTCACTCACTTTATACATTCAGTGGTGTCTTGTGCCATTTTGGGTGTATTTCTTGTTTGAGATATGGGTATGGAGGTTTGTGGAATGTTGTTTGTGGTGGTCACAGCATTGAAAAATAATATTTCATAAGAGCTACTTTCTCCTGAAGAGACAATTCATGTGAAAACTGTTGACAGCACGTGTTCATTATCCTGACTAATGGAGAATGGGAGGGGAATCATTCCCTTACAACTTTGTTATCCTCCTTAACTGGAACATAAATTACACATTTGTACATTTGAAATACAATAAAACTGTGAGTGCAGATGAAGATGAAGTTTCTGTTTTTCTCATTTACTCTCCTTTGACCGTGGGCGCTCATACCCGCTGAGATCTTGTCTGTTAATTATGAGTTGAATTGGCCACAATGTGCAACTCCTATATTTTTTGATGACGACATTTTTCCTGGTATTGACTCCTAATAATACCCAGGATCTTGATGATAATGAGCAAAAATTGACTGTGGCACATATTGATTTCAGAGGCTTCATTTCACAATTGCAGACTCTCGGAAAAAAAGAAATGGTGAGGCCGAGGAACAGATAGAGAAGCCATTTAAAGCCCAGATAAGACTTTTCTTACAATCAATATAATTCCATTTAAAAAACAAGACATCAGTGGTGCCATCCATTTATTTCATCATGGAAATACTATCTTCAGTTGTCAGTCACTGTGACAAAATCAACCTGTGGTTATAATACCCCCAGAGAATACATGAACATTACAAACAGGATTGCTTGTCCATTGCAGCCCCAAAAAATAATGTTCCTCAATCAACTCTCCGTGTAAAAAGTGTTCACAGTCTCACTCTGATCATTTTGACACTGTGTATTCTTGTAATAGTAATTCAAAACTGGAATCAGGATTGCAATAGGATAACACCAGCTGTGATGCCAGGGGTGTAAAGTGTAAAACTTCCTGCACCCTTGCTCAGACTACACCCATCTTCAAACTTAACCTTTGTTTTGATCTCAATTAAACACCTGCAAAGTTGCAGAGTTGCAGAGAGTTGCACAGTTGCAGAGTTGCACAATTGCGACGCTATCGCTGTGATACAATCTTCTCACAGACAGACAGACAGACACACCTGGCAGAACTGAAAACTGCCTCTGTGGTAGTTCCTGCTACAGTAGGTGTCTCCAGGAACACATTACGCCGTGGTGACTCACACACAGACCTACAAGGTGAAAATAACACCAGCTTTAATGTTGCAGATGGTAAACGGCAAACAGAAAGCAGGCAGAATATAGTCCCAAATGCTTAAACATTAGCAAGAGGTACAAAGATTACGTTGGAAACTAACGCAGTTATTGATTGAAGAGCAGTTTTAACTGTCTGACTTTCATTTCTAATGATACATTCCCATCATGAATGAAACAAGCAGCACAGCAGGCGACGAGACTCATTAAAGACACAGAAATGTCTGCAGGACAAACTATTGTTCTCCTTTGCCATAGTTTTAGATGAGTACAAACTCACTGCAGCATTTTTTAAACAAAAGTCTGCAAAACATATTTTGTTCTTGTATAGTATATGCTGATATAGTTTTCACTTTGCCCAAGCAGCCTTAACCTTAAAAAGCACCTTTTTTTTGTGTACTTGAAAAAATATGTACACGACAAATTGAGTGTAGACGCGTTGCCTTAAACCATTTAAATTTTTATACGTGGAGGAACTAAACAGGTCTAGTTGTGTTCACATAGAACCTTAAATGGATGCAGTTGTAAGACACTTTTAATGTTTAACCTGATGATGTTAACGTCAGAGCATCACTAAAGTGATTACAATTCATCCTGAGGAGGAGGACTTGACTGAGTATAGCCAATGTCATGGCAATCCATCCAATAGTTTGAGCTTGGCGTGTACTGGTGGACTAGTCGTGTCTCTGCATACATGCAGGCCAATCACGAGTCAAAGCTTTCAAACAATGAAAAGTGAATTGCATGTAATATTTTCTTAAAAATAAATGATATGTTCATATTAGTTTCTCTTATTACAAAAAAAGTGAAACATTGGTAGAACAGTATTCTACCTGTGAGCTGCAAAGGATTGGCAGAAAGTGGTGAACTAGTTCGGAGCTATGGTTGACTGAAGCTCAATGGTTTTGGGCTGATGTGGAGCAAAGCAGAGCGTTGAGTCTGCTCGGCCGTCAGTCTCACACCGCACCTCAAAGCCTTTATGAATAATTGCCTAATGTGGCGAAACCGCAGTACCGACAAACACGCTGTCTTCCAGACAAGATCAGTGTTTTCTGACTTTTCCGGCATTATTTAATTATGAACAAATCAACCAAAGAAGTAGTCAAAACTGTACTTTTGCTGCACTACTTAGGAGTTATGTTTTTGCTAATAATGCTGACATGGTGATTATTTCACTCAGAGGCCAAGTGTATCAAAAACACGTCTTGGACCTCACTGAAATAAACCTGTTAAATATTTCATTAGATACAGTTATTTCCACTTGAGACTTCCACTACATCCTCTTGGTTTTCCATTTTATTCAGTACTTTGCATATTGAAATGATCGGGAAGTCTTACAGTATTCCAATCACTGTGAACATTGTGCGTTACATGATTTTGCTGTTCTTTAGTGTTTTCTCTGTTGTATAGCTCTCTGAGATTGGCTGCTATATACAGTACGCCCTAAGGTCTCTTCATAAATCTTGAGCTTGTAATTATACGATTTTGAGTTTGGTTAAAAAGGAAATAATTCCTCATAGAAAATCGCTTTAGTTGTGTCTGTTTTTTACGCGTTAAATCAAATTAATATCCTGGTTCTTAGCCTTAAAAGTATTTGCTCGCAAAATGCCTTGCCCTTCTCCAAATGCTTCTCATACCTACTTCAGCCAATCACACTTAGACACTGCCAGAACCCATTCTGCTGAAAACTCATGAGGATTCTTGAGTCAGTATAATCATCAAAATTACTTAATTCCAACCAAAGAAAGAAGCTTATTTTGATCCATTGAAGAAAAACACGGCAACTTGCAAGCAGACACACACACACTCACACCATGCCACCACATTGATCCTGAACACTGCCAGCTTTCTACAGAAAGTCTGTCACTGTTGTGAATAATTTATTCTTCTCCATCTCAGTTCCAAATAACTGTCTGTTGTTTGATTAACCCGCTGATCTGACGGACTGAAGAAGAGTTTGGTGTCTGTAAATACAGGCCGAAGGTCGCTGCTTTGCACAGGATGAGAGTCTCAGCTTACACATCCTGCTCGCTCAGTGCCAGGGAGATGGGCACGGAGCCATAACCACGCTTTTGTAGATTTCATGTCACTGTACAATACTGATCTAATTAATCCCTGGTGTTAAATTCAGAGAATGGTTTAATATGCAGAGTCCAGTGAGTTTCTAGAGAGGACTTTTTCGGCTATCATGGTGGTAGCTCTGGGCAAAGCCTAAGGCATGCTGTGTGCAGTTAGCAACACTAAGCTAGTCCTAGTGCTAGTACTATTAATTAGGCTTGGACTAGTAGTGATAGTACTATTTATTAGGCTTGTACTAGTAGTGCTAGTACTATTAATTAAGATAGTGCTAGTACTGTTAATTAAGCTAGTACTAGTAGTGCTAGTACTATTAATTAAGCTTGTACTAGTAGTGCTAGTACTATTAATAAGGCTAGTGCTAGTACTGTTAATTAAGCTAGTACTAGTAGTGCTAGTACTATTAATTAAGCTTGTACTAGTAGTGCTAGTACTATTAATAAGGCTAGTGCTAGTACTGTTAATTAAGCTAGTACTAGTAGTGCTAGTACTATTAATTAAGATTGTACTAGTAGTGCTAGTACTATTAATAACCATTACTGTAGTCAATAAAATAATGTTTCCTTTTCAGTATAACCGGTACGTGGCTTCTACACACCTTTGATGAGCACTAACTACCAATGAATATTACTATTACTTTTTAAGTATTATGTAATGAGTAATTGTTTATATTTTCAAGTGACTTGCACAACATGGTTGTATACATATATCTTGTTTACCTCAGAAGAAGAGAGGTTTTTCAAATGCATATATCAATTTTACAATTAATTAATGCAATGCTGCAATGTTATGATAACCCTTTTGCACACAACTCAGTAACTAGTCTTAAGTAACTCAGCTGTTAGGAATGCATTGTGAATAATACCTTAATTAAAAGGTGAAGGACGACCCGCGTGCATCTCATCTTCACATGCAGCTCATAGTAAAACCCATCTCATTATTATTTCAAGTTTTCATGTCACAGAAAGACTGGGTGTTAAGAGGATGGCTTTCTGTATGGAATAAATGTGTTTACAAGAGTTTCCTCGCTGGAATGATCAAAGGCTTTTACAGAGTTGGCTGGCAGAAAGCATCACTATTTGATCATAGCTATGGTTCCTTAAACATGAGAGCAGTTATCGCTTATGAATAATTTACTCTGCAGTTATCATATTAGTGATGAAAGCAAGATCTGAGCCATGCGACTAAATCCTGAGAGTCTGTGATAGAATTGCACAGACACAGTGGCAAGTATGCAGTCCCACTAAATCATCTATGCATCTATCTATCTTGAAATATAAACATTTATTAAAGTTTAAAACTACATTTTATATTATTACAACTGTGTTTTTACAATATTGCCATTCATTAATACATTAATTTCCATGCATGTATGCCCATAGGAGTCTATACAAAAACATGAATAAACACATATGTATATCCGCACTGCAGTGTGTTATAAACAATTATCCCAATATTCCCGTAAACATAAAGTAATGTCTTCAAATTGCATGTTTTTGTCCATGCAGTAGTCCAAACCCCCAAAATGATCAGTTTAATAAAGGCTGCTGCCATTTGAGAGGTTTTGCTCAGTTTTTTAATGTATTTTGTTTTTGAGTTTTGTGTATTTCATAGGCCCATCTACTGACTTGAAAACGATCTTAGGCTAAAAATGCCATGCATGGTGCATGTTATAAACTTAAGAATAAACATTAAATAAATACATAAACAAGACAAGAGACCGGCATTTTTACTTGGAAAACTATTTTTTCTAATTTAACGTTTATTACATCTTCTAATCTTTTTAATTTAACCCACTTTTTTCCTACTTAGCTCTAGCTCTCTCTCTCTCTCTCTCTCTCTCTCTCTCTCTCTCTCTCTCTCTCTCTCTCTCTCTCTCTCTCTCTCTCTCTCTCTCTCTCTCTCTCTCTCTCTCTCTCTCTCTCTCTCTCTCTCTCTCTCTCTCTCTCTCTCTCTCTCTCTCTCTCTCTTTCTCTCAGCAGGGCAGGGATTATGGCCATGGTTAAAACCTTTTCAGTGCTACTGGCTTGATCCGCTGTGCCAAGCAGAGTCTAAATTGAGCTTCAGAAAGTGAAATAATCGGCCTTATCTTCGTGACTCGCTCAGCTTCACTAATATGAGCACTCACTTCACCACAACGTAAAACTTCAGAAATCACCTGGGGAGAATGTTAAGTTAAAATGCTGGAAATCTGTATTTTTTATAAGTCCTGTGTCCAAAGTAGTAGCGTGTGGGAGCTGCAAATATCCATTGCTGATTATCGTGGAAGAATCAAGCAAAAGTAGAGCCATTTCAATATCAGGCCTCTTTTGTGCTTGGAATTGTTTCCACATCAATTTTCCTCCAATTTGCTCAATGTGGCCGACAGCTAAATTGGCGTGCGAGTCTGTCCATTAGAAATGTGCATTAAAGGAAATTAAAACTTTTCTGTACCATTATTAAAGCCACTCTATAATTTGGAAGAACCACATTAATGTAGTTATTGAAAGAGCAAGTTTTATTGATCGTAACACATTATGGTATTTGAAAAATAATATGATCATGAATGATCAATATCAGCTCCACTGCTCTTGATTACATGTATTCCTTATAACTTAGTCTGGCTCCGTAAGCATTTAAAATAAAAGCGTTTCAGATTATGGAAGTTACTTTTGAAAAATCAAGGGATCATCAAAGTTATAAGAAGCCATGCTGAGTAGGACATGAATGCCTAGATCAAATTTCTGGCTATCCATCCTGTGGTTTAGACACGTTTCACAAAAGAAATGTTTAAAGATCAACTTCCTGGTGGTGCTAGAGAACAAGTCAGCGGATAGCCAACGTCCTCTGGGGGCCTGCCCCATATTTCATGGCTGTTGGAATATTTCAGAAGCGTCGGCAGACAGACTGACATTTCCAAACCTAAGCAAGGCCTAAAAACAGTGTGTAGAGTTACAGTAACAGGAGCCAACAAGAAGTATTATCACTAGATTTTGTATGCCATTGCTTTTTAATAATTACCTATCCCTCCTAATATGTATTCACCCAAAGGGAGACATTTGTATTGCTCCAACAACAATGATGATGATGATGATGATGGTGGTGGTGGTGGTGATGGTGATGATGAAAACTAAATTCCATAAAGAGAATAAGAACTATTACTGCTGCATTTAAATACAATTTCTGGGACATTAAATGACTGCACTGAGAGGATGAAAAAAAGATGAAGCTGTGTGAAAGTATTGGTGAGACTTGAGATTCTCGTGGCGGCATGCAACGCTCTGTGTCTCCAGCTCTGCGTCATGTGATGTGACATGTACTGTGGTTTCCACTGCCAGCCTGTGTACTTGCGTCTCTCCTCTGGCTGTGTAATTAATTCATGGACCATGCGAGTACACGCCTTGTCTCCTCCTCTGCTGTCTCTTGGAGAGATCTTTGAAAGAGCAAGATTAAAAGGAGGACATAATTAGACAGGAGGATTTTCACTATTAATGTAATTGAAGCTGTGCTGTCATATTACAATGTCTAATTGGTCTCACATTAAAGAAAATAAATTACGACAGCAGGGAGTCCCTTCCCAACGTATAAGGACAGTCAGATTTCCTGTCCAAGCTATACTTCTTGTACAGTTATTGTCCAGTCATTTCCTTGCAAAGACACACTTCTATCCAATCACCCCACTAAGAAGTGGCAGTAAATAGTAAACATTTGTGCATTTCAACCACACCGTGTCGTCTGGAGGTAGCACCTGAGATCTATTGTGATTGTTGCACAGTTATGGAGCTGTATCAACACTGCTTAAGTGCTACTTAAAGCTTTGTTCTCGGCTGCCTGAGGAGCAGAGGAGGTCAAACAGGTGTCGTCCCAGGAGCTGAAATGAGATGACAGATCTCATTAAAGATACGCAGCCATTCAGATTTGAGTGAAGATGGTGTCGTCCCGAAGCCGCATCCTCAGCTGATTCCTCTAGAGGTGCATTCATCCTTCTTCCCAAAGCATACAGCTTGTAATTTAGGTCTTGCCCCTGGTGAAGACTTTTTTTCCTCCCCTTATGTGCTTGCTGCTCATTGCAGCAAGGTCACATTTCTGTGAATCAGACGTTTGTGCCAGACGGCGGGCTGCATTAACATCATAGAGAGCATAAAAGGCAAGGAGGTCTGGGATGACCCGGCTTGCAGTGTATTTCATATCTGAGCAGGAGGTGCGGATTTCCTCCTCCAACGTTTGGTTCAGATAAAGCCGTCGGTTACCTAAGACTTCACTCCATACTCAGGCGGTTCATGTTTCTGTTTACCACCGGCGCAATAACGGAAGTGGTTTCTTGTGTCTCAGCTCAAGGAGATTTTTCTGTAAGCTGCTTACACTGTTGTCTTAGCTTCAGGAAGTCCTACAGTCATAGAAATAGGTAATTAAAGGCATTGCACCTTTTATTTCAACACATTCTTCTTTAGTGGCCCCTACATTAGACATAATGTAACTCAACCACAAACAGAGATGTGGTTGTGTTATGCTAGTCACTCTAGCTGAGGTGGGACCAGAAGGGTGGTCAGAGGTGACATGTGTCCGCCTGAAATCTGAATCTGAATTTATATTATTTCATATTAGAATATTATATCAATATGCCATTGAATGAAAAATGTAACTAATATTATTTAGGTGTTTATTATTTATTATATTTTATACTTTTACAGTTTGTCCACTTCTTTACAACTGTGCTCGTCCCATTCAAACTTTTTCAAAATAGCACCTGCCCTCAAGCAGGTGATGAGGAGCAGGCTGGTAAACTCACTTATTCCTAACTCCCAGATTTGTTTTTATTTTCAAACTGATAGTCTTCTGCTTAAAGTGACGTCACTTGACTTTGCACAGTTCCCTCTGGAGCCACAAAATGCTTGCAGCACTACTCCCCCAAACCTATAAACAGACTATGATCAGCACAATCATCACATTTCCACTTTAAATAGTGTGAAGGGTCTTTAATGACAGTTATTTATTAAATGAGCTTAGGTATGTTTTTTATAAAATGTTCCTTTTTTCTTGTTTTTGTTATATAAAAGACAGACCGAAATGTTTCCCTTTTGAAGGGCAAATTCTCCCCTTGTTGTTTCCACCACTCCCGGTACAAGCACTCTTTGTATGCACATCATGTCAAGTGCTAGCAATGCCAGATTCCTGACAAGTAAATGAAAGGTCCCATCGTTCTTCTCGTTTCTTCCCAGGTGACACACACTGTCCCCATTCCGTCACCATCAAAAAGTCGAACAAGATGCCGAGAACCTCAAAAACGGTCCATTATGTGCTGCCATGGGGAGCGCAGACACCATTAAGGAATGCTATCGGTTACAAATAATGCATGTCTCCCGTCTCATTCTCATCTTGTCTAAGAGAAGCGGGACAGCGCAGAGATGCACAGACGCACCGCAGAGACCTTGCATTCAGAGTAACGCAGTAGCTTTCACAGACCAAGGACATCTCCTCACCCGAGAGATGGGGAAGAGAGGATTCAGGCAAAGGATGGCCACACAATCCCACTCGAAAGACATTAAACAACATTATGAACAACTTAAATAAATCTACAGTATCGACGTTCAAAGCTCACCACACTTGTGTGCACGGTTTATCGCGGCATATTGTGATTGTTCTAAATGTTCTGCTTTGGGAATGTTATGTTAGTTCTTAAAGTGGGCTGATGAAGGAGGGTCCTCATAAGCCTTAAGGGTCTTACCGCTGGTAATATAAATGTCTCTTTTCATTGAGTTAAAGAGCACAGGGAAGGAGAAAGTCTTAACCTCCAGAAGTAATTTCTCTATCACGTGATGCAGTACTCACGTTTTTATTCTCACACGGTTAAGCACATAACACTTACTATAGTATCTCTAAAGTGGTAAAATGTGCACTAATCAAGATGAATTATAATCAAATGTGTTTGTTAATGCTTCCTGTACCCGTGAGAAGCAAGCCTGCTCAGAAGATTCTTCCTACGAAGCTTGCACTGAACTGCTTTATCACACCGTGATAGAGTCTATAATGAAAGGTGCAGATAATAAAACACAACTTGCTGGTTTGTGGTTGATAGAAATTGCAATGATACAGGTGCACCTCCTGTCGTTTTACATTATATCTGTGCAGACACAATTAAGAGTTAAAAGTGATTGTTGCAAAATACAAGTGTTTACCAAACACCTCGCACAACGTGTGAATACTGCAGAACTTCACACATAAATAGCTGGATGACAGCACGCCTGGGTTGTTGGTCATTTTCATTCAAATAGCGAAGAAAGTCAACGCTGAGCCAATACCAGCTCGTCCCCTTTTAGCGCGTGACAATCCCAAGATGTAATCATAAAACTCTAAAGGCTCACTCTGTTACTGTGAGATGCCATTACGTTCCGAGGTGTTTATGTCTTTTTAATGAGAGCGCTAAATTGCCTTCATAGGCAGTGATTTTTGTGCAAATGAAAGCCTTTGCAGACGGTGAATGTCAAGTAGACGACTAAATGTTCTTCGGCACAATGTGGGCCCACGGGCTGCGGCATCAGGATTCACTCTGACGACCACGTGGCGAAGCACAGCAGTTGTCTCCGCTGGAAAAAATGTAAATTGTAACGAACAAGATGCAGAAGTGCGTGTCTCAAAAATGATCTGTGGGACAAACATTCGCTTCAGTGCAACAGTCTGACTGTACCAAATATGACACTTCTGAAGATGCCTGATGATTCCATTGGTGCGATTAATATCAGAAACAATTGCGACAGTTGCAGCAAAGGGTAGTAGTTATTTAATACTGCCACAAATCACTTCTACTCTTAACCCTTTTTACATCTACATTCAGCTACATGTGTTTGCCCAATCACTACTTATTGCGATGTGGGCAAACAGATTATGTTATATGACAAAGTAATCTGAACTCAAAAGACACTTTCTAGTGAATGGAGTTTGGTTAGTTGTGGGGCGGCTGTCGCTCATGGGGGTGAGTGGTTGTCCTGAAAACACAAGGTAGTGTCCAAAATACTGAACCCCTAGTTGCTCCCCGGGCGCTTCTCAGCAGCCCACTGCTCCTGCTAAGGATGGGTTAAATGCAGAATTTCCTATTTCATGTATGTACAAAGTATGTAATATGACAAACAAAATAAAGTTGAACTTCTTCCACGTGACAGGGTCACAACTAAGCCACCTCTGTGTCGACTGAGAAAACTGCCTCCGCTGTTAGGAGACAGCTTTATGTTATGGGGTTGAAAACTCCAGGGAAAACTAAGATATGGACCTTGTGTGTCAGTTATTTTGTTAAACTAATATTCCCAAGACCAAGAACTAACTTAGTTTTGTGTTAAGTTATGATTGGATAAGTCAGTGTAATTAATCAAATATATCAATAAAATACTTTACATGATGAAGCAAGGTTCAAACAATTTACAACAGTACAATATGTCAGCACATAAATGGAATATATAGCATGTAGTCACGTTCCAACATTTTCAGGAAACAAATATTTTCTTGTCTTTGTCTATAAGCAATGAATTAGGATGATTTCATATTTCAAATATCTCATGAGTTCATAATAGCACATGTTCATTTTTGCACTATAGCGCCACATAACACACAGGCTTTGTTAAGAGGTGTACGGCTCCATCTCCCTAAAAGACCTTACAACATGCAGGATCTACTGTTTGTATCCAGCACACATAAATAGCAAAGCTTTGTATTAGGCCTCAGAACAAAAGCCAAGGATGTGCAAAGGCACCCTCAAACACTTTATTTTTCAGAGTAAATGAGGAGTCACAATTAGCTGCTGAATAGATGAGAATCATTTGTCTATTCCAAAGCAATTTCCTTTTTCTTCTACATGCAGGTTTGGGTGCATATAGAAACCAAGGCCAATCTTTGTCAGAGATCATATTACCATAAGGTTTACTGTACTTTCATCATGTCATGTTTGCTACAATATGTCTCATGGTTTATAGGGTTGTCAATGCATATAAGCAGTGTGGAAAATGGGAGTGAGTGGATTCAGTATGCAGCAGGTATATATATATATATATATATATATATATATATATATATATATATATAATATTATTGTGTTGTCTTAAGTGTGCAGACTGAATTGGACACTCGTCCAGATTAGATTCTTATTTAGAAGAAGCTCTACATTGGGATTATATGTTGTATTTTTTGTAAAAAGGTTTATTACAGGACTTTTAATATTACTAAACCCAAAGAAAAAAAAAATGTTTCTGTGTTGGGAATTATTTTGCTGATCTGAAAAAAGAAAGAAGAAGCCTAGTCTGAACATTTGTCCTTGGCACGACAGTGGGCATAAATAAACAATGAATAAAATGATTGCAGCATCAGAGGTGACACATTATTTTATTATTATATCACATTATAGTTTCAGGAAGCTGTAAATTGAAACCTCCTCTCCAGACCTCGGATGTGATTGTATCTTTTGGTCTGGCTGGTTCTGCTTTTCCCTGGAGCAGTTCAGTGTCATATTAGATCTTAAAATACACAATCAGATGTGGGCATACACCATTTTGGAAAGCTTTTCAGCTTTTTAACCTAATTATTGTTGTTTGGTATGCCGGTGAATGTAACCATTATTCTCACTCTGCTTAGCATTGGCACTTTCTCACTTGCTGGTTCTGAATAGGAGTATATTCATAGAGCCTCAGCCCAGACTGCATGGCCACACCGGAGTAAAACCATAAGATCCTAACCTTCAATCCAGGAAGAGCAAAAAGCACTTCAGCAGGTCCTCAGATGTTGGGTCACATAGTGAAAGCAGTGAAACGATAGTCATTTATTTCTATAATGTATATATATTTATATATTATATATCACTGGGAGCTGAGGTAGTTTAGCTGAGGGCAGTGCCAGTAGCATACACATATTATTGTTCTGTGCTGTTGGCTACAACAACATGACTTTGATGTACTGCTTGGATCATATTTGACGGCTGTGGGGCAAAAGAAACAGCTACTACCCGTTGCAGAGGTTTAACCCTTTCTTCTGGAAAATACATTTGTGAATGAGGTGCTATGTATATCTGCCACACCACAGTTGCAAGGAGGGGGTCAGGTTTAGGCAACAAATATCACTTTGGTTCAAGTTTTAAAAGATTATGACTTTTGTTAAAGAGATATTTTTCACCAATTGTACGAAATACTCACCACATTAGGCTCTCTATGGTCCAAGAAAAAAAAGGTTTTGTTTGAGTGGTACCTCAAAAAATAAAACATTTCAAGTGCAAACGGACTTCAATGGAGTCCAAACGAAAGACAGCAAAAAAGGTAATAAAACGTTCTGGGCCGTAAAGCCTTGTAAAGCCTCGGGAGGTGAGTGTGTATATATATATATATATATATATATATAGTTTGGGGGTGAACTATTCCTTAAATTAACATTTTATTCAATGAATTGCAGACGCTGTCTGCATTAAAACAGACCGCGATATTCCCCAAACCTTACCCAAGTGCTGTGAATGCCTAAACCAAGCAAAACATTTAGAAAATCCCATAATGCAACTATGAGAGGATACTGTCACAAATTAAAAATGATATTAGTAAACAGGAAAATGTTTGCATCTTGCCAGATAGTTTATGTTAATTATCAACATTGTGTCAATAAAAATCATGATTAAACTTGGCTATTGTAAATTAGTTGTATGAACGTACTTTCTTGGAGACAAGCTTGATAAAGTTATATAAGTTATATAACAGCTGCCCTGTTTTCTAATACACTTCATGGTCACCATGGCTTTAAATTTAAAACAAAATAGTTTTCCTCAGAAGCAGCGTGCAACATGTTCCACTCTTTGATTTCAAATATCAAAATACAAAACTATACCAGCCTGAAATTGTTTGATGAGATACAATCAGACATCAACATGTTGCCTTCCGCTCTCAGAAACTTTCATCATTGCCATGATTTACCTGAATGAGGAGCCACATGGAACAGGCTGTAAAAAACAAGCAGTGAAGGAGAGTGATGGCTGTTTATATGCAGAGTCTGAAGTGGAGGGCAGTGAGGAGAGATGATGCACAGCATAGCAAGAGATAAACACAGGAGATGGAGAAGGAGAATGACGAGTGAAATCAGCAGCATGATTAATGTGACAACCTTTAAGCAAAGGTTATGGATCCGGAGGGAACACTAATGTCTAACACTAATGCAGGACATGGAGGAGAAGTCGAGTGGTGTAAAGGTCGGGAGTCAAGTGAGGTGCAAAACTACAGGAACGCCCCATCCTCCTGGTGTATTTGGTGTGCTTCTAGAAACATCCATCTCACCCTTTGGTTTATTTTTCCTCTTTAGTGATGATACTGAATGTAGAATGCATGAACTATAAATCATTTAGGAATATTTTGTGACCAACATTGTTATTTTACAAACTAACTTCTGTGCTAGTTTTGTCAGAAAGCATACAGTAAAGTGGCCGTGGAAATGCAAGTTTAATTACCAGTAGAATTATTTAACAGCAGTACTTGTTAATGTGTACTTGTTTAAAGGGTGACAGTTTTTTTTTCTTCTTTCAAGCCCCTGAAAAACTTGCAGACAAGTCAGAAGTATTTATCTTTAACATTCAATATGTATTAATGTAAATATAGTAGTTATGTAAGTTGTATATAGTAATAATGTTAGTTAAATAATGAGGTTAAAGTGTGAGAGAAAAACATCCGTAGGTATTTATTATTAACGCTGAAAATTAGCCTGATAATGAGATAATTTCTCCTTGTTTATTCAGCCTGACCTTGTGTTCATGTTAGCCGATAACTGGGAGATTAGCACAGAGAAAACAGTACAATCGTGTAATACCCAAAACACTAAAAACGTTGTGTCCATGCAGCACTCCATCGGCCGTAGTAAGAAGCTCATTGAGATAATTTGTCATCAGTGCCTTTAATTATTCTAAATTGCATTAATGGTAAATCCTGGGATGTTACGGTGGCTTAGTAGTCTCAAACGCATGGCGTGTAACTGTAATGTTTCTTGTTTGAATCTGGTCAGGGGACCTTTGTAGTACGTTATGCCGCAAAAATGCCAACAAAAAAAGAAGAAAATCTTGTTTAAAAAGAGAGAACAAAGGAATGTATTATGCTGAGAGCCTCAAAATGTCATTAGAGGAATAAACAAAACATTGTATACTGTAGGGACAGCAGTAAGACTTTAAGCATAAATAGAAGCCGCAACAGAACATAATTAAATAGGCTTTTAAATTGTATACACTCATCGTCCTTACAGCTTTCTTTGATTAGATGCACATGAATATACTGCGTATGACTCAGGTTTCCCAGCATTACTATGTAGCTGTGATGTTATCTGTCATCCACGGTCGTTTAAAGGCAAAAAGCTCAGAGAATGACAGTAAAAAAGTGTCTTAAAAAATAGTTTTTCTTAAGGCAAGGCAAGGCAAGGCAGGTTTATTTATATAGCACATTTCAACACAAGGCGATTCAAAGTGCTTCACATACAACCATTAAAAGCATAAAAACACAATCCTAAATAAAAGAATTAAAACAATTAAGAACATTCATTAAAACAATAAAAACAGTTAAAAAGCAAAAATAGATAGATACAGAATTGAATAAAAGTTGCAGTGCAGTTTAAGATATAAAATGCAGTAGTAAGATGCAGAATCTGCTTTAATTAAAGGCAACAGCAAACAGAAAGGTCTTCAGTCTGGCTTTAAAGAGGCTGAGGGTCTTAATGCTTCTGGACTGCAGAGGAGCAATGGAGAGAGATCAAGGCTGTTACATTGTGAGGATAAATCAGAGAAGTCAGCAGACGTACAAAGGTAGAAGTTCTACATGACACAAAAGCAGCTGCTTCAAACTCTGACTACACACACACACACACACACACACACACACACACACACACACAACATCAGTCAGTTGCATTGTAGTACTGGGACATGGTCTGTCTTCACTTATTTACTGCTCTGTTTTAGCCTTTGCTCTCAACAACTTTCAGCCGGCTCACACAGATACATTGTTTTTCTTTTCCCTGTTGTCTGGCCCACACGCAAGGACCTACAAGGATATCCAACTCCCACACATGAACATCTTGATGAGCGAATTCAGGTTATCTGCTCCCAAACACTCAGGCTGAAAGTACAATGACCTTTATAGCAGTATGCAATCAGTGGGAAGCAGTGGGCTGAAATTGTGTCATTGAAGTTAATTACAGGCAATTAAAACAGAGTTGTCTGTTTCTCTGACATTGGCTGGGGATAGAAACGTCCCTTTGTGGATTTAGGGGCCGTATCACACTGTGTATTCTGAGTGTGTCTTCCCAGTGTTCCCTGATTGTTTATTCCCTTCACCTGTTCTCGTTTCAGACTCCTCCCTCCTCCTCTGCCTTCCCCCTGTGTGATTGTAAAGCCCCGCCCTCATTGTTTCCACCTGTGCCTCATTGCCTGCCTTCCCCTGTGTATTTAATCAGTCTTTCCCTTGTCAGTTCTGAGATTGTCTTTTTTTTTGTCTTCTTTTTTTACCAGCATGTTGCATCGCCTTCGAGCTGTAGTTTTCTAGTGTTTGTTTCCCGTACCAGTCTTTTCCCTTGTTTGAATTAATAAAGTACTTTTGATCTTGCCACACTGTGACTTCTGTCGCCTCCTCTGCTCCTGAGTCTCTGGTTGTGACAGGGGCTGTTTTAGTGAACATATTCACAGGGAGCTGGTTGTTTTTTAGCCATACAAGTGGCAGGGCTCCAGGGATGGATGTTGGTCCGTCCATCAATACATTGGGAGGGTTGTCGTGAGATTACATTCTAGGTCCCCGGAAGAGGAATTGTAATGTCTTTGGGATAAGGGTTCCCACAATGCATTTTTAGGGAAACATCTTGACAACCTATATGATGGGTTGCCGTGAAATTTATACAAATTAGTTTCCCCCTGAGAATGAAAAACACGTTCTCATCCCAACGCAACCCTACTGCACGGACTACTCGGCATCCTCTGGCGAACTACAGGCAGCTATGGGCGTGGCTTAGGAGTGTGTATGTGTGTTGACAGAGAGGTGACTGTTCTTCATAGACAACAATAGTCACATAATTAAAAATAAGTCAACAACACTTTGACACAATTACCTGTTTCAACACCTGTTTCTGGCGCGTGACAAAGTGTCTGTATTTGACGCATGCTGGGAATGAGAACAGGCTGAGATGAATTGAACTTGGTGCTCTGACTTTTCTACTCGGTTGGTGTCGGTCAACTTTATACCTGCTCAACATCCCCATTAACAGGTTTGCATTGTCAATATTATCAATGTGAGCATGTTAGCGTGCTGACATTAGCATTTCGCTCAAAACACTGCTGTTGCATACAGAGCCCCACGACGTTGGAATTCTACAGATTATTATTATTATGTATTAATCATTGTATACTCTTTCAGCAGTTAGTACATGGGGTAATACACATACTAAACTCTTTTAATTAATGGACTTTTAACTGTGACTTCAGAACACTACCACCAGTTATCTTTTGCCTACTGATGTGCAGTTTCATTACCATCTGCAATTAGTTTGGATGCTTTCCAGCTGTCATTAGCCCCCTTCTATTCATTTGTGCATCACATTGTGGGTGAATATAGTCCCGCACAATTAAATGTCTTTAGCAGGAATGCCGACTGTTTTGAGTATACTTTCTTTGGCAGTTTTCTGTTGTGAGCACATTCAAAACCTGCTGAGAATTAGTATGTAGTCTTAGAAGATATTGTTTTATTTTGTTGTATGCCCTTAAATAGCCAAGGACAGAGCTTATAATTCAAAATAAATACTTGGAGGTTAAAATAAATATCTTTCTCATGGTCTCAATTTTGTTTTTTTCAAATGTATCAGTTAAAAATAGCTTTCACACACGCTGTATTTATCAAAATATTTTCCTATCCATGAACTGCATCTATTTAGATGACACTAACCTTCACTATAGTCTGCAGCAGCTCCGCCCTCTGCTTCCCTCACCATTGCTTGCTTTAATTTCCATTTTTATCCACACTTTTGAATTCCTCTTAAATGTCTGCTCAATGGGCCCTGTTTAGTTTGTGCCCCAGTGACAGTGTTCTGCTGGTGCTGCTGCATTACAGATGAGTAATCCAGGGTGGAATGAGTTGCACTATGGCCCCAATCCATTATTGATCCATGATTAACTTGAGTTAAACAGGGTGCTTGACTCCAACCAAGCATGTAATTGCAGTAGGAGACTGGGGGTCAAATCCCCCACCCCTAAATATTTGGAATGACCATTTACCAAATTCCTTTTAAAAGGTCAAAGAAAGCTTTTCACCCTACACCCGCTGCATGTCTGGTGTTCTCGTCAACCTGTAACAGCGAACACAACAGCTTAGCAGGACTCACAAGTTAAAGTTGTTCGTTATGTATCCTCCAAAAATACACATTCACAGCCTCACTGATCACGTGTTAAATATAAAGTGTGACTCCTGTTTTTGATGAACATATCTGGTCAGGGTGATCTTTGATGTTTGCCTTTTGAAAATTCGTTTTGGAGTTGACTTGTCATTAAACTGTGTATTAACAGACCAGGTTATTATGTGTTTTTGCTCAAAATGTACACACTCGCAGGTGGCAATTCTCAAACATGCGTGTGAATTGTTTATAACTCGATACGGGGAAAAAAAACAGTGTTCGCTTTTACGAAACGTGTCTTTTCTTTTTTTCCAACCCCCAAAGTCTGACTGAAGATTTCACCCTTGACCCCAGCACATTTAAATATTCTGCGGAAACATTTGAATGCGGCTCCATGGCAGTATATATTTAAGAAGTCTAATTCTAGCTGCTTTCTACAGTACGTGTCGTGGTGTCATTTCTCACAGTACCTTTGAAATTGAGTGTGAATTGACCGTAAGAGTGGAACTGACGACAATACAGGCCAGAGGTAAGAGAAGCCTGATCGCTCCCCCTACTCCCCCTTAGCCGTAGACAGCCATCTGTATCACTCAGCTCTGCAGACTGATCCTGATGCATTTTGACACTGATGGTGCATACAGCTGACCTTTGGGATGTCGAGTGCACTCAAACAACACTTGCTGCATGTGTTTATGTCCCAGAGACAGTCTAATGAGGATGTATCTGCAGCCAGCCAACTTCAGGAGAAAGTGCCAGGATGCAGCTGCTGCCACCAGGGCTGTAATCACAGCCTCTTGCCTTACGAGTAACTTTGGACCACTCTTTGGACCACTCTTCCCCAGATAAACTCATGACATATTTTTGGCATTCTTGTTGTTTGTTTAGTCTGATACAGTAGTCTTGCTATTTATGAGCTTGAATACACTCAAACATTTTCCTGTATTCAGTTTGCATTCAGCTCAAACTATGTTGATATCTTATATCGTGCCTATGCACTGGCAGATTAATATAAACTGTTGTCATGTTTTGGGTTAATGTCGGGCAATTTTGATTGGGCTTCGAGAAATAGTTTAATCATGGTTAAATAAGCAAACGTATGCCACAAATATAAGCCCTGATGCACAGTAGCCCAAAGTAACGTTTGGAATTAAACCTGCTTTGCCAGAATTTAAAGTAAGTTTCCATAGCTCACCTTCCACAGTGTGACTTTGCACCTCATTGTCAAACTGTTTCACTTGACAATGAATAAAATGGCTTTTCTCAATTAGATTGGTATGAGAACAGGTTCCTCCTCTTCCATTTACACCACACACAGCATGTTCTTCTGCAGAGAGAAAGTGTTGATAATTAACAGCCTGGCAACACCTGTCATGGGAGCAATAAAACACAGATTTGCCTGAATTTGATTATCTTGATTTAGAAACTGATGAGACAATTTAATAAATTAATCATTTTCTTGTCAGGATTAAAGTAATGTGTTTGTGTCCGGTAGGCCAGTGCACGGACTACTCAGCATCCTCTGGGGAACTACAGGCAGCTATGGGCGTGGCTTAGGAGCGTGTATGTGTCCGCTCAGAGAGGCGACTGTTCGTCATAAACAACAATAGTGGCTTGAGGTTAGCCGAGATGCTGCGAAAGCATTGGGTATGTCAGAACTGGAGAATATTTCTGCAATGAAAGAAGAGCAAAAAACAGAAAAGCATTTATTGATGGGAAGATGTATTTGCTCTTCTCCTGACTGACTTTAGCAAGAGTTTGACTGACAGATCCAATCACCCGCCCTTTTCCAAACAGTTTCTCAATAGGTTCTGTGTAACAAACCATCTGGTGGGTAAGGTGACCAACCCATTTAAAACCCGAAGATATTCGGTTAACAACAATATACAAGAAAAGTAAGCAATACATCCTCATATTGGAGTGGCTAGAAAGAGAATGTTTGGAAAAATGAATACATTTTCAAAAGTCCATCATCATTCATATGGGAAAATGTCATTGTGCTTAAGTAAAAATCTAAAAATGCAGAATAGAACTACAAAACCATATTGATGGGGCTTTTAAAACGAAACACAGCCTAAAAAACGTAATTTAAATTTCAATTCTTATTTTTAAAGCCTCACTTGGTGAAACAAACATGAAAAGGCCCTTCAAACTCTGAATACAGCAAAGCTCAGAATTCCTCATCACTGACAGATGCAGCTGTATTTGTATGTTGCTCGCCTTCAGCTCTACAACAGACTCCTGAAGCAGACTCAGACTCCGATAATGGCCTTGATGTAATCTCAGTGTTGGAGCTGATTTAGCAGAACTAGTGAGCACAATAATTTAATAAGTAGTTGTAAAAAAAACATTAGAGTCCAAGCCAACAGTATAACCCCCCTTCAAGATAACCTTGAAGTTTGGGCAACACATTCCAGTGTGAATCCAACCCTGAAGGACAAAGTGTAAGCACAGGAGACTGTTTGTGGAGCTCTTGTAGTTCCACTGAGACTGTGCGGATGTTTGTTGTGCTGAAAGAAGTGAAGCAGCACCGAGAGCGGCTTTGGAGTCGGCGTGAAATCTCAGCGCCACACTCCACTGTATCTGCCCTCACTGTTCTCTGGGGAGGGGGTTTAAGTCATTAAATATTCACATTGCACTCACAGGACATCACCTTAGGAAAGGTTTACCTGGCCAACACCTGTCCAATATTTGTTTTCCATCAGAGTGCACTTTGACATACCTGTGGTTCAGCAGAGTGGATCACCTTGGAGGTCTTCAGCCTTGGCATTAAGGGCAGATGAAACCCCCTGTGTGTGTGGGCTGTCACTCTCAAGCAAAAATACCAACTCCACAATCAAATGGGATTGTACCCATGTAGCAACATTTGAAATGTTGCTTTTTGTTTTTTTGTTAACCTACTTTTCCAAATAGATTTATCAGACTCCTCTCTTTGAATGACCCTTTTTTTGATACTCCCAAAAACATATGAACCTATTCTAATCTTTTCTATATCTATTCTGCTTCCTCGTTCAGTGACTGTTCTTTTTAAATGATTGAGGACATAGTCACTCTCTGGGGAGGAGTTTGTTTAAGAAAGAAAAGCCCTCATTTACCACCAAAGTGCAAGCTAAAAGTGTGTTCTCATTGAACTTCTGTGATTGGGTGACAAATAATGGGTAAGGTACTCAGTTAAAAGTGCAACAAATCTGAGGCACCATTGCTGAAAACTTGTTATTTCGAAACAGTGACATGTTTTGGATTTATTGGGTTACGGTAACTTTCTGTATGTCCATGGATTACCAATATGTCTTGATTTCCAATTATTCTCCATGTTGGCAGGTGGGAGAAATCTGTGCAATGGAAATGCTTCTAGTTCAATTTTGTAGAATCATTGCAATTTTCAAGCTACGTATGTATAGCGACTGTAAAAATCTCATTAGTGAGGATTTGGGTTTGCCAATTAGCATTCAACCTTGAAGTTTAATACACAGACAAAAGTCACCATCTGTCAGCATTATGCAGGGCAGCCCTCTGTGATGGTGACGTGCTCACAGCCTTCTAACTGTGTGTGTTTTGGCTGCAGGAACTTCTACTACATCACCATGCTGCGAGACCCAGTCTCCCGCTACCTGAGCGAGTGGAAACACGTCCAGCGCGGGGCCACGTGGAAGACCGCCCTCCATATGTGCGACGGACGCTCGCCTACCCAGGACGAGCTGCCCACCTGCTACAATGGGGATGACTGGTCTGGTGTGACCCTGACAGAGTTCATGAACTGCCCGTCCAACCTTGCCAATAACCGGCAGGTCCGCATGCTGGCTGACCTCAGCCTGGTGGGCTGCTACAACCTGTCCTCCATGAACGAGAGCCAGCGCAACCACATCCTTTTGAGCAGCGCCATGAGCAACCTGAAGAACATGGCTTTCTACGGCCTCACTGAGTTTCAACGCAAGACGCAATACCTGTTTGAGCGGACGTTCAGCCTGCGCTTCATCGCCGCTTTCACGCAGATCAACAGCACGCGAGCGGCCAACGTGGACCTGAGCGAGCCCGTGCGCAGACGCATCGAGGAGCTCAACTATTTGGACGTGCAGTTGTACGAGTACGCGAAGGACCTGTTCCTCCAGCGTTTCCAGTTCACCCGCCAGAGGGAGCACCAGGAGGTGCGCTTGAAGAGGCGCGAGGAGAGGCGTTGGCTGAGGGAGCAAAAAGAGCAGGGAAGGCCATGGCCGCCCAAACACAGAGGGGGAGGAAATGGAGGTGGGAGAAGGGGAGGAGGGCAGGAGAAAGGGAGTGAGAGGGACTTCCCCACCACCACTGAGGACTACACAAGCCAAGTGGCCCGTTGGTGAGGCTTTAGTCTTCAGAGGGAGGAGCAAGAGAGAGATTCCTCACAGACTTTATTTAAACCTTTGACTCTCTCTCGCACATCCTCTGTCTCTCTCTTTTTGCCTCACCATTAATCTGTCTCCTGCATCTTTCTCAGTTTGAGTGTAATCCGAGTGCTCTGCTGTTTCTTTATGAAAACTGCCAAGTCTGTGAGCCCACAGCAGCTCTGCCTTGGAGTGCCCTTTGGTGTCTTAAATCTTTACATGCTGTTTATACATGTGTTTGTCATTTGATTTTGGCCTTGGTTATGTCTCATTGGTTGAATAAGACAGTAAACTGAGGTGAAAGAAGAAGAAGAAGAAAACAATCAAAAGAAGCTGCCATAGACTGCAATGCTTTTCATTTTGACATTCAAAGTAAAAGCGATGAATGTCATTGAAGCCTTTGTTGCAACTGGTAGAAAAATCACTTGAATGATGTAGTTGTAAAATAACTGATGGTTGCATGTCACACGTTAACATTATAAAGCAATTTGGGAGCGGAATCTCCAAAAGACAAAACTGTGAGCCAAAGTGAATGAAACAAATTGAATTCAAGGACAATGAAACCCTCTCTTAAGACCATGCTGTATGCATGCAGGTTTTAAACCAAATTATAGAAGACTATCTGATGCTTATATGTAGGTTACAGTCCAATATATATATCATTTTCTGAAATGCAATACCTTGCAGACTTTAAAATGTCTCCCAAAGAACACAGAGTGCATCCTGCTGTGCAAAATACCTTCAGTCTTTCCCCGTACTTTGGGGAAAACATTTTTTCTCCCTTTTGTTTGTTTTTTTTACATGAAAAAAGGAAACAAGTTCTCTGTGACAAGAAAATCTTATTTTGTGAGTAATTCCTTCTTGAAGTAGTGGGTTGCAGAGATAAAAAAAAAAAGTTGGTAAATAGTACAGGTAATGAAATGTGTCAGTGTGGCTGGTGTATGGCCTGACTGCGAATGAGATGATCAGCATTCAGCTCTCACGCCCCTCCCCGTCACACTGGCTGCTTTTACATGTTTGTAGAGCTGACGGCAACTGCACTGTGGGCAGCGGGAGCGCTTTAAGCCAGCAGAGCACCAGCCAGCAAACACCAGCCTCAAAGCAGCTTGAACCAGTGTCTGTCATTTCTTTTGCCCGATAGTTTCCAGTACTTCAAATCCAATCAGCGTGGCAAAACGTGAAGATGAAAGAGGGCTTGTTTTTATCTGCTTAAATAGGCTTCAGTGATGCTTTTCATGCCTCTTATCTCGTATTCACTCAAAATCCCTGCTTATCAAATTAAATGTTCACTAAATGTCAACATTGAAGTGGGACTGCTGCTACTATTTTAACAGTCATTTATTGTTTCTTCTCTGATTGCAGTTACTTATTATAAAATACCTCAGAGGGCACAGTTTTATTTAATTTCAAAGAATTGCCTGTGTGTTGTCTTGTTTGAATGATTTATCCAGCCCGTGCTGTGAATGTGTTGAATGAAAACTGGTTTAAGCTGTCAGGAGTTGTATTGGTGCACTTCGTCTGTACGGATGCACTTAGTCTGAGTTCAGTGAGTGTGGATGGCTGGATGAGAACAAAGACGAGGTGTATAGCACATTGATGCAACTTCAAGTGGTTTGAATAGTGAATCCTTTTTTAATTAAAACATTTAAGTTTGCATTGTCGCAGTGAAAAGGATTGGTGGCAAATCATGTTAAATATGTCATGTCAAATGATAAAGTGTAATCTTTTATTATTTCGGTCTCCCTCTATACTTTATACATTTCAAAGGGCCTTTAAACTCCACTACATTAATTTGACAGCTATTGTTGCAAGTTACATTGCAAACATGAAAAAAATGCATAAATGATCAAATATATTTGATCTACTCTGCTTGATGCTAAATTGTGCTATATGCCATTCAATATTTACGACTAAAAAACTAGAATTTAACCGTCAAAAGTCGGCTTCATACAAATTGTTTGGGTCTTTGTTCGCTCAGTAAAGTAAGTAAAAATATCAATACGTCATTGTAAAAACACACCATGCAAATAATTAAATTAGTCAATTACATTCAAAATCCTAAGTTAAATGAATATAATTGAGTGTTCATAGGAGCCCATCGCTCAAAGTAATAAGCTGATTAAGAAAATATGCTTGAGAGACTAGCATAAAAGTGAATAAAGGATAATCACTTTTGTGTTTTTACTCAGGCCTTTTTCAGTAAAAACATTTGACCTGCAATAGCAAGAAAACACATGTGTGAATAATAAAATGAATGATGGCTGAATTTCATATAGTTACTTTAGTCTTGGTATTATTATTATTGTTTGTGTAGTTGATATTAGTAACACCTGTGCTGTTATGCTGTTAAGTCGAAATGATATGGGATTGTCACTTGATTCTATAGCTATTACAACAGGAGGATTTCTTTTGAAAATAGTAATTGCCAATTTATTTTGGAAATTTATTTTAATAAACCAACATGCAGCACTGCTGTGTGACAAGCTGTAGGAATTACAATGCTCCCCGGTGACAGATGGCATGAGCACGGCATGAACCAGCAGACGTGCTGCATCGCTATTAATGAAACACTTGCTGTCAATGTGCTATACCCAAGTTATTTATACTTGGGTTGCGATCCCTCCACAATATATATATATATATATATATATATATCTCACTGATCGTGTCATCATGTGTATGTGTGGTGTCATTATTAACATGTGCTGCGCGGCCTTAAAGCTACCTGTGGGACGCGGTAAACACACAGATCCCTTAAAGCGAGGAACGAAAAGGAAGGGAAATGTTAAAAAGTAAGCGTTAAGGTGTAATAAAGCGGTGACACCACGAGGATCAGAAAATAACTCTAATTAGCACATTTCACACAGCTGTGTGTTCCCACCTGCAATTAAGGGTTGCCATGGATATGGAAACTGCTGAGTGCTTCTTGGGTTCATTTAATAGAGATTAAGCTGAGGAGCATCGCTCAAACTCAAGCTTATTGCTTAAAATGTGTCAGTCATATCTCTTTATTTTTACATTTTGAGCGAGTGGACTCACCGCGCTGTAGTGAAATATGTGGTCATAGTTTGGGAAGCAGGATGTATGCGGGGAGTAGAGCGAGCTCAGAAAAGTCCCTCGTTATATTTTGCTTCTGGAATGACTCGGTTCACGTTGCAGTCGATGGACAGATGGATGGCACTTCTGTCACTTTGAGGCTCACTGCTCAAACTGTGGAAGTCTGTTCGCTCAAATAGTTACATTGTTTCAAAGATCACACTTTTTTTTTACATTTTGATGAAAGAAATATGTATGAAGAGTGAATATGAGTAAAGATTTTGACGAGAAATGTAACACCTGTACCCCAGTCTTCACGCCATGTCCCGCAATCTGTCCATTCATTTGAATGAGTTTCAAATGTTTGGATAGTATGAAAGATGCAAACCAAAAAACTTGCGACAACATCCTCAATGAGCTGAACATTTTGAACATAGAACATTAAGTGTTACATTGAATGGTGTTGATGTAGTCAGGTGCCAAAAAAGAGGAAGACCAATTAAGTTAATTTACTGTGCATCCATGCCTTAGCATAAATCAATATCTGTAGATAGAAATGTGTATGCTTATTATTTCTGTGACTTCTTAAGATTTGTTTTTATCAAATTAAATGTTCTAAAAGACTTTACACCAATTTTGAAATTGTAAAAGTGAAAACTCAGACTACGGTGTAAATAAGGTGAATGGGGGGGGGGGGCACTACATTTTATTAACATTCCCAGAAAAGTGTGACATGCCTCTTTTGTTTGAAGCATTTTAATGAACTTGTACTGCCAGGTCATATCTCTGAGAATCCAATTTCTCTGTATTTGTTTTGTTTTTTAAATATAATTTAATATACTTGTTGCTAAAGAATGGTGGAAAATCCCAGTATTACCAACACCTCAGTTTTAATGGAAGAGAGCTTTCTTAGTGTAAGAATTTATATGTACATGTTTAAAGTCTTGTGATGAAATGAAGAGTCTAAAATACGTTTGGCTTGTAATATTTAATCTGCCATTTTTTCAGACTTAAAAAAAAAGTGATTTCTGCTTAAGGTATCTGAAATAAATGCATCGAATGGCCATGCCATTATAATGTGTGTCGTTTTTTATATTCTCAACCTAGATATCCACCACTAATGAATGTTTGTGGGTGTTTTGCAAGAACGTCTGTCTTCCAAAAGAGATATTCACAATGGATTTCAGAAAGAAACCAATTAAGTCCCATATGAGTAGGGAGTGTGCTATTCATAGTTCAACATTATTTTTAACCCATGGAATGTTGGATAGATATTTATTCCTTAATTATGTTGTCTGTAATTTACAAAATAAAAGTATGCAACATTGTCTTCTGATGTCTACAGAAACACTAGCGAGACTCTTTTGCTGACATCTTTTTATCTTGCAAAAAGTCAAGAAGAAATTAGACAGAACAAATGTTTAGCGCTAAACATTTACTGAGTGCATATTAATCTGAATATTTTAATTACTTCAGATGTGAAGAAAAAACAAGGTAAGCAGGTGTCTGATGCTTTTATCATGCCTAATTAAAGATAAGCACATCCAGTGCTTTTCTCAGGAAATGGCTTTATATTTTCTCTTCTTATTATCTCTTTTCTCAACCTAAATAAGCAACCGACAATTACATCACTTTTAGGCCAGATAACGATTTTATCTAGAATATATCTACAGATACAGCAATAACATGACACATTAACTGTATATTAGCAAAGCAAACTTTTAATTAAAGTACATGTTTTTGATGAATGGCTCCCCAAAAAGCAGCGTGAAATGTAATAAATGTATTATTTTATAGTTAGTAGATCACTGATTTGGTTATGAGGATTAGGATCTGATGAGGAAGTGCAAGAATATGGCCAGAAAAATACATTTCTTTTCACCAACAAAGCAAAGTGCCTCAGACATGTTGAGTTAACTCTGTGTTTTCCAAAGCACACTTCCCATTAACACTAGTGACATAGATGGCTTCCCTCCAGGTTGTACTTATGGCTGGCTCAGCGTTTCAGATACAGACTGCAGCAAATCATTTCCACCCAGATAATAAGAGGACTGTATGATTTGCTGTAATGACCATATAAAGTGTCTAATGACTTGAAGAAAAAAAAATGCACGATTGCTTGAAGACAGTTGCTTTATACTTTCTCAGCTTTTAAAGTCACCACAAAATCCGGTGCCTGATACTGATGTGAAAACATTTAGAATGAACATCATTATCAACAGTGATTGTTCTTTGTTTTTACTGTCCAATAACATAATGAAACACAATAGGTAAAAAAAAAAAAGATCACAAGTTCAGATCTACTGCAAAATTATCTTAGAATCAACAATATTGTTAGCATAAATAGAAATTTCCCCAAAAAGGCCAATTTTGTTCAAAGTTCATATTCACATTAATTGGGTTGATCTCGACCAGGCTGAGCTTATATGGTCAGATCCCAGAACAGTACAAGCAAAATTCTGAATATTAATATTGATCCTCATTTTAACAATACTAACGCCTCACTATTGTGTGTCTGGACCAGCGTGCACCCCCTGTTGAGCCTCTAGGCTTCTCAATTTGAGAAAATATATTTGAGAGAAGACTGACATCTACAGGCCATTTCATAGAATTGCTGATTATGTTGTGTCCCCCGGTTGTTAAGCTGGTTGTTAATTCCTGTAAACACTCAAGAAACCCCCAGTTTTCCTCATGACATTTCCCCATGAATAATGAATGGAATGAATAGAAAAAGAAGTGTGCCTGTCTCTCATTCTCAAACACAACCATCAGTGCAGCTTTGCTTCTTTTACAATTCTTACCACTAGATGGGAGTGTTGCTCTCGACAATTAAATGAGCTTCGAGTACAGTGTACAGTACAACTAAATGCTCTACACTGTGCTCTTCGTTAAATGAATAACCTGTTAAAAAGCAAAGGACAGCAGCGTTAGTTCATATCACTGATCAGTGTTGCCTTGGAAGAGTCATTGAAACTGGATAGGATTGAGGAAAAAAAATGTTTGTTAAAAAAGAATTGTTAACCCACAATGCACAGTTTAATGTTGTGAAAGTGCATGTAACATCTGAATGAAAAGAACTAGGAGTGTGATTCCTATCGAAGCCACAGTGATGTCAAGTACCACTAAATTGAGTGTAAATAATATATGTGAACAACAGGGCTAAGGTCAAATAAATAAAAGCAGGGATTGCTGCATTCTCTTTGTGTTTTATATCTGAGTAATTTTGACAGTGACATTTTCCTCAAAGGGAGCAATATGGTGACCTTTCCCAGTGAAACTTGATGCCACATCTCCAGTGATTTTAAGTGATCTGTCAGTATGACAGGTTAAAATAATCTCATCTGTTGTGTCAAGAAGCCTGGAGAAATATAAAAGAAAGTTAATCAATCAGTGTGTGTGTGTGTGTGTGTGTGTGTGTGTGTGTGTGTGTGTGTGTGTGTGTGTGTGTGAGTGAGTTTTGCATGAACACCAGCAATGGCTAAATAACTTTATGGTAAGTATGGGTAAAATGTAACACTCGCCACACAGAAAAGTCACACACATTTTTGAAGTACTGCATGTTAAATTACATTTAGTTTTTTCCTGTGATGTTTCATATTTTTCAGTTAAACAGCAAGGCAGGTGCTCCTCCTAACCCCATCAGCAGCACATGTAAAATGCTGTAAGAATGCTAGCTTATGTGGAGCATGGCCATCACTGTCACACTATAAAATTACAGGCTGCTGATCTTTTTCTGTGTTCTGATGTGTTCAGACATACTCACATATAGTACAAGGAGGAGCTCTCTGTACTTTCAGCCTAATAATTTGTTAGTAAATGAATGACAATAAAAAATAGCCAGACAACTGAGGGGCGCATGCTTTGTAAAGTCTAGCACTACAGATAAAACAGAATGTCTCTATGTGGCGGTGACATATTTTTATTGGAGAAATCTGTTACTAAACATAATAGAAAAATCTTCCCAAGTCTGTCGGCCTCCCTCTCACCTGCCCTGACTCATTTTATCTGGGTTAGCATCCATCTTATTTGACCTTGAGCAGACCAATAAAGCTGGGCTACTTTGAGTCTTACGCTGATTATTATGCAAGTCACAGTGTTTCAGAATAACTATTTAAAAGCCTCTCATTATCAATATTGCTCATTCATATAATTTGTATACACAACTCTTCAGGACACAGGGTTACTGCCTCACTAATTATTACAGATTATTGGGAAGAGTATTGACACTATTTTTGTCAAATTCATAGAATTTACTTTATATTTTTTAGATAATTGTATTTGTGCGTTAAAACGTGTTCTCAATAAACTGATCCAGAAAAACTCAAGTTTTTTTGCTGTTCCCTTGGTAACAAGCAAACCCTTGCCCTTTCAGTCTACTGGCATTCGTGTGGACCGTACCACTTTCCCGTCGTGGCGGGGGGGGGACTCCTGGGGAGAATAAGTTATAGAATGGTCTCTTTTAGCCAACATATGACTATGTTAACTCAATGTAGTGCAATTACAATGTAATATTACATTTTGATTGATGTTCTATATTGTAAACGTTGTATATTCAATCATCGATAGCCTATATGCCCTTCGGCTCACCCCGGGAAACACCGTCATCACATTACATTGACGATCGTACAGTAAGCTGTCAAAAGCTTGTTGTTTATCTTAAATCTGTGCAGTGCTACAGTAAAGTAAAGAAGAAACGAGGTCGAACTAACACGCTGTAATTCTATGAACAGAGCAACACATGACACGGGTTGTTGAACAGACATTTCGGAGGCACTTGACATCTTGTTTTCGTGAACGTTAGACCAGTTGGACTGCCGTGTTGTCTGTCCGAGCTGGTGCGTGATCGCTGTTTCCTCCGGGAAAGCAGTTCATCCGCGATGATGAGGTAAGCAGGTGCACTCCTAGGCTAACAGTGCGGCTAACGTAAGCTAATAAACGTTAACCCTCGTGGTAATATCCGTTATACCAGTCAGCCCCGTGACAGCGGTGTCTTTAGCTTGCTAGCTAAGTGTTCGTGATTAGCTAGCTAAAGTAGCCGAGGATGAGAATGCAAATCAGAGACTTACCGATAACGTACTATCCTCGAAGTGCCAAACCGCACACGACGTGTGCAGACGACGGTGGCAGTTAGCGTTAACGTTAGCTGACGGTCATTGCAGTGCTGTTGTATTTTCTACCGGTTGTTAATCGAGAGACATAAGGTTATCTGGACAGTATATATACAGTAACGTGGTAAGGGCGGGACATCCATTATCAGACAACCGATATTTACGTTTCCCCCTCCATCAAATGTGGACCACAGCCCCACTCAAAATATTTAAAGTTTCTTTAAATATAATTACAATTGCACAAAATGCGTTTTGCTGTGCATTTACCCGCCTACGACTGCATATGGCAGTATGGGTCAGAAATAAACAAAAATTAACATTTTAAGTTGCTTACTGTTCAACAATTTAAAGAATCACCAGGAAAGAAATGAAATTTATACAACACAAAATCAGCTTTGTCAACAAAATTAGCTTGTCATCTTGGGATTTGTCATTCTGGATTTCACATGCAATTCTCTTTTGAGTGAGAAGTAACATATCTGAAGTCAGTATGCATGAGGAGTGAATTAATTATGTATGCATCTTTGCAAAATCTAGGTGCATGATCTGAGATCAACATGGTGTTATTAGGGTGGTTTGCAGAATCTTAGGGCGTGAAGATGCTTCACAAAGGTGCATTATGAAATGCAGTGTTACCATATTTTGTATAGTGGGTAGGTTGTATTGCATGACACATTATTTAACATTTCTTATATTGCAGAAGTGAAATGGTGGTTCAACAGTACATATGGTGGGACACTTTTACAGTTTTTCAGTAATAAAAAAAAAAAAAAAAAGAACAAGGATACACTATATCAATATTAATACCAAATTGAATACTTGGCTTATTAGAGAGTTGTACAAAATGAAATAGAAACATATGGACCCAATTTTGTGGAACTATGATTGACCAGCTATTCATGCAAAAATGGAGCTTATGACATAGGCCTATACTACATAAATTGTATAACTTACTTATGTTCAGGACATGCTGTAAATTTATGTTCAACATGCTCTGTACTGTCTCATTCTGACAAAAGGTTTGTATACTGTTAGTAGGTATATCATTTATTTTGCCTATACTATAAGTATTGCATTCAGTCTCTTCTTAACTAATTACATTGGATTCATAAAGGGTCAATTGCAGCAGTGTGTCTTGCTCCAGGCTGTGAATAAACAGTGCTTCAGCTCCTGGTTTTCTATTGGCTGATTTCTGTCTGGGTGGGTCTTCCTGGAGGTTGGCACCCAGACAGGAAGGGGGGTGGCTGGAAATGTTTCAGCCAGAGTTGGACAGGCAAATTTTACTCTTGTGAAGAGAAAATCTTTGATCACTGAATCTGTGGAGCAGACAGTGGGTTAAAAGCTGTTGTTATGGTCATTATACTAACAAGTAAGCTACTCAAAAGTTGTATCTCTAACCTAAATTCTCGGTCGGTGAAAGAAGTTCTTTAGTGCTACATGAAGTGAGGGAGGTAGGTTTTCTTGCTCTGTTTCCTGACTTGCGCCCAAAGGAATTTGCTGCAGTATGCTGTGGGAGAGCATGCAGTAAAGCTGAGCGGCTGCTATAGCAGAAGATCTGGGTAAACAGCAGATTTTATTTTTAATATGTGCCTTATGAGTCTTTGTCTACATGTATAGACCATGCTACTTTCTCCCAGTGGAGAAACCTCACAACAATATGTATTCTTCTCATGAATTAACCACCTTTTCTGCCTGCTCAGCAACTTCCTGTGTGTTTTACCAGTCCGTATGCTAGTCTGACTAGCGCTGTGTTTGACACAGAACATGGTGTGTGTTTAAGCTTTATCTTGCTTGTGCTTTGCTGGGCAGTCAGCATATCTGATGGTAGCAATTTTGCACCAAGCTTTCTTGTCTTCCTACAGTATTAGTAAATAGGGAGTGACACTGTAATGTGAAAAAAAGTTAGTGAGCAGAGATAAATAACTGAATTTATATGTGATTCAGGATGACATCTAATTTCAATTATCTGTCTTTTTTTTTTACTGCATACTGTCAACAAAATGTATTTTAAATGTAACAACCTAACATCCATCATATGGTCCTGTGGATTGGATCTTTGAAAGTGTTTACGTACTGTACTATTATTGATTTATTGATTAGCATGGTACTATCTTAACAATCCCAGACTAGCACAACAACTGTTGCTGTGTGTTTCTAATATGGTTAACATTGTTACTTTTTATTGAAGAGGCTTGGCTGGAGCTACCTTTTGTAACATTAGGCTGGAAAACATCTAGATGTTCATCCTGTTCATCGTTTGTGCAGACACAGGGTGCCTGAGAGATGACTGAGAGAGATCTACATGATGAGGAATTAATGTGGATGAAAACGCAAAATCGCAGGAGTAGTACAATAAGTGGAATTGTTCTATTTGCCAAGAAGGAAACAGCCTCACTGAAGTTATTGAGCAGACTTGTAATGCTGTGCTATTGTCAGTATGCGGCCGTAGCTTCCAAGACGCTGACTGTTAGTCAGTTTGGCCATTTGTTCAATACATTTGAATACTGGCTGCTGTGGTCTAAAAGCTCTGACTCCTCTTAATTTTATTCCGCTACTAATAGTGTTATTCCCAGTTTGCCGTTGGTGTTTGACTTGTCAGGTCTTGTCTATTTAAAGCAAACATGCAATTATTTTAATTTTTGAATAATCTGCCAAATATTATTATCTTGAGTAATTGTTTAATCCACAAAATGTCCATCACAATATCCTAAACTCCAAGATGGCAACCACCAGTACAAAATGAGACGCTGACAAAAGCAGCAAATGCTCACATTTGAGATGACTGAAACAAGTTGGCTCTTTGGAGTCTGACATAACTAAATCTAACTTGACTACTTACACATTACATAGATCACATTTGGTATTGCTTGACCTAATCTGTTTTTTTTCTTCTGTGAACTGCTAAAGAACAGATGACTCTAGAGAATGAACAGTCTCTTTTGAATAGAATAAAGCACATTAAATGTTATCAGTGTTATATATATATATATATATATATATTAGTATAGCTCTAAATGTGCCAAATGTAGACTAATTTAACAAAAATTGTAATTTTCTTTGGATACAAATTCTGTAATATACATGCTTTTTGTCTTTCAGATCACCAACAAAAAGTGCCTTCGAGAACATATCCTCGACTTGAAGTTGGTCCATCTACATTGCTGGCCTACGCTTTCATTAAGGCCAGACTCCAGCACCAACGCAGGATACCTCAACAACACCTAAAAACGCTGAAATAGTCACAATATAAGAGGACAGATAATAATGACCTCAGAATGTATGCCTAAAGTGACAAATCTTCATTAAATTTCCCCTTATTTGTCTGATATTTATGGGCACCATCATTTGTGGAATATACTCTTGAATGTGTGAGAAACAAACACACATCTGCAGTGGTTTCTTTTTCCTTTTGATGGGTGTTTTCTCAGTGATTGGCCAGACATCTGATCATTCTGCTCCAGCTGATGGAGGACTCACCAAGTTGTTTTAAAAGAGGACTTTGCACATAAAGCCAACACACAGCTTTTGGTGTATGAGGCACAATAGATTCACTTAAAACATTTAATTTATGATTATAACCTTTGGTCATGGCGATGAACCTTTCTTCAGTAAGAGACACGAAATGGCTAACTCTGGAAGTCTGTCGACAGTTTCAGCGAGGAAACTGTTCACGCAGTGATGAGGAATGCAAATTTGCTCATCCACCGAAGAGCTGCCAAGTTGACAATGGGAGAGTTGTTGCCTGCTTTGACTCACTGAAGGTAAGAAATCCTGCACACCCTCATTTAAATGGAAGTTGTTGACTGCGGCCCTGAGTGAATGGTTCCTCTATTGTATTGAGCCAAATCCAAAATGTATTTTCCATTGTTGTTTTATTTTTTCAACCTTTGTGCTCTTCTTAAAAAGTGTTAAATGTTTTAGGGATTAATCAAAGTGTTCTTTGGGGTGCAGGTTCCATCTAGGTAGCCTGTCCCATCAGAACCAGTTAAACCTGCAGGTCTACCAAGCACAGTGATAAAAACAGGACATGGGTCAGGGCGGGAATTTTTATAATGATCCCTATAATTCATAATTGTTTGCACTGCAATGTTTAATAATATACTGTTAGAAAGGTGTCGAACCACATAGCAAAACTGCAAAGCTTTATCGTCCATCACGTATGGCTCCAGTGTTTGATTAACCATATTTAAAAAGCCACTTTTCCCCCAAAAATAGAGTAAGATACCTGTCAGATGTTGGATTACAGCCAGTTTATTGTCCTGATTGCTCAATTGCCTTGAATGAGACCAAGGCTGTCTTAATCCCGTCTCACATATTCACTATCACTGCACAATACAGCTTTGCCCCCAGGATTATACTCCTGTTGAGTCATCGCCTTATCTCCTTACTGTAGGCACTTCACACACAGCTCGTCTGTGCACAGGCCCTTTTCTGTGCTCCAGTGGTCGAGCCTGGACCAAAGGTTTTAACACACACTTGCCACTTTATTCCTTTAATGTTTGCCCCAAAAATATTTAGATCAAAATATTAAGATTCACGAACTTGTGGACTTAATGTTGGTGCATTTTAGCAAATACACAATAGAGATGTTGAATCCCTATTGGGGTTAGTGATTTAAAATACATCAAGCCTTGTTTTATCTTATTTCCAGAGTGCAGGATAAACTAGAATCACATTTGATTAAAAAATGGAGGTCAACTCACAGTTGTTGCAGTCATGTGATGATGTTACATGAATCTTTACGTCTTTATGAATAGACTTTTGTCTGAGGAGTCATCAAGTGTATGTTCCTAACATTGCTACTGGTACAATGTCAACTGGTACTAACATAGTAGCTGTTGCTTACCCATAGCTGTCATCATTTATTAACGGACAGATGGAACTAGCTGCCCAATTTGTGCTTACCAAACAAATGTTGCAGTGTTGGCTTGTCCAATGGCTTTTTATTGACAGATGATTCAGTTCAGGTCAAAACAATTGCTGTCAAAGTTCTCAGCCCATTTTTCAATTACTCCTAACGGAGTTAACTTTATTATACGGATCTGATTGTGCGCATGCTTTGCTAACATAACTGGTATCTTATGACTCCCATTAAAGCAGATGAGACAAACTTGTGTTGTTTCCAGTTGCTAGCTCTCACTGTCGTACGTCTAATGAGCGTACCCGTTCATCGCTTCCTGCGACCTTTGCTACGCACTGACCGAACAGAGGAGTCAATGGAGCTTCCTCGTCTAACTCAGTTTAAATAAGTCCTGCTTTGCTGTGGCAGAATAACTTTTATGCCAGTGTATTACTCAAGGCATACTTTCACTTCATACATACAAGCATCTATAAACTAGAAAGTTGTATAACTATAAAACATTCAACATTAAAGGGGGGTGACTACGTTGTCCTTGCACTGCATTCTCTCAGCTACATCCAGACTAATTAAACAACGATGACAGTTATACCTACATGGATATTCACTAACATAATGACTATAAATCTCTTGGGAGAAATGTAAATTATGTGAAATTAATAAACTTGATTTGAATATTCTGGTCAGGGGAATCTAACCTTAGGCTAATGCAGATGCTTGATTGACAGACATGATATTGGTAGGCTCATTTTGAAGTCTAAAATGAGATAGAGATAATAAAGCGCAACGACCAGACTGTTGACATCTAAAGCAAATCACCACTGGATTCCCATTGGACCATCATGCTCCTTTCTGCCCTGCATGATACTTTTATATTGGCACATCCAAAGCTAACATTCAGTGCCAATATGGGAAATGGCGTCACTTTTTGTCGGTGAGAAATTCAGTTGTGGAGGTCGCTGTGATGAATAGATGTGTATCACACCTGACTTTTATCCTGTAAGAGGATAAATAAAGCCATTGTTCCAAAGAACAACTGTAATATTGCATGAAAGGAAACAACCCGATTATTTAGAGTAATACTACAATCACCTTCCTGCAATCTTAAGTGTTGTTAATGACTTTTCTATTTTCCCTGAATACAGGGCCGATGCTCAAGAGAAAACTGCAAATATCTTCATCCTCCTTCACACTTAAAAACCCAGTTAGAGATAAATGGGCGCAACAACCTCATCCAGCAAAAGACGGCAGCGGCCGTGCTCGCCCAACAGATGCAGCTCATGATCTCAGGACCCAGCCTGCAGTCCGTGGTAAGGTCCTCATAATCATTTGGGAGGAACTTCTACTTGTGTTATGGTGCTTGCCTCGTTTGTAATATGTTACATTTTCCCTCATAGCCAACATTTCATTTTACACAGGGACTGGGCTCAAATACTGGTCTCGGTTATGGTTCATACATGACTCCTTTGAGCCACGGAATGAGCCTCATCCCAACAGACAACCTCTCCAGCACCCCGGTTCTTGTTTCTGGGAGCCCTTCTGTCACAGTCCAGAGCTCCTCCTCCTCCTCCTCTTCCTCTTCCTCTTCTCCATCACAGAAGCTGCAGCGTACAGACAAACTAGAGGTATTCATGCACCACAAGGGGTGATTTTAACATGAAAAATATTGAAGTTGACATAATCTGGCTACCTGCTGAAAAGCTGAATTCTTCTCACAGTTTTTATAATTGCTCCTCTCAGGTGTGCCGCGAGTTTCAGCGTGGAAACTGTGCAAGAGGGGAGACAGATTGCCGCTTTGCGCACCCCAGTGACAGCCCGATGATTGACACCACAGATAACACTGTCACTGTTTGCATGGACTACATCAAGAGCCGCTGCTCCAGGGAGAAGTGCAAGTATTTTCACCCGCCTGCACACTTGCAGGCCAAAATCAAATCCAGTCAACAGCAAGGCAATCACACAGTCGTGGCAGCCCAGGCCGCAGCTGCAGCCATGGTAAGACAGAGCCTTATTTTTCTGCCAATAGTATGGTGGTTTTTGGTTTAATTGTGTTTGCCATGACATCACTGAATGTGGAGCACTACATTTTGATAAACTATTATTTGTGATGGCACAGGTAATGCAGTGGCATAGTATGCCCTTACAAGTATCTGATGTATAGTCATAGATGGGAAATCTGCTCTTTGTCTATTTCTCTTCTGATAATTAGGCACATAGATTACAAAGAAGGATGAGATAAGATTTGCGTTATGGTAGTTGTTATCAAGTTCTTGTAGTAAAAGACCTGTCCGTCAAATTCAGAGCTGTCTTGCCCTTTGGATTTTTATATTGGAGCTGTGTTAGTTGCTGACATTTCAAGGCTAATGCCTTTAAACAGCCCCAATGAAAAGATGCACATTTTCTATGTTGGCACATGCACCAGGCACTTCATAGACACGAGTGTTTAATAGTGTTGCAATTAACTGAGAAGTGGCTTGTTACACAGTGTGCAATGTGCTATACAGTATGAATCATTGTAATGGCAAAACCTTGTGATAACTGCCTGCATGAAAAAGTGCACAAAAGAGCAAAGTCATCTGTTATGTATTATAGACCAACCTGACAGTTTCCCCTTCATCATTTCTGACATTTCTGTCAACGTTTCTTGGTTTGGTTTCAGTTTTAACATTATTTTTAAATAAAAAAAAGGTCTAATTTTCCAGCCTCTCATCTGCCATATGACATTTGGCTTCAGTAAAATGTGCTTCCCTGCCCTTCATAAACCATCTAAGTCACATTTCTTTACCATCATCTTTTGTAGTTACCTACATTTACATAATATTTTTGTTGCATGAAATTTAGATTCCATTTTAAACTCAGAGGCAAATTATGGTTTTACAGTACAAGTAGAGCTTCTGCCATCCCAACAAAAATCTTAGTGTGACTAATAAATGGAGCTCCGCATTCTGTGTGTTATGACGTTTATTTGTGATGTTGCCTTTGGCTATTACTCATAAAACCAAATCATTTTTCATTTAACAATCAAAACGTTCAGTGCTTGATGTGCATTACATTGTTATCCCTTCCTGAAAATGTGGTAAAATCTGTGTATGTATTTAAAATGATATAATGTTTCAATTAAGTGGTAGTGTTGTGATTACAATTAACAAACTGAGTAATATTATACTGATCGATATACAGTCTAAAAAGATTGTGCCCTGTCATTGTGAATCTGTGCTAGCAAAGCTATTGATTAACGTTACATGTTGATCTACTAATGAAGGAGTCTTTAGTTAGTGTGTTTGTTAACTGATTATTTTGGTTACTGTGCATGAATATTGTGTTTTATGTTGTATACTACATTCAGATTATTTTGTTTTTGTTTTCCCCTTCTCACCTATCCACAATGCTGTCCCCCATGACGCACCTCTGCTTGCTGTTACCTGTATGTTAAACGCTTGAACCCCATTGGCCCACTGCCATCATGTGCTCGCTGCCTGCTATTAAAAGACTCAGTCGACTGCCAAAGCAATGAAGCGATCCCTCGAGGCAACTGTAGACCTGGTATTTTCACCTTTTGCTTTGGTTGTAGCTATTAATTGTACTGTATTAACTTTTCATTTTTGTCATTGTGATTTAAAGCTTCTTCAAGTCTCATATAGTCTTTGTGTACACAGTCATCATCAGTAGCCTTAAATGCTTAATTTGAAAGATTATTTACAGTTTTGTTATTCCATTCATATTTGTTTCCTAAAACATGCCTGATTTTTCCGCTATGTGATAACAATCACCTTTATTGTGTAGTTGTGTGTGCTGTTTTTTTCTCCATATTTTTGTAGATGAATACTAAATATTAAGTGTTAATGTAAAACGTAGATGAAGAGGAGGTTTTGGTGTGTCATCGTGTCTTCTCTTGTTTACTTCCAGGCCTATCCCTACAGCATCCCCCTACCAAAGAGACCAGCTTTTGAGAAGAGCGGCTGGGCCAGCTCTCTCCTCAGCCCCAGTTTTTTGCACTACCAACAGGCTCTGGCCAACACACAGCTGCAGCAGCAACATGCAGCGTTTTACCCCACAGGTGAGCTTCTATTCTGAGTGTGGATTCAATGCTGAACAGGAATTTTAGGCACTTTTTTTCATTTCTTAAATTTGATGCGTGTTATAATTTTTCTGGGGGTAGATGTACTGCTCACAAATATCATTCACGCTTTTCTCGTGACTTGCCTTAAGAAATAAGATGTGGTATTTTACTTAATTCAATCTACATATATTTTAAATCTATCAATCTACATATCTTTTAAATCTATCACCATGGATGAAGATGTATTCATGTGGTCTCATGCCAGTGTGACCACATTAATAGTCACGCTGAATTATTGTCTCTGTAATCACACAGGTTCTGTCTTCTGCATGACTCCTGGTAACGGCATGGGTAGGTCCTCTCCTTATTCATTATTAAGTATGTCTCCTTATCAATATATAATATGTGTGAAGCTTTCATAGTGATCTGGAATTTTTCTTATTCCAGTATCGGAAAGCAAAACTTTGAATTAGAATCAATCAGGAGCTGCATTAAAAACCCATTTAAAGTAATCAGAGAAATGGATTTTTTTCTTTCTGTAAATATATATATATTTTTATAATCAATGAATGTGGTAAATACCTTCTTATAATAAATCAAGAATCCTTTCTCAAACATCACTTCAGGTAGTCAAACAGAATATAAAGAATTTATAGCAATTTGGTGGATTTTGTTAGTAGAATTACCTCGCACCATGAATTAGGAAATTTGATCAGCATCCCTTAGATTCATCTTCTAAGATGTTTTACATTACTCCTCAAATATCTTTAAAAAAAAACCTTTGATCATATCTGATGGCTTTGCTGTAAGTTCAGTTTCTTTTGGGATGTCAAATTATGGACAGATTTCCTAATTTTATCTCTTATCAGCTCTCCTTTTATGTTTTCCCCTGCTGTCTCGCTTTGCTGTGTGATCACATGCCATATGCTGGTCTAACCCAATGATGGCTTGCTGCTAATGTCATATTGTATTTGCCTGGCAAGAGAGAGAAAAACATTGCTATGGTTACCATAATGCTCCACCTCCCTTTTCATTGCTTTCATGGTTCCCTTCCTGAAAAAGTCCCCATGATGTACAGTGCTGCGCCTGCTACTGTCTCTGCAGCAACTGCTCACGCCACAAGTGTCCCCTACGCAGCGGCAGCGCCAGCACCAACCAATCAGGTTTGCTCCTTTTTAAAGCTTTATTCTATAAATCCTTGAGCTCTGAATAAGTGCTTCATCTTTAAATCAGGGGAGTTGCGTCATCACTATAGCATTTCCCTGCTTGCATTGCTTGTCGTTCAGCTTCATCTCTACCTGTAGACCATTAGTTGAACTACTGTAGACTGCATCTTATCCCTTTCCCTGGTGATGGACGTCCCTTGCATATATAATAATACACATATTTAGAGGCCTTCCATCTGAAAATAGTGGTCTTGCATATATTCTTTATTGCATGTGTTTTGCTTTGTTCCATCTCAGTGTCTGTTTAATTACTTAATATGCGGTTCAAAAGGTTCTCTGAATACATAAACACAATATTAGCTTTGGTACTTGTTATACTGGTTGTATTAATTAGTTAATATTTGCATTATTGTCATCTGTCAAAATATGCTCTCCTAATTAGGGTTTATTTTTTATAAATGAAACTGTAATGAGACATCTTTCAGGACTGGAGATGTAAAGCTGTGAGTCTGTATAATCTGTGTCATGTTTGACTTTGAGATTTATATTATTTATATTTTAGTAGCTTCAGCTGCAAATGTGACTTCAACTTGCAGTGCAGAAAAGTTATCCAATGTTATATATGACTGTTTGTTTTTAAGCATCATTTTTTTAAGCAAAAAAGTGTATAAAATCATGCATTACATACTTTTGCAATTTTTCAACCTGAGGGAAAATTTAATATGACAAGTTTAGGGGGTTACGATATTTGTTTAATTTCATTTTATCAATTGTATCCCCATCACAATGATAATTGTTGGTGATTCTTGTCATGCAAGAAAGACACATTTGGACCAAGTGTATTTCTATTGTATGCAACCACTAACTTTACTGTATTTTGCTCCTGAAACAGATCGTCCTCAAGTAACCACCAGAAACAGAAGTCTGTGCCGTGTTGCTGCTGTTAAAGACGCCAAACAACTGCTCTGTAAATATTCTGTTAACACCACACACAACCTACAACAAGCTGCATGCTGATAACGTCACTGATGAAAAAGTTATAGACATTGCTTTGATCTCTCATAACAAATTGCATAGCTCAATTATTAGGATTATACTGTGTTATAAAAGATAGAAGTGTCACTGAAGATCATTGTATGAACGGACCTTCGCACCCACATTAACATGCATCCTCAGTAATGTGCATTGTATCCTGGTTTCTATTTCCTAAACAAACTCTGACAAGGTCATGGGTGCATTTCGCCTCTTAATCAGATAAAATGCAATGTGTCTATAGTTCACATATAAAAGCTACCTTTTCTGAACAAACCCAACCAGGAAACACATGGAAATTAAACAAAAACAGGCAGTATAGATACAGTAGTAACATACAGTAGTTCATATGAACTGATATGGAAAAAACAAATTGACAGATTATCATTATGTAAATATTACAAGAAGAAGACATAAGCAGGACCGATCTAAAAAGCATACATCTTAAGACCAGGTGAAAAGGAGTCCTATATGAGAGATTGTTCAAATTGTTCCCTCAAGCTATTGAGCAACAATTTATTTTTCCTTTCTTGAATGTGTAATGTAAACTTTTTTTTAAATAATGATTGTTTATCTAGTGCCAGCTTTAATTATTTCAAACAAACTTGTAATACACCACATTGTAAAGATCGCATTAGTTTCCTTTCAAATGTTGGTAGTCCATCCATATTGCTTACCCTGTCAGCCTCAGAGAACAGGATCAGTGCTCCACCTCCTGGTGTGCCTTTGCATTGCATATACAGTGTGTTTGCTGAGGCAAAATACTGTATAATCCATTTGCTGCAGATACTTTTTCTTTAAGGCGGTAAAGCAACAATGATTCAAACATTTAGATTTTCCCTTTATTATAAACAACTAAATTTGGATTATCGGTCACAGTGACGGTTGACTTGTTGATGTATATGTAAGTGGTTTTCACTTCTGGAGCCTGTTTCACAAAGATATACTTTGTTTTAGGTCAAACCAATAGTCAGATTTCAGATGTCTTAATTGTATCGGTTGCACAAATTGTCTAGTTCGGGATTATCTCGAGTAGGACTCATTTCTGATCGAGTAACCTCATCAATCCGCTCAGCAGAAAATGCTTTGATTTAACAGTTACGAGGACTTTATCCTGGGAAAATTCTGCGAAGTGTAAAAATACAAAAAACATCCAGTCATATAAAATCTCAGCAAAGTGCAGAGCTGTAGCTGAAATGAGATGTGGCTTCTTAATGTGGCTCCACAAACAAAACACTGCTGCAAATTGTACAACAGGTTACTTTGTTCTCTAAAATCTCTTCCCTTTCTCATTACTCACTTTGTGATATTGTTAAAAAAAACATAAAATATGAGCCATGAGTTCCCCTTCTTTGGTAGGGTTAGTGCCACTGGTCAGCAGGTGTCACTGATTGTTACCAGGGAATTATCACAGTTACCCTGGAGGCAGGGAGGCTAACTTTATCGGGTTAAAATAAACTTTTTGGCTGTCCAATTAGCAATATAGGATCTGGCCAAACATCACAACCAGTTTAAAATGTCTTTGTGAAACTGGCTCCTGCTTCAATGTGATCATATAGAGCCTCCCCATCAAAGTTAACTCAACAAAATGGGTATTAAATTACTAGCGTTTATATTCAAACTAAAGCTCCTGTAGTCGTATAAGAGATGAGTCGAGTAGTGTGTGAACTGTTAGTCTTAATGTTACAATCAGTTGTCAGTACTGTAATATTTGAATGTTATAAGTGCCTGAAGAATTGTGCAGATGAGGATATCCGTGCATATTTAAAAGGCTTTGTGTGAAAAATCACTACGTTAAATTTACTCTACTTAAGTCACATTTAGAAAGAAATGTTTTGCAATGCTTTGTTCGTGCATTAGTCAATTAATTTTCACTGACGCTCAAACTTGTATGAGTGTACTATGTATGAGAGTTAATATCCAGCTTAATTTCATTAGTTCCACTTTTAAGATGAAAAGTGCTTCATGCACTGTAAAATACTTTATGTAGTAAAGTAGAGTTTTAAGAGGTTGAGGTTTTGTGAAGTTAAGTCGTGTTTGGTTGACACCACATTATGCAATGACCCTACTTTGTTTGGAACTGACAGCAGACAGACTGGGTATTGTGTCTGGTTAAGTGAAAAACAAAACCCATGTTAAAAACAGATGTAAATCACTCATATTTGTTACGTTCTCTTCTACACCTTTCATGTAAGTTTTAGTTCCCTGTTTTGAAAACGGCTTGTGCAGATACCAACTTTTCCTTTAATGTTTCTGATGTCTTTTCAAGTGACTCGTATAATTTTGTTTCTTTTTTTATGAAAACGTGTGTGTGTGTGTGTGTACACTTGTGTGATTAACTCAGACAATCCACCAAGAGATATTTCATCGGTTCACTTTTTCTTTTTCACTTGTTGTGAAAAGGTTCATACATTATGGGTTGAAATATAAGGAGTATACTTGCATATGTTAATAGTTCCACATTAGAAAAGAACACTTTTAAAATGTAATCTCTTCTATTTTATGATGAATGTAATTTATTAAACTGACTTTAGCTCCGCTGGAGGTTCTTCAAAGGGCCTTGATCTGTTGTATTAGCCTATGATAAGCCGTCTTGTGTCCAGGGATCTAATGTTGCAGCAAAGAGAAGCTTAAAATATTTCATCCCTGTCACTGCCTTGTCACCTGTGAGGGACAACAGCCTTTGTCTGAGCAAGGCCATAGAATCGCTTTTTATGTACAAAAGTGCATTGTACAGGCCACATTTTACGGAAAGTAATTTTCATAATAGTGTAATAATAGTTTGTCATTGAATTGTGTTGTTGGGTCAATCTGAAGTTGCAGTGATTAAAACTATGTTTGAAGGGGATGAAATAGGTTTTTCCTCCTCAAAAAAAACACATTAGATTGTCAGATATTTGACTTTATAATGCCATGGTGAAAAACTGTAAGTGATCCAGTGCATGAAAATATATTTTGAAATGTGAATTTTGTGTTTGGGTACCACTGCATGTTAACATCTTGCAGCAAACATATAATCCACACTCAGATAATCTGCAGTCATGTGATCTGGAGTTTATGGTTCAGTAGCTGTTTGAACCTTAATTTTCTTTTCATGATTGCTTTCAAAGTTTAGGTTATTATTAGATTCATGTTTCCCCTTATTTATTTTACCTGCGAAAAAACGCATAGCACCGAATGTTTCTTTCACCTTTTGGCAAATGAGCTTGAATGTCATGGATACACCTGCACATGGAAGTTGTTTGAGATTTGGATCGCCCAGTCAAAAAGATGTGGACAGTAAGAATGTTTGGTCAGACTGACTTAAGCACTTTCTCAACCGTCAGACTGAGAGGACATGCTTTGTGAACTTTGCCTTATCTTTAATCTATTCCTGGATTTGTATTTGTTTAGTAATTATTAGTTATATATTGTCTAATAAGTAAAATACATTTAACTGAGCTTTTCTGTGAAATTTTCACGAGAGAAGTTTTGAGTTTGAGGCCAAAATGACAGTTTGTAAAATAAACCCTAAAACGATCCTGAGAGGACTCGCTACATGGCTTTCTTCAATTATATCACGCGGTGAAATATACCAGTACCATTATTATGTTCAATCCAGTCCTGAATATAAACTGTCCCCTCTTCTTTTTTTAACTTACTTGGGAAAATTATTTTATTTGTGTATAATTAAACATTTCATGTTGATAGTTCTGCTCCTGTAAATTCAAAATTGTGTAATATCTAATATTGCAAATAAATAAATGTCAGTTAAATGCTGTGTGAGCTCTGTTGTTTGATTTTGCACTTACATTTATTTTTTTCTGAATTTTAACTGCAGTCATTATAGGCCCCTAAAATGAAAGCCTGTAAATGTTGTTGATTCTATAGACATCTGGCTCAAACTGAACCTGAATCTGTTATCAAATATGGTTTGGTAAATATACAACTTAAATGTATTTATTACTATAGAAACCCATAACAGGGAAATCAGACAAGAAGATTGTATTATTTTGTTAAGACTTATTTGATAATTTAGTTTTATAAATTATTTATTTCAGGTAGCGTGTCTGTTGTATTTTGAGTGAGTCTCATGACATTGAATTGTGGCTAGGCAGCTTTGTTTATAGTGCATGAGGCAATTAAGCAAAGTGCTGTACATGGGCAAAGAAGATCCTTTAAATTCAATTGAAAAAAGAATAGGAAATAAAAATATATTATATAAATATATTATATATAAAATAATATTGAATAGAATAGACCATAAATACAGGGCAGTTACATTTAATGATTTCCCCCATCTCAAATAGGTGTAATGTCTTGGTAATGCAGTATACAGATAAATAAATAAGCTCCTAAATAATTAAATATACCGACTTTATTGACATCTCTATACGGCATCCCCAAATGTTGGACAGCAGCAACGAAAGTGTGCAGTGTTACCATAGCAACATCATCCGGTGCCTTTTTCCTCCTCCTGGATACACATCCCTCGAGCCGCCCTGTGATTGGACGAGCTCCCTTCGGATGTCACTGGGGCAACCGAATGATGGGAATTTTAACACATGAACGGAAACGCCACCGCTGAATGTGACTGGCTCCCCGGCGCGCGGCTCCCATTCGGGCACGAGCGAGGCGTAAAGACCGCGGAGCTCGGCCGTTGGACCGCTCGCACATCCGTCTTGAGGAGGGAGGGTCCGTAAGGTTTTTGTTTTTTTTTCTAGCTCGGTACGGGAGCCGAGCGGGTACCAGTTGGTTAGGGGAAGCAGCGGCCGCGGGTCTCCACAACCCGAGAGTATGGCGGCTGGGATTGCGCTGGAAAGCGAAGGAGAAGCGGAGCCATGCCAAAGATGCTGAAAAGGAAACAAAGGGACGCAAGTTCTTCAATTAAGTGTGGAAATACTTGTAGTCGGTGCTGTTTCTCCCGAGGTGGCATCCGGCTTGAAATATCGCGCCTGCACTTCATTCTCGGAGCTTAAGCCAGCGTCGTTCCAGTGTCCTCGATGGAGCAAGTTTGTTTTTTTCCTGATGCTTAGAGAGAGGGTGAGTTAAGCAGATGAAAACCCGCACGCTCTACATCATCGGGCGATATCTCCTTCCTGCCCGTGCACAGTCCTGGACAATTGCAGTCTTCGGATGCCCGAATAGCTGTCGGTGTCTGGCCTGCATGGGGGAATTTCTACAATGAAATCCATCTTGGGGCGCCGAGTCTTTGTGCTCTGCCATAGCTGAGCAGCGGCGAGCAAAGACTGTGTTATTGACAACCCGCTCACAATGGGACGCGAGTCGTTGGTGTGATTTCGTGCGTGAACATTCCGAGTTGAGTTCAATGACGCGCGGAGATTTGATACTTTACGACTTGATTTAATCCACGATGCGCGAGTATAAAGTGGTGGTCCTGGGCAGCGGCGGGGTCGGGAAATCCGCCCTCACCGTGCAGTTTGTCACCGGGACTTTCATCGAGAAGTACGACCCCACCATAGAGGATTTCTACCGCAAGGAGATCGAGGTGGACTCCTCGCCCTCGGTGCTGGAGATCCTGGACACCGCCGGTACCGAGCAGTTCGCCTCCATGCGGGACCTTTACATCAAGAACGGCCAAGGATTCATCCTGGTCTACAGCCTCGTCAACCAGCAGAGCTTCCAGGACATAAAGCCGATGAGGGATCAAATCATAAGAGTGAAAAGGTGGGTGAAATAATGTGCAAGGGAAATGTGACTGCCAGATTGTTGAAGTGTGTGTATTATTCTTCACACACAGGGGCTGGCCTCTATCAGGCCCTATAGTTTCAGGGTGGGCCTAAGCCTGGTCTGAGAACTGTGCTTGCATGGAGATGCTGAGCATCTTCAGGGCAGACTACACAACAACACATCATGCCTGTTCTATTTTGGGGTGTACCGGGTCTCACCCACACTGCTTGCAATGTCCTCACACTGCCGAGTCAGCGGCTCTAAAAGCAAGCGCGTGTGTGTGTGTGTGTGTGTGTGTGATCTCCAGGAGGAGCCTCAGACCTCCTCAGTGCTTCTGCAAACTTTGTAATGTTTCCAGACAGTGACGTCATAGGACGGATCCTCTCCTTCCATCCCAGCGCCGTGAAGACTAGCCAGGTCTTCAGTTATAACATGCTAGACGCTGTCTGCGATCCTCCAAGCTGCTGCTGCCCACGGTGCCGGATGCTGCAACCCTCGTGAAACACCCAGCCAGGGGACACCCGGGACTAGGCGCAACAGAGGCTCTTCGAGGAAGCCCTGCTCAAAATGCTGTGTGGGGTTTGCACAAAAAAAAGGCACACAATCGTGCAGAGGAGACAAAGCCTTGTTTTTAATTAACAAGCTGCACAAGCTCTTTAGGAGGAGCGGCACAATTGAAAGCATGAAATTGTCTGATGTCTGAGCGCAGTTACACAGATGATCCAGATATGAGGTCACCGCAGCGAGCTGCCGGTTGATGCACAGAAGAGGTTAGCTGAGGCTGTGTGGTTAGGCTGTCATGCCATTGGTGGGGCTCACTTTGCCTTGCTTGGTGACATGACATCACTTTAATAACCCATTGAGAGCGCAAAGAGACAGTGTCGTAGATGCCGCTGCTGGTTAAATCATTTGTGGCAGCACTGTGTTGTGACTGAGTGGGTTCATCTGTCAATGCAGGTGTCAGAGGATGTGTTACAGTTAATGTAGGAAGTCCAGTAGCTCTGCAGAGACGTGGCTACTCTAATGAGAAAGCATATTTAAGCAGTGCAGCTTAAAGCTCACACTGTTTACCGATACAGCTAATTACTTAAGATAACGCTTAGCACAAGGACAGTGGTTCCAGGCTTTAGTGTTGCATTTCTATCTCTGTTGTGAACGTTTATTGTTCATTCTGTAAACTAAAAATGGAATTTACTCATTGTGAAAATGTAAAATATTCTGTTAGTTTCCTTTAGTCTTTGTCACCATCTGGATTTATCCTTTTTCTCAAGTGAACTTTGCATCTTATAAACAATCCTATAAATCTGTGGCTCCGGATGAAAGAATGAGGTCAACATGTTTCCCCCATACGAGTTGAGAATGAGGGAAGGTATATGTCTGCAGCATGTGTGTGTGTTTGTCTTTTTATATTTGGGTTTGTCTTTACAGGTAAACGTGTACATGTGTGCGGCTCACACAGCCAGGCCGGTGTGTGATTTCACACTAACTGAGTCTGGTGGTGCTCTCTAATGTCACAGCAGGATTTATTTTCTGAAGCGAAAACATCACACTCCACATGCTACTCCTACACGGCAGTTCATTTCAGAGTCCTGTGCTTTAAAGTTCAAACTTTACATTGTGTTTGAATCAGTGGCGTTAGAAATGTCAGGGCACAGCTCAATCTTTAGTTCAATATCCTCAATGGCAGAGTGTGTATGCATATTTCTTTGTTTATTCACATATATCCTCTTTGTTATAAAGAAGAGCTGAATCAAGTTTACAGACATCGGAACCCTTCTAGCCATGAAAAAACTACAAAGACAAAACATTTCATTCAAAGATTATGTTCCATATCAGAAAATGTTTTGCAGCAGGGTGTTACAGACGAGCCCTTTCAGAACTACACATACAATATTTATCTTATTAAAAGCTTCTGTCTGTTGACGGCAGTTCTTTAAGGTGAGAGGTTTTACACCTAATGTAAACTCAACATACTTCTCCAAGGATACAAACAAAGACTGTGTTTCCTTTTTCAGTTGATATGATCTAATTCCCTCATACTGTATATCAACATGGCTCCAAAGATTAATACATGTATTAATGTCTGAAACACATTCATTTGACCACCCATAATCACGAGTGTCAGTCATGGTTTCTCTTGTTGCTGAAGCAAAGCATTATATCAAATTAGTCACATAATTATCTTGTGATTATATTGAGCAAATCAAAGGTAAACTCTTGGAAACCCATTGCTCAACATGTGTGGGCATTTGTTTTAGATTTAGATTCTGGATCCTTCACAGTGTTGTTTTCTTGTTGTGTTTTTACTTCTGCAGATAACCAACCAAATGGAAAAAACTTAATTCTAGGTCTCCAATTGCACTCACATTTTTAATAATTACATCACGAAGAATTTTGACAATAGCTCATAAAGCAATGCAGTATCAAGACATTTTATATTTTAGATAACAGGCTTAATAGTTTGCTATCATTCCTGACTGAAATAAAAATCCATGCTAATTGCTCTCTTAAAACCATAGAGGAAATACAACAAGTTCAGGCATGTTCTGTGGGCTGGTTGAACGGCATTGTGGGAAATGTAGTAAATCTGTGATGCAGTAGGAGAAGACCAGATGGGACGAGACATCAAAAGAATAGAGGCATGAAAAGGTATTCTGTTAACAACATCACAGGCTGATGAGAGAAAATCTGAAAAAGGTGTAATTTTAGAGCCAATTTGATTTATTGATCATCAGTCAGCAACTACTTTGATAATCAATTAATCTTTATCATGCAAGATTTGAGGAAATAAATGAATATTTTCAGGTTCCAGCTTTTCAAATGGGAGGATTGGCTGCTTTGTCATGTCGTCGTAAACTGAGGTAAAGCAGATGGACCGATAATGAAAATATGAATTAGTTGTAGCCATATAATCTTTCCTTTACCATTAAGAGAGGGATGGTCAATGTAGCCAGTATACAATTCAAACCACAGCCTCAGCAGTAACAGGTGTCTCTAGTGTATTGATGAATTTGGTTATCTGTTCCATTTAGGAAATACATTTGGTGACGCCGGCCTCGGCAGTCAGTGGTCCTGAACATCACACTGTATCACCGCTGCTGTCTGTTCCCCCTCGCCGCCCAAACATTGGTGACCTGTCGCGGCCGTATCGGTGTTCGCTCAGGTCAGAGGGGCTGCTGTGCGTCGCTCTCATGCTGAACCCTGTCAGCATCCATCAGCGGCTGCTGTTGGTGGCTTTAGCACAGAGGTCGTGGGCGCACATGATTACAGCGAGGCCTGTGTTGGTTGGGGACCTCGTCACGCCCGACTTCAGCTGCAGCTCACTATACACTCTGTACATACGGGGGATTAGCGAGCTAACAGATCCATTAAATAGAGGGGACATGATAAGATGATAGTGAAGAAGAACGAGGGGAAATAGACTATAATACAACTGCATGTGTGCTTACAAACTGTGGAGTTCATCATTCCAAGGCTTGTTTGTGTGCCAACTGGTTGAAAGGATCCAGATCAATAAAAGGAGTAGCAGAAGTCTCCCAGCTTTCCCAGAAGGATCCTCTTTCATACGTCTACTGTGAAAACTGGGCAAAAGAACTGAGCTAAAGTTCAGTGATTGTTACTGAACAGTTGACCTGGATTTTAGAAGTATGTGTTCATGGCTGTACGTGATAGTGTTTTCAAATATCCAACAAGTTGTTTCTGCTCTGAGTCAGCGAGGGTGGCACTCATTTAAAAAAAGAGACAATTATAGATGAATGGATAAACAGGCCAGCAATTCTAAAAAGCAATTTATGGTTGATCAACACTTTGGACCAGAAAGAAATATCTCAACAACTTTTAGATGGGTTGTGAAAGTGCCCATGAACGACTATTAGATTGATTATCGTGACATTTGGTTAAGAAGCATTCATGTCCCCCTCAGGATGGATTGTAGTCACTTAAGTGATCCTATGACCTTTCAACCGTAGCACCATTTTCACAAACACTTTTGTTTGTGACTCAATACCTGCCAAACTCATGACATTACCACCATCCTACTGTTTAGTGCTAATTAGCAAATATTAGCAGGCTAAGATGCTGAAGATGACAAACATGACACCAAGTATCAGCATGTTAGCGTTGTCATTGTGAACAAGGGTTAGCATTTAGCTCAAAGCTCTGCTGTGGCAAAGCCTCTCAGAGCTGCTAGCATGCTATAGGCTCATGTTATTATCTTACTAGCCAGCAATAACAAAAACATGTTAACAAGACAGCATTAAATCACCCGTATCAAATAAAAAATTAACTTTTAGGTCATGTCTAAAAGTTGATGGTCAATTATTAAGGAAATTAAATACACTGCACTGGAGCCGATCCCAACTGACATTGGGCGAAGGAAGGGTTCACCCTATAGACTAGAGACAGACAACCTTTAACGCTCACATTCACACCGACGGGCAAAGAGTCCAATTAACCTCAGCGCATGTCTTTGGACTGTGGGAGGAAGCCGGAGAACCTAGAGACAACCGTCGCTGCCACGGGGAGAACGTTCAAACTCCACAGAGAAGGACCGCCTCGGATCGGGGATCGAACCCGGGCCCCTCTTGCTGCGATGTGACAGTGCTAGCTAGTAGCTACTACACCACCATGCAGCGTTTTTGGTGAACTGAGCAGCACAAATAAAACAGCTGGGAAGTCAGTCAGGTTTGTCATGCAGTCGCACAAAGCTGAGCCATCCCCCGTGAACATAAAAGGCCTTTGTGATGAAGAATGTTAACACCTCAAAGGCAGTTGGACACGACCAGTCCTCCTGCCCTCAAGCCACCGTCCTATCACATGACCGCACCACTTTCAATGGAGAAGTCACGGGGAGCCGTGATATTCCATAAGACGTGAGGAACACTTGTGCCTGGAAGTTTGTAAATGAAATGTAATGAATACATGTTTTGCAGAATGAATAATGACATCTGCTGGGCATTAGGCTTTTAAAATAAATTTTAGTGACAATTGCAAGTGACAAACACCCAAATGTTACTATTGGGGGAATCAGGGGGATGACGTTTTAATTTGCACATTGCACTGTACTCAAACAGTGTTTGCTACTTAGTGACAAAATGCCATTGGACTATTTGTTATAAAAGAATCAATAAAAAATGCACGAATAGGATGGGTGCTGGATCAAAGAAATCAAAGAGTTGAGATCTGTCAGAGGTACTTGGTATGTAGAGCTATATGTTTCAACTGTTCGTATAGAAGAAAAACTAAAGTAGACTTATAATCTGTTGACATGGATAATCATGGAGGAAAAACAACAAACAATTATGAAGACATCCAAGCAACAAGCTGTCTCAAAATAAATGGTTTACGGCTTTATTGTTGTTAGTCATACAGTGAGTGAATACTACAAAATCTTCATAAAGTTCTCTGCAGTATCAAAGCAGACGGCTAATACATTTTTGTTGTGTCGTTATCTGGGAACATCTGGAAAATGCACTTATAAAAGCTTGAAGTGAGTTGTGCATCTTCAATTTAGACACCGATCCAACTGTTTCAGCCCCAATACCTGGACTTTGTGTCAGCCGCCACCGAGTGCTCATCCAATGTCAGTGTTTCGTTAACAAACCGCTGCCTCACTGTGTGGAAGGGACTGGGATCATTCTTGTACGGGGAAGGCTTCTCTAACTTTGTAAAACAAGCTGTTACACATAAATTAATTGATCTCAAATCACTGAATTGTTATTTATTATTAAAATAATAAATCATGCAGAAGCAACTTGTTTTTTTTTCTTTCAAAATGCATCAAATTCTTTGGCATAATGCTTCTGGAGGTGCATGATTAATCTGGTTATTATTTTTTGTAGTGCTACAGCCAGCCTTTGAAACATTGTAGCCATATACGACGTAGAACGCACATGTTTAATCAGACGTAAATATAGAATTTAATTGTACACATTGGACCCATTGTCACCGATCCAGATAGTGTCGACACTGGAATGATATCCTCAGTGTAATGTATAATCATCAGACTTATGAATGAGCCTCTATTATTCAAAGCATATTCCTCTTTATGGAAAAGCAATCTGAACAAATTTCCAGTGCAGTGGCATTTTTGCATTTCAGATTTTAGGTCATGTACTTTGTACAGTAAAAGGAGGAATTTGTCTCAGATGACATAATTACCGTAGGGAGATAGTGGTGGGACATATTATTGCTTCAGATCCGAGGATGAGTCTGTCAAGACGCTACCCGTTTCCATATTTTGACATGGCTTGGCCAGCGTCTCCATCATCTGTGAATAGCATTAGAATATTTAAGGAAAGGGGAAGCTTGTAATTTGTTTCCAGAATCCCAAATAGAGTTGATGTAGTACCCCATAAATTGTCTTTTTTCAATCTTTTGAAAAGCAAAACATCTCATGCAGAATTCATGGACTCGGCATGTCGTGTTTACCAAAGATTTCCCAGATATCTATTCCTGAGGAAATCTTTCTGCTGTGCCAGAAGAGAGGAGCTTAATGCCGCTGACTGACTCAGCTGAGCCCACCCACAAAAGGCCCAGCACACAGCACACGGCCTGTTTCCTGACAGCGTTGGCCAGAGTCAAATCCAGAGACTCTTGGGCCGCTGGGCCTCGCCGTCCGTCAGCGAAGCCCATGTGAGTTGATGCATCATGCATTATAGATAAAGTGTGTCTGGGAAAGCTCCGATGGGCGTCTGCAGTCAGACAGCTCCGGTGTGGGGCGCCAAGCTGAAGGCTAAAGTGCTACATGTTGTTTGTGTCACAGCACAAACACAAGCAGTTATTCATTTGTCATTGAAGGCGCATGTCTAAACCATGTAAACCACTCCGTACGTGTTCTGTGCTGTGGACCGGCCTCGGCCGACACCCTTTATGTCGAGGCCTTGGGAGCCTCGGGATCCGTGGCAGCCGCTGTCTCACACCTCGTGGGACTGTTATTATGACTATATATAGATCCTCTCCTCTGGTACCAGATGTCTTTGTGCTGCACTTGTGTTGTGATGAGGCCGAAATGAGCTACATAACATGCATATGGCTGACCAAGTCAGGGCCTCCATTATGGTTTTTAAAAATGTAAAAAAGACACTGCAAACTTAAGTGTTTAAAATCACCTTATTAGACTGACTTGATTCGGATTCATCCTGTTATTTTCTTTGACTTCTGAGATTCAAAGCTTTAATCTGTATCCACTGATGTATCATCTGGGTATCATAACAATGTGATAATGATGATAATACTGTGACAGAGCTGAGATGATTAGTCAACAAATATGTATGTCATTCAATAATTAATTAGTAACTGTTGTGATAAGTGGTTCATAATTTAAGTTTAACAACAAAAAATCACTAGTTCCAGATTTAAAAAAATCTTTTTGACTTTCATTAAATTGAACATTATTGGGTTTTGAACTGTTAGTTTGTACAGAACAAGACATTTTAAGACGTTGTGATATATAAGATAGTTTACTTTCCATACAGCAAGACATTTGAGCCAAAACCACAGCCTGAGGCAGACCAGACTCCCAAATGGCACCAGTAGCCCAACTAGTACAGTACTAGTCAAAGTTTTGACTTTCAATCTGCTCACCCACAACTATGTTTAGGATTTGTCCCTGAAGGTGGGAAAGGATATTTAAGGTGCAAGACATGATCGGCCCCCCACCACCAAGATGGGGTCTGGAACAGTTCTCGGGGTAATAATGGCCCTGGTTTGGTTTTTACCCCAGGAATGCAGTGAATGAGACCTGTGCACTGTGCTGCATGTTAAAGTTGAGAAGCACAAGCTGTAGTTTTTCATTCAAGTTGCCTCGGGGCTCGTGGAACACCATCGCAGTCTTGGTTACACGCCGACCCACCTCTAAGATTGTCACTTCCATCCTCGTAGTTCCTCTCGGCCGCTGTGCCGATCCTGGGAACAGAGCCGGATAGTTGAGATTAAAGTTCACCCTGGATGAAGTATTCATGAGTAGATCAAAGTGGGCTCCGTGTTCTCTGGAGGTTTAAGCTTATTTAACGCTGAAACCAGCAGCCCCATGGCCTCTGAGAGCTGCTCAGGCTGCTCCACTTGGAAAAGTATCACAGCTGATGCTTTCGCAGTCTCCGCATCGCTCCAGCATCAGTCAATTCCTTGTATACCTGTTACCATAGCAGTCAAGGATGAGGATGTTTTTTTTTTCTATAAATAATTTAGAAGCATATATATTTCATCGAGCTAGCTTTTGAAAACCCTAATGATGTTGATGGGGGTTCGGGTGCATGACTCCGAGACTTTTAAACTCGGTCCAACAGATGGAAAGCCGCGCTCAAAGATAAGGATAAAAGAAATAACAACCTGTTGTTTACCAAAGGACGTGGTCGCCCATGATCTGCTATGTGATGTTTTTGATCTTTTTTCTCTCTTATGTGTTCAGAGGGCGCCCCATGATTATATTGGTGAAGCTGCCATGTCCGTCCCTTCTAGTGCAGTACGGGCCATTTCATTTAAGTGACGATCTCTTCTCGCGGTCCACTCAGTAGTCCAGCGCCAAAGGGACATTTTGCACTCCAGCAATACGGCAGAGAGTTCAGAGCTCAGAGGATTATAGCTGCTTCCTACCCTCAGGGGTCAGAGCTCTACTACCCATTTCCTGTTCTCCACTGGGTCAGGCTTCAGACTCGGTGTTTATATGAGACATGGTGGGAGGTTCAGCAGCAGTTCACAGCAACGAGGTCCCTGCTCCTTTCTGTGAAAAACCTCCCACAGTCAAAATCCACCTGTACACCAAAGTAGTATCACTTGTGTTTTTCTTCTCATTCTCGACTTCCTTGTTTTTGCAGCCATGTGATATTTTTGAAAATACTTTAAATACTTTACCAAGTGGGTGATTTAAAAAAAAAGCCTGTCTTATTCTGTCATGTGGATGAGAGGAACTGAGTGTAATACAAACAAAGGAAGCTCTAGCGTAAGTTCAGTCAGGAAGACTCAACTCTTACATGTCTAGGCCTGTTGTTTATTTCTCATGCATGCTCACTCACGATTTCCTCGCTGTCCTTGTTTGGGTCTGTCAGTCATGATATCGGCTGTTTTGATCAGCTGGTCTCTTCTGTCCAATAGCAAAGCGACTCTATTACATCGTTAGCTTATCATCTCGCTGCCGTCTCCTTTTAAATACGACTGTTTCTCTACCTTCAGTACGTTCATGTTGCTGTTGCCCCTCCACCCCTTCACCTCCACCAAGTCTTCCCGTCTTCCCAGCTTCATCATTCTATCAGCCTCATCAGCCTCCATGGCTGGACCTGGTCTGGACTCCACGGGGAGATTTATCTTGCGGCTCGGGGCAAACGCCCCTCATTGTCAAATCTCCCTGTAGACCAAGCGCCAAAGACTCAGTCCAGACTTTATCATCACTTACTATCTGTTTATAATAAACAATTCTCTTTTCTTCACCCGACTTCTCTCCTGTGCTAAAATTCTCTTCTGAAACATTCTTTCAATGAAACAGTCTCGAGATTCAGGAAGTATATTTCATTTCCTCCTGCATTCAACATTAGTTTTTTATTTATGATGCAAAAGACAGTTTTACCTGCATGTTAACAATAAACAACGTACAATAAAGAAAGAATGCTTTCTGTACAGTAACGTAAAGCGAAAAGAGAGATACGAGCCAGAAAACAGAAATTAGTCCCTGTGCCAGGGTCTAAAATGCACTTGTGCTGTCAGTAGTATTGCGATCTGATGGGGATGAAAGTTTTGTACTCCTGTCAGAACTTTGGTGATCTCCTGATTTGTTTTAGCACCACGTGTATTATTGTGAATATATATTTAATTTTCTTTTTAATATGATTTCTAATTAATGACTTGTTTTGTTTTGTAATTAAAGGCTCTCAGTATAGGGTTGCCATTGAAATAATTGTCTGTCTCTGTCCAGGAATTATTGTCCAGGAATTATTGTAAACATCTGTCTGACAGTCAGCATTTATGACTGAAAAGTGTCATTTATGACTGACAAATGTCAATCAAATCACCCCTTTTACTCTGCAGTCACTAAAACATTAATAGAAAAATGTGCCAATGCTTATTCAGTTATATTCAAACTTGTAAGCAATCAATCCCAGAGATGACACTAACCTTGGAATGAGATGCGCTGCATAGACAACAGAGAGGAAGCTGCAGACGTGCCTTGAGTTTACTTGTAATTTGATGTGATGCATAAATAAAGTTGCTTGCCTTGCCCAGACAGACTATGCATGTTAAAACATGCTATTAATAACAACATTACTTACCAGAAATGCACCATTGGGGATAGCAAACGTCATTCAACAAAAAAAGAGAAGAAGGAGAAAACAGCTGTTTTTCAGTTTGGGGAAATCATTTTGGATTATAAAGTACTTTATTTACATCTGCGTATGTATTTGCAATAATGAAGACTACTGGCTATAGACATGCAATTCATGACAATCACAGAGAACGTTATATTGCCGTTTATCATTACTCCAACATGATCTTCGACATATCTTCGAGAATACTGTGAAATTAAGGAGTTTGCTCACTAAAAATATTAAATCATTTCATTAAATTTGACGTTTTTGAAATGGGATTTTGAATACCTCAGTAAATACACATATATTAAGATGTGTGTGTGTGTGTGTGTTTTATGAGTGCATGATGTCTATATTTTATCCTGCTAAAGTGTGAAGAAGGGATAATATTATATAATGTACAATATGACTTCCTATTGCCTTAGACTTATGGCATGAAAGTCTGTCCTCCGACAGACCACAGACTCAATCAGGACGCTTCCCTGCTCTTTGTGAAAACCAAGAAACATGTCAAGAAAATGAATAAATGAGGCTAAGTCATCCAGCGTTCCCATTAAAAGAAAGCCACTTTTGAATGCTTTAGTGGGTCAAATTGCAATGGGGAGCAATTCAAAGGGAAATCTATGGATTTTGCAATATTTGTTTCTTCACATGCGGAGAGTAAAGGTTTTAATTAGTGGTGCAAATGAAAGCTTTTGAAGCATTAGGCATGTGCTAATACCACGTTCTGAAAGCCTAATTGCCTGTCTTTGTAAACTGTAAGTTCAGTGAAACTATAAGAGCGCTAAACCTCACTCGGCATCGGTTATGCGTGTATCTCATGTCTGCGTCTGACAGCCCGATGTGTTTCCGTGTCTGTCCTCAGGTACGAGAAGGTTCCTGTGATCCTGGTGGGGAACAAGGTGGACTTGGAAAGCGAGAGGGAGGTATCGTCCAGCGAAGGCCAGGCCCTGGCCGAGGAGTGGGGCTGCCCGTTCATGGAGACCTCGGCCAAGAGCAAAACCATGGTAGACGAACTGTTCGCGGAGATCGTTCGGCAGATGGACTACGCCGCCCAGCCGGACAAGGACGACCCGTGCTGCTCCTCTTGCAATATACAATAGCCCCGGGGGCCTCCAGGAACAGGCCAGGCAAAAAGTATACTTACAGGACGCTCCACCAACCCGCAGCAGAGAGACACACACACACACACACGCACGCACACACACTATGCCAATTAGACGGAAGAGAAATTCATGGTTGAGCGCAATGGATTTTAACTCCACGGAGCATAAAATCAGCAGTGACATGATCATTAATAAGGTGATGTGAGTAATGAATACATTTTGAAGGAGGAATGCCAGGAATTTGCCACAGGAGAAATGACAAATGACAAAAAGGAACATGCCTTATGTTACTCTCTTCTGTTGTTTGGGTTTGTCTTTATCCTTTTGAGTTGTGGGGGGAAGAATCATCAGCGAACAATCACAGATTTAAATAGTTACTTTTTTAGGTTGTTCTATAATTTCTTATAAATGAGTGAAATGTGTTTTCTCTTGGTTTTGTTACAAAAGAAGCATTTTTTTGTTACCATAACTAAGTTGCAAGTAGCTGCAATACACAAACTCAATAACATATTTCTGGGATCCAGTTGTTTTGACTACTAAGGAGTATTTGATTTACAGTATTCACAATTGTTCTCCCAGTTTAATTTGTGCATTGATGGTTGGAGTTTTTTTTCTACTCATCACAGGGCTGAACCAAAGAGGTGACCTGAAAGCACCTCCATTTTCTTACACACACACACATATATATATATATATATATATATATATATTTCTTTTCTGTCATGAAAGAAGGAATGGAGAGACAATGGAAGACTAGTCGGTGTCTTTCTCGACACATTAGTGCAGTCATTTCCTTTCTTCTCACTTTGAGATACAACAGCAGAGTCTTTAACATATCGTGTGATGTTTCATTTCCCCCTGAGAGACTCTGGCAGCAGATTGCAGAGTAGTAATATAACCAACTGCTTCATCCTGATGGGACAAAGAGTTCATCCTTTCAGTTTTTTAATATCTCTACAGATGGTCTTTCTCAACTCTTTTCAGGACTGGGGGACATTTAAAGTGAAGATGCCAACATTTGTCATACTTTACATATTCTGTTTCTCCTCCGATCAATATGAAATGGGGTGCTCAAGAGTTTCAGCATCCTGATCTCATTCTGTACGCGCTCAGAGTATTCAGATCCATCGTAACACATAGCAACGACGAAGGCAATGATAATAACGATAATAAAGTAGTGTACATATTTTGTATTGAAAGTGCCAGCTCCTGTGAAGACTCAACACATGTGAACTGTCAACTGTATGCATGGCTAATAAACAAAAAAAGGACTCTTAACTCTTTGAGATAACTATAGGCTGTGGAAATGTGCAAACCAAACACATGTCAGGATCTGGACACTGTCTCGACTGTACATCTGTGCTGCCACGGGAACCAGACTTGCCCCGTGTGACCATTTTCATTGTTGATTTTATATTTTTTTATGTGACCATTTACTCTTTATTCCCTCTCTGAATGGTGACACTGTTACATTTGACACCTAAACAATAAAAGTGCGTTACACACTTCTTCTTCTCGGCTTTTCCTACTTGTAATTCTGCTTAATTACTATGTAAACGTATGTATAAGCAACAGGTTTGAGCCACTCTCTTACACCAGGAGATGCAAAGGGTTTGTACAGTCAAAAAAAATATCTTACATTGATTTTGGGGCCTTGCGTTTTGGAACAACAGTTCCCATAATTTGGGGGCTTTGGGGGATGTAAACAGGAAATATAAATGTTGATAGGTCTGCTGTGAGCTACAACATGAGCCATGTTTTGTAGCTAGTATTTATATTCATTGGAATATCTAACTTAAGAAAGCCCTTTTGTCCAAACACAGTCACTGCTGCATAAGCATCCCTCCAGCGTGACTCCGCCACAGTATCCTGCTTTTGGTTTTAAAGAGTGATGGCCCCTTCCTGTGGTTTTTAAAGGCTCATCTGGGTTTGAATGTCAAGGCGGCGATTGGTAGTTTGTTCTTGTTATTTTGATGAGGATGAGAGTTACACACTTTGTGCACTCCAAAAGTGCACAAAGTGCTGGTTACTACTTTTAAAGGAAAAGGAAGATAAAAGGGAGGAATTCTTTTATATATATACTTGAGTCCTAAATGGTCATTTTTCTTGACTTGTTTATGTTACTGTGGAAAAAGCCTTTTCCACAGTAAAGTGCTGTCCCTGTGCTTTCATTTTTTTGGATCTTTTTTATTTTGGCAATAAAAGAGTCTAATACCTGTCGATGGCTTGTACTAAAGAGAAAACATCTGTTTTGTTAGCGACCTCAGCTCCCACCAAGCTTTGAAAGCCCTACTTTGATAAAGGTTCTTAGGAGATGCCTTTAAATCTCCTTTAAAATGGCAGTCTATAATCAGTTTTTATTAACAAGTATAGTAATACTCACCGATTTAGGTCATGGTTTGGACAGTAAACCCTGATTCGTCTCTTCAAAAAGGCTCGAGGAACGAAGGCTTGGACAAAGGAGCCTTCTTTTTTGTGTTTGTTTGCACTGGACAGTGCGCTGGTTCTTTATACTGACCTTTTAACCTGAGTAGAGTTCAATATGGTTGAACAGTAAATGCAACAATTTGAAACATATTATTAGAGATGTGCAGTACGTTTTTTATTTTTACAGTTGCTAGAGTTGACATTTCTTTAAGGTCACATAATTTAATGAATACTGTAACATCTCACTTTGTTTGAGAATTCTGCAACATTGCAACAATGTGCTCTGCAGTGTAATAGAAAAACAGATTGTGCAAGAAATAGGATAACCTATTAAACAGTACTAAAAATAAAGTTTATTTATAAAATGCATTTTTTTTATAAACCCTTAAGTTTTGGGTGACATGGATTTGGAGTTAATCCCTTGTGTCAGAGAGTGTGAGGAACTAAACATTGAATTTAAAGATGAAATGGTTTTCAGAGGTGATTCCCTTGATTTGCCTCCCAACACATTTTTGAGATTTTTGAATTACTGATGCAGAGGGGAAGTGGCCTGTTGGGAGAATGGACGGTTAAAGATCCGGGAAAAGTGTCTGTCAGCATGTCCTCCGAGGCGCTGGTCAACATCCACCTTCAACTATAAGTGTAAGTGGAGCGAGTACAGAGCGAGCCTGTGTGATCTGTTTGTGCTCTTTTGCTTGCTGAGGTGCTTTAACCGGCCGGATGAGACGGGGCAGAGGGCGAAAGCAACTGATGGTGAGAAGTCTCAGCGGGGTTCATTAGGAACCAGAATCCCTCCGGCATCACACACTTTTCAGCAGCATCATCTGTGTTTGTGGTAACATATGGTCAAACACAGTTTAATGTTCTAGTTGTCCAGCGAAAGAGCTTTAATGAGAATGGATTACCGGAAGCTTTGCAGGAATCAGCCTAATTTGGGGAGCTTTGTCTCTTTGGCCTTTTTAAAATGTCAATGCACACTCCAGTTCCCTTTTTTTCTCAGGTCTTTGCAGAGTTGAGGAAAGAAAAACTTTCAAGGAAACGATAGCATCACAAGACGGTGAATTCCCGGAGGGGAACAGACTGGAAAATAAAAATGAAAACAACCCTCTGAGTTTCATGGATTCAGAATCAGAATCAGCTTTATTGGGGGTTCCGTGTGTGTGTACACACACATGGAATTTGATTCCGGTTACACATTGCGCTCATCGTACATATGTATATATATACACATATATATTATGTAGAACACAGAAACTAAGCATCAACATTAACATTTAACTAGTATTTACAATATAAATATATATTGAATAATATATATGAACAATGGACAATGAATTTGAGATATTTAGTGCAGAAAGGTCCTAATAGTCCAGATGGAGGTGTCTGATCTGGCGCTACCTTCTCGGCTCTGTAAACCGGGGGCTCAGAGACACTGCAGCTGTGTGACACAGCACAGCGTGTTTGTTCCAGCTGAGCTCCTCGACATCAGTATGTCAAATGCCAAGATGAAAGGGGGGAGCTGCATGAGTCACGCCCCCGCCCCCATCGCTGCCAGACTGCAGCACAGTCCCTGGGGTGTCTGTGTGGGATATAGCAGGCCATGACAAAATGCCGTGTCTGCCCTGTGCACTTTTAATCCCGGGGCTGTGAGTTCATGAGGCTGTTATCCTGAGGGGTCGAGGAATACCCCGCCAGCACAGCAGTTCTGAAGATGAAGGAGATTCCAATGCTCAGACCGAACAAAAGAGCCTTTAAATTGCTTTAATCGTCTCATTGATCAATGGAGCATTTAAGTCTCAATGCAAACCAGGCGGGGGCTGCAAAGTAGGGAAATCAGGCTTTTGCACCTTTGCAGCACAGAGGGGTTGTGGGGATCAATAGGGTGAGATGTAAAAGGGAGAAATTACACAATTAGAGGCAACATTTTCCCCATGAGGCACAACAGGTCATGCTTAAGGTATCCACCTTGCCCTAATGGTGATGCATTATGTTTTTTACAGCATTTTGGAACACCAAAGAACGTGCTCCTCGCTGAACATGGAGGTTATTTATTGATCGCTTGTTGCCGAACCTCAGTTGGAAGTCACCACCGCTCTCATCCACCCCCCTCTGATGTTTTGTGCCTTTTTATATCGGAAACAATGTTGATGTGCAGGAGGGGGGCGCCGGAACGAACACGCCGCTCCATACTGTCAGAAGGCCTAATAACTAGGTGTCATGGCAACCAGATGGTAACACATGAGTTGTCAATTTCACAGTCTAATTTGCAGCTGCAACAGAGGAGAGTGTGTGTGGGGGATGATCTGTGTAAACAAGGATACATTCCTCTACTGGATACATGCGTTTATGTCATAATCCATAATAATCCATGTTGCCATTATCTGCCATTAAAGGGTGAGTTCACCTAAATCACAAAATATCGTTTTTTGTCAGTAATATGTGTCCAAATATTGATTATTTCTTTTATAGAAAGAAGTTCAGAATTGTAATTACTTTCATTGTGTATCAGATTAGGTTTTTACAATCTCAATACATGAGCGGTCTATACAATATAATACATAGTTTTTAAACTACCAAATACTATGTTAAGCTGTTAAGAAATAGTCTCCTCCATGAATCTCGATACTATGGTCATTTGTTGCTTTTACACTTTTTTTTTGTACTGATTAAACAAAGAAAATATAAAGTTTTGATTTGTGAGCTTTAGAGCTGTTGGTAAACAGATTTTGTGACATTTGGACGGAGCCACGCACTGAACCGTAGTGTTTAATTTAGCATTAATTCACAGTGATATATAATGTTGTTGTATAAACCGATTACTAGAAAGGAGCCACGTCTGCTGTCCCTGGAGAAGTGACTCACTGCCTGCATCCTTTGGGCTTCCTGTTCTCACAGTCGTGAGGAGTCCAACATATTCCCTTCTGCATGCACACTGGAATTTTGGTGAAGTTTCTTAGTTTTCCCACCAGATTAGCTTGTGAGAGAAATAACACATATTAAGAGCAACCCTTTGGAGATGGAAAAAAGCTGACTCATAGTTTCATGCAGAATCACCCTGATGAATATTTCTGTCTTTGTCGCAGTTACTTCTTGACCAATGTGTTAAATTGTTCTCACAGACTTCAATCTATACCATCTGTCACTATTATGTAGTCTTCTAAAATTATAATTTGGAGTACTAATTGCAGGGATTTATACAACAGCTGAAGGACAACATGGCGAGGAAATGTAGCTCCACTTTTTATTAGTATTTTGGTATCTTTTTATTGAACTTTTCCAATATGCATTTAATCGTCACAACATGACACAAATAACAACAATCAACATCACAACGGGGAAATACACTCAGCCCGATGCATAGTTAGACCAAATAAAAGCACAAAGCAACAACACCCAAAAACAAAGCTGCCAAACACTGCGATACGTGTGGATAGAGGTTCAGGAAAGCTCTACTTACACTAGTTATGTTGGTTTGGCAGATTTCCACCCGTTAGTGCAAACACTTCAAATAATGTGCTTCCTGGTCTGGTCGTATCGCTTTACTACAGTTATTAGAGAGTGTGTCAAAGATGGCTGACCAGAATGGGGGATGAGCAGCTCCAAAACAAATGGTTTTCCTCCGGATGACGGCAATAAACCACGTACATATGGATGTCGAATGAATTCTTGAAACAGACAGTCATACAGTCAGACTGTCCTCAAGTTTTATGTAAATCTGGCAAAATGTTTTCATGTGCATTTGAATAAAGTCAGGCAGAGAATCTCTTCAGGAAAGAATTCTAGCTTAATTGATGCAAACATAAATGTGGCAGTAATAAAACTCTGTAATCCTGCTGTCTTTATATATTTAGTAATAGGGCATGTAATGAGGCTCCCCCATGCTGAGGTGGAGGGCTCAGCAGGAGAGGAGGAAGCAGATTCCCTCCCTCTGCTTGATCAGCTGTAACAACCTCTCCACCTTCATTGAACATTTTAGGGATGTCAGAGTTGCTTCTGTTGCCGAACATGAAAGACACCTTCCAATGTCTCAACACAAGCATTATAACAGCACCTGCTGACGATAAAATTGCCTCTCTAATTAGTGAAGACGATTTTTTGGTTTCATTTGAGGCTTTTAAACTATGGGACTCTTTTTCCCCGTCTTGTTTTGAAAACAGTGATGAGGAAATGGCCTCATGGGAACTGTTGGGGTAAAGAGTGCACGCTTCAATCAGAGACTGTTAAAAACTAATCAGAGATGTGATTCAACCAACATAAGAATTCATACAAATGTTGGTTGCTGATTTCAGATTATCTACCTTAACAATATATAAATAAAGTGTGTTATGATTGTTTATATATATATATATATATACAGCCTGTCATACACACACACACACACACACACACACACACACATACGCTCATACACTGCTTGCCCTCGTCCATTTTATCAAAGCATCAATTGTAAAAATATATATAAGCAACTGGGTATTTTCAGATGGACTTTAAACAGAGGAGATGGCAAGGTTTAAAGTAAGCCAAACCAAGAAGCACAGCCAATTAGAGTGTAGTGAGTCAGTATGTGTGTGTGTGTGTGTGTGTGTGTGTGTGTGTGTGTGTGTGTGTGTGTGTGTGTGTGTGTGTGTGTGTGTGTGTGTGTGTGTGTGTGTGTGTGTGTGTGTGGCTCCAGACTCACTCCAGACTGACTGAGCTGTGGGGTTTGGAGAAATGTAAAAGTCTAGCTTTGGCTTTAATGACCTGGTATTCAGAGTTGGTGGGAAATGGTGACAGGTTAGATGATGCAGCTGCTGCTGCAGAGATTAAAATAGAAAATGGAATATCATTTCCATCCTCTATTCATTCTTAAGGTGAATACACCCCCAGGGAAAGATATTGTGTGAAAAATGTTTCAGGTGGCTGTCAGGTTGAATAGACCACTGGGTTATATGCAAACTTCTAAAGGTTGAGGAAAAGAGGATTTGTATAATATATATATAATTCCAACAGACAAAACTACTGTTTACAAGGTCAAGTAATAATGGTTAACTGGTTATTTCTTATGCAGCCAATGTTGTGCATGAAAATTCCCCAGAAAAGGTCCATTAATGCAATTATAGGAGCTACTGAGCACACATGTCAACAGATCCATCTGCATGAATGAGCTGAGCTGAAGACCAAGAGATCAGGGGTGGAAGAAGTACTCAGGTCTACTACTCAGTATAAATATTAAATTACAAGTAAAAGTCTTGCAGTCAACATTATATGTGAGTAGAAGTACACAAGTATTATCAGCTAAATAAACAGTACTCCATTTTTTTGTAAAGACCAATGAAGGTAGTAATATGATAATGAAGGTGTTTTTCAGCTGGGTGGGAGACGATTATGAAGACATTGGTGGGTTTTAACATCTAAAATGCATAATTACATCAGTGGACAGGACATGGTGTTGGGTGTCTGTGGGATATGTTCATTTATTTAATTTTCTTGACACCATCCAAAAGAACATACCTTCCATACCTTGGAAGATCCATACCTTCCTTTCAGGTGACCCAATTATCAACTCAGCAAATTGGGGAACCGCTCAGGGGCCCACAATCCCTATGATTACTACATGATAAAAGTCTTAAGGTGAGTCTCTACCTGATTTCTATCTGATCTTGAGGCCCTGTTGTTAGCTTTGTGATTATTGGATGCCTGATAGAACCTCCGGAGGAATTCAGCCGAACAACTTCTCTCGTTTGGTAGATTTATTTAACTGATCACAAGCAAAGTATAAGCGCTGCAATTGCAAGAGCAGGGAGTTGTTTCGTCCACACGCAGGTTGAAAACAAACTTCCACCACAACCGGATGTTCGACTGTTTTATACTGTATACTGTTTTTCATCGCATCATCCTAACATCTAATTGGCTCTAACCTTTCAAGGAGGAGGAAAGACACATGTCCTCTCCTTGTCTCACAAGACTGGGGCGTCCATGGCCAGTCTACTGCACCTGGTGTAACATAATGATAACATGTGAGTGTTGTGGCGGTGCCCGGCGTGTATCTAGTCTAGACAGACAAATATTTCCCAGGGACATCTACAGCTTCATTATCTTTTATTCTGACTTTGAGTAACCTGAACATGTTTCATAGACAAGAATATAAGAATATATAAAGAATATCAGGATTTATATTTTCACTGTCTTGAAACGGAAGCTTAATTATTTGAGTTATGTGCTTACATAAACCTGTGTAGGTTGTATTCCAGTAAAGAAAGACATTGCACAGAGAGGCCCCCTGCAGATTAATCAAGCTGTGAGGTGGCATCATTTGAACCCCCTCACCTCAAGTGTGCAGTGTTGAAGAAAACAGGAAGCCTAAATTCTGGTCAGCTGATGTGAATTATTGAGCTCTAGATTTAATATATACATGTACTAGTGTTTTCTCACCCTCTGGTGACCAGTGGGAAGCTGACTTGGGAAATAATGTGTTATAATATAACTGAGATCACCAAGAACATGGCACACATCTTAATTGCTTACATAACAAATCCAAAACAGCATTGTCTCTTGCCTGTTTTCTTTTTCTTGCTGCCGTTTTCACGCTCTCACTGAAATGTTCATCTTTGCCTCAGTTCCAGATCAGTGCCTCCAGGGGGCCTCTGAAGCTGCCAAGACACTGAGTGTGATTTCTCCGTCTTCAGTCCCACACCACCGAGGCGTAGGAGACTTCTCTTCCTGCCAGCGAGAAGGTGGGCGAGCAGCAGAAATGAAATAGTGACGAGAAGAAAAAGAAATCCCAGTTTAAGCTTTCCAACGCACTGCTTGTCTTTTATGCCCGTCCCTGCACGCTGCTCCATACATGGAGGAGTGGCCGATGAGGAGGCACCGGCCCCAGCCAGAGCTCCAGGCCACTATCTATAGAAAAGGACAGGAGAAGCAGGGGATACAAATCAATGATCACTGAGGAGGATCGGCCCCACATCTTGATGTTGTGTGGCCAAACCACCACAGAGATGCAAAACCACCACAAAGAGAGAATTTATTGATATTATTATTGTTAGAATATTTATTAAAATATATTACATAGTTGTTGAATGAATGTAATTTTAACTAGCATTACTGTTTGTTATTGCCAAGAAGTAAGGTTGTCATTTTTACTCATTTACAAAATGTGCCTTGTTCTTTCAAACTAAACCCATCTGTCACACCATTAAAACATGTCTTAACCCGCTCCTGGATTAATATATTTATATTTTGTGCAGTGTGGTATTCAAACTCTATATCAATTCTCATGTGAGACATGCTACCGGATACTCAAGTCAGTTGCGTAACAATCCACAAGTTGATGATCACAGATCTCTTGTTGGCTGTTAGAGAGATGGTTATGCATGAGAGGAAGAGAGAGGAAACTTCCTTTTTATTTACTTAATTATCTCATGTTATCATGTGTTTTGACTTTTAAAGGCCTAGTGGTTCTGCTATATCGCTCATGCTTCATGGAAAGCCAAAGCACCCTCCAGTGGACCCTGAATAAAGTGCAGTGTCTTGGGTTGTGTTATAGTTCACCTACAAGCATCACAGAGGTTAAGTCAGACTTTGTGTCCTCTCTCAACCACATTGTGTGCAAAATGCACCTCACAAATGCAAATGAATGTAGGCTAAGCCTGCAAACTACAAAAGCTGTTTGCAGCTAAACAAATAATCTCTGGCAGCTCCTGTGGATGCTGATGCGTGGCAGACCCCGTCTTACAACTGACAAAGAACCGGCTACACATACTACAAACAACCAGGAAGGAACAGAGTTCAATGTCCCCTCCCACTTCCTTAATGTAAATAAGACAGTATCTGTTTAAATCCAGGCAGGTCCTTGTTTGACAGTATTTTAAATGTATATCTGTGTTAACGTGTATGCATTAGTCAGAGGCATTCCTTTAATACATTACTGTGTTTATTTGCAACAAATGTTTAGCATCTTGACTCACACACTCATTTATATTGCTTATACTTAAGGGAAACTTAAATGAATTCTTAACTACACCATGGTTCCAAGAGAAATGTTTAAACACACATTTTAATAGATCAAACACAATTAGCCTCTAAAGTCCCAGTGATTCACTGGTGGGTCAGTCCTTGTGTCAGGTCGATTCTGGGCTAATGTGTTTAAAACAATGGAGAAGACGTCTAGAACAATACCAATTAAAACTGCATGGACACAACAAAAGGATGCTTTGCAATACTTCACTCAGTGTAGACAAATAATATAGCATCGAAAGGCTGGAACAAAACAAAATATCCCATTATACTGCCAGGTACTGCAGATAAAGATGGTCCGACTTAATGGGACAGTTCACAACCAAAATGAAAAACACATACTTCCCGTCGTACCTGTAGTGCTATTTATCAATTTAGATGGTTATGGACAAAACTTTTGGTAATTTATAAACTCAACAGCAATTAGATGATTTATGGGACGAAAAAGCAACATTTTCCGAACATTTTTCATTTGATTAATTATCAATTGATATATTTTAATTTGTATTTCTTACCCTATACTTTTTATTCGCATTGTGTTGAATCTAATGTTGACATGGTGCAGGCTTTATGTTGTTGTATGTATTGCTATCGAATATGTTAATAATTAAAAAATAATAGAAAACAACGAGTCATTGAACTGCTCATGTCCTCACACTCAGACCATAACCAGTCGTGTGTGGTCCAAACAAGGCACTGCTTCACGAACAGGGGTCACATCCCATAAAAGCTCTGGACCCACTGGTTCACGCTTAATATCTGAATGCGGTAGTTCCGCTCGACGCCGCTAGATGGTGCTGCTGTTCTGCGTCACGCTGCTGCTGACAAGGTGGAGGTGCTGCGCCTCCTTCATTGTCTCAGCAGAAGGCACCGGGAGTGGATCCACCGCTCGGTTCAATGTAATCCCGTCTTTACCCGGCGCTCTCACTCAGTCGTCCGCCATGGCGACCGCAGAAAGCCTCGTCTCCGGCCCGAGCAGCTTCTGAAAACTCACCCGGGCTTCCCCTTCTTTTCTTTGAGCCACTGCGGCTGGACGTGGATGTAACTTAATATCTGCTTTCAGCGGGGGGAGTACATACGTGTGGAGAACGCCGCATTTCGAGAGAAGGGGTAAGAACCGTGCAGCCCGAGCCTCTCCGAGGGGAAGTGATCCAACTTGTTTGATGAGATTAGGGTTAAGTCTCGGGAGTAGGTTTGCCGTGTAGTTTTGTGATCCCGAGGATTTCGAGGGCGGAGAATAACTATCACTGTTTAAAAAAAATAAAAAAATAACGTGCAGCCACTAAATGTCCTATTTTGTCCTCCAGTGTGTGTTACATTGCACACCTTGGCTGTATGGAGGCGTAGCTGCAATGTTTCATGTGAGACATTTAAATGAGCAGGAATGGTGCGTTTGATGTCTGTCACTTCTAGTTTCCAAAAGGTGTCCAGGTGAGTCAATGCCACATCTCCTGTGCTGGCTGATAGAGTCCTGAGGATTACAGCAGCCTGCTCTATTAACCCGCATCACATTAATGGTGTGAACACACTACCACACTGGGTGAGCTGGGGGAGTTCACCCTTTTCCTGCACTATTTTCTCAATGATCATTCAGGCAGTTTTCAGGGGAGGCTTGAATGGCAGCCAAGCTTTAGTTGCAACATGCATGTATCTTGTTGGTTGTCATTCTCTTCACATGTAACCGTGTCAATAATACAGTGGGAACTTGTGATTCATGCAATGCCAGCCACACCCATGTATCAGTGACGGTTGCTTCAGGTAGACAGCTGGCGGTGTCGGCCCGGCCTCTGGTCGTTCAGCTGTCACTAAAGGATTCCAGCTGTGCAGTACTGGGCCGCACCAAGGGGCCCCCGCGTGCCCCTGCACACAGAGGAGCCACTGTTACCAGCCCAGAGACTCCATGAGCCAGCAGTCACAGCTCCATGTTACACACTCGTGGGGAATTTCAAGCAAACAAGTTCAAAGGCAGGGCGAGAAACACTCATGGGTCTGTAAATGTCCCTCGGGCACTGTATACAGGGCGACCATGCTTTTATGTCACACCGTGGCCCCTGGAGCAAGGGGCCGGCTGTACAGCTCACTGGTGACTGTGTTGTGTTTGTTTGGACCTGAGTTACCTCTTCAGAGGAGCACACAGACCTAGACTCATGCCAAACGATCCCTGGCGGAGGGGAGGGGGTTGGCTGAAATAATCACAGTCTACTCTTTCTCTGTGCTCCGTTTCACCGGGGCTTTGTGTGGAGAGTGTCTGGTAACATGGGCATGCATGTGCAGGTCACATACAACATGAATATACAGACTGCTTGACACACCTGCCAATAGTCAAGAGGAAGAGAGTGATGGCGGCGTGAGGATCATATGCCGTAAATGACTGGGCCTGGAATTGAATAATTCCGGCATGTGGTGTGGTTTCCATCAGCCCGGGGGAGTGTTAGTCTGCTGATGAGTGTACAGACAGGTGCCAATGATGAGCATGCTCTCCTAACACTCGGCCCCGCTGGTTGGTGTTCATTAGCTTTTTATTAAAAAAAACTAAACAAATCTGCTTGTTGAATCCAAATCTGTTTGAATCCCTTATTCCTAGCTTTACAGGTTCATAAATTACCAAATAATTAATTTACAAATAAGTTCATAAGGGAAGAACTGATCTTAACCAACAATGTGTAAAAGATCAGATAGATGACATATTACATTTTTTGTTTAATGACTAATTGTTCTTTCTACTGATAAAAAGCAAGACTGGATAAGGAATTAACTCAAAATGTAGGAAGTCTGCATATTTTGGGACCAGCTATCAAGAGACATTGTCTCATGAGTGCCGAGATGATTCTGACTTCCAAAATGTGAAGATCTGCTGCTCTTCCCTGTTTTATATCACTTCAAATTGAATATCTTTATGCTTTGGACTGTTGTTCAGCCGTTTGAAGACGTCTGCTTGGGCTTTGGGAATTTGTGACGGACATTTTCACACAATTAGTTAATTATAGACTAACTGATTAACCCGTCAATTACAAAAATAATTGACAATTTAATGGATAATGAAAGTAATCGTTAGTCGCAGCCTTACTGGGCAATCACGCCGACTACAGTCTGCAGTCTGGAAACGTCTTGTGAGCCTCTTCCAAGCGTCAGGCAGACCATCATCAGACAGAATTTAGTGCATCCTCTGTCCTTGGCCTATTTTCCTCTATGCACTCTGCTGGATTACATTATCCACTTCTTTTTTTAAATGCCTTATTCAGCTCTCAGCTTGGCAGCAGTCACTCACCTCTGCGGCGGCTGAACAACTGCCCACTGGCCTCAGTACTCTGACGGAGCACTTGGTGAGGTCTCAGAGTGACATCAGCCCGCTGGAATGTGCAATGAAGAGAGAATTAAGCAGGACAGCGGGGCCTCGGGGGACCTGGCTGCGGATGCATGAGGGGTGAACGGCAGCCGGCTCATGTGTCAACCCAGTGAATGCTTCCACAACTTTGGCCGAGCAAAGAGCCACAGGGCATGTTACTCCCGATTCGGCTCCTCCTCTTTGACTTGAATATCAGATGCTGGATGTGGCAGGGCAGTGGTGTGCGACTTTGTTAGCACACAGTCCTGTGAGAGCACTTAAAGAACTGACGCCTCTGTTTATTTCAATCATTATCCATTACTTTTAGCTAACCTGTTCAGCTGTTTATGATTTGCTTTGCTTTGTTCATCTCTTACCTTTAGCTGTCAATTTAAAACATTTACTTAGTTTAATTTCTAGTTTTTCAAATTAGCTTAGCTACTCCACAATCTTTCAATGTAGCCTGGAAAGAGTATTGGGTACAGGTCTAACTGCTCTATGCAAGTTTTTGCTGTGTATCTTTAAAAGCAACAGAGTAACATGGACGCTCTGTGGGAACGCCTGAATTTAAATAGTTTTAAACAATGTTCTCTATTAGTTATTTTGGTCTTTGCTCTCTGATTGCTTAAATTCACTACTCATTCATTTCACATATCTTTCTCATCACATCTCTGTTCCTTGATGCCCTTAAGACCAATTAACATCCAACTAAGTACATGTCTGTGTTTCGTTGGTTTTAAATGCCTCGCTTCTATCCGTCATCAATTATCAGTGTATTGCCTCTTTGATTTTACACCTTGGCTTTGTGATTTGTGTATCAAATCAAACTAGGGGTGCCGGATTTGTGCTTTGAAGTCAAGAATACGCTTGGATCTTTCTTCTTTTCTTTTTTCTTTTTTTACAGTAATTGGTTCTCCCATAGGCAACAATTATCAGCCATTAGGGACGAGTGCAAATACTGCATTTTAATTACTGTGTTAGTGTGACACTGCAGGTTGTGCAGCCTGCCCTCTCATCTCATTGTATTTCACCTGCTGCCGGCACCACTGATGCTCTGCAAGTGTCTTACTACCCCTACTACTGCAACTCCTCCACCATTATTTTGTGTTCCTACTGAATGACTGCATGCACATGCGTTTGCTTGACTTTCCTCTCCTGCTTTCTGTGCAGGCTGGGCAGTGAGCATTGCAGTGCAGCATGGCAGAGCCAGACCCGGAGCCAGTGGCCTCTGGAGCAGGCCAGCGTCTTGGAGCCCCGGAGACTCTTGGCATCAGTACACTGGACCCTGGGCTCAGACCCCCGGCCATGCCCCCTGGACGGCATGTCACCATCAGGGTCCGCATGTTGGACGACACGGAGGAGCTCTTTGACATCTCGGTGAGTAGTTGAAGCCTTCTTGCCCAGACGCATTTCTTTATGGGAATACTGATGTCGGATTGGGAGTCCTCGTTATAGCACAGGAGCCAATAAGCATATCCCGCTCTCATCTTAGCAGCTGCAGTCCGGAAACAGGTTGGCATGGCAACTGCATGACGTTAAGTTGTTTAATGCATGGGTGAAACTGGAGGAATCGTTTTAGTGTGTCAGGCTTCCTCCGGTTTATTGTAGTGGTATATCTCTCCTGCTTCTTAATCTCCCAAACTGTCGCAGAGCTGATCTACGGCTGTCGTCTACAACCGCACATTTATGTCCTCCTGACAAGCTCTCAGGATCATTTCTTTTTTTTATTTCACAGTTCTGTCCCACTTGGGTGTGTTGAATCCACGTGCTTTCTTAGATAATGTAATGAAAGAAGGAAGGTCCACAAAAGAGGCAACAATACGTGATGTCTTTGAATGAGAGGAGCTGCCATTTAAATTCCATTCATGATTTCAGGATTTAGAGGATTAGCTTTCTCATCACAGAGATCTGCATTTAGACATTCGTAGCGAAGCCATTTGCAGAGATTATGTTAAAGTTGAGCTAAAATTAGATGCCATATTACATGCTGATATATTAAAGCTCTACAAACTGAGGGTTTGGGCATGAAGCAGATGATTTGTAGATATCATTTTGAATGAAACTTTAATTTGAAAATCCTCCCAATTATGTTTTATTCTTCACTTTCTTAAAGGGCAAGACTGTAGATATTCTTTATCATTCTTATATCATCATTCTTTAGTGAATTTTAATTATATTTTTAACAAGTTGTGCCTGTGTAAAGACTGATATACACATTCCTCTGAGCTTTATTGTTGTCTGAAAACGATCAAATAAATGATTAGCCACATACATGTGGCACATTGTTGCACTGAATGACACTCCACTGTAGCTTATTTTGGGTCCCAAATTTGCCTACTTGCTGCCATAAATACTCACTAGTTCCCCAAATGTGTTTAAATCCACGGCTGAAAATAGTCCCTAACGATTTCACTAATTGCCAGCCCTCCTCAAACTATATATTAGTGACCCATTTAAAAAGTTCCATCTTTATTAGGACTTGATGATCCGAGAGTGACCGTGTAGTTTGGTAAGTTCAATCATATTGAGAGACGGGCTAATGTATTGTTGGTTTTGACACACAGAAAATATAGAATAATGCCAACATTATCCTTGAAGGCGATGAGAAAACTTTAAAATCGTCGGCACGCCTTCCCACTGCCATTCTCTGAACTTGTGGTGTTTTAAAAAGGTGCTCAGCCTCTGATTTAATGGCAGAAACACAAGGCGGAGTCAGTGAAACGACTGATATTTGTCTTGGAAGAGAAGAACAAGTCACAGTCTGGGACCACCGTCCTTCCTGCCTGGAAGAGAAGAACGAGATGAGTAGATAGAGGAAAGTGGTGATGGAGGGAGACGGATACAGCAGCAGCCATTGAATGTAAATGATTGGGGCTTTGGGACTAATGCTGCTGAGCTCCACTGACAGTTGGTGAGCATGGAGGCTACGGTGGATGTGTTTCCCAATGCAGTATGGGTAAATGTTGCTCCTACAACGGGAGGCGGAGCTCCCTGTGCATGACTGCTAATCTTTCTTGTGGTATCATGTGTCCTACTTAATACTGAAGGCTTACTTGATTATCACCGTGAGGTCCGGTTTGATTGCCCTCATTTAACCCACGTTGCTTTGTGTGTGCTTTGGGTTCAGTGCGGCAGTAAAGCCTTGTTTGTTTTTTGTTTTACAAGACAAAATTCTTGATGTTCTCACTCAGTACACCGTACAACGAGCAGATGTGCTGCATCTGCTTTGTATTTTCTCAGGTTACAACAATCAGTTCACCAATAAAGGCCTTTCAAAATTGAATATCTTCCAGCCGGCAATGCTTCCATCTGATACGAGGCAGAGCATGAAGGGATTTATTCAGGGCTCATAATCTGTGAACACCTGCAGTGACATTCTACTCTCTAAGGAACTTCAGAGTTTTGTTGGCACACAGTAGATGTTTGGTGTCCCAAAGTTTGAGTGTTAAAGATCGCTCAAACCTTAGTGGTTTAAATTGTGTTTACATTGTTCAGATTTAGAATCAGCTTTATTGGCTGTGTGTCTGTACACATACATGGGATTTGACTGTGGTTTCACGTTGCTCTCGTCGTACTATATGTACATATGATATACAAGATAAATATAAAAAAGACATTTAAGACAATGGAGTAGAACACAGAAACTAAGCATCAACATTAACATTCAACTAGTATGTACAATATATATATATATATATATATCAAATAAAATATATATCTCAAATAATATATATGAGCATAGGGACAATTCATTTGGGATATTAGTGCAGAAAGGTGGTAAACTAATAGGATTTTCAGAATTGTCAGTGCAAGTAGTCTTTTCCTTGGTCTGTATAAAGGTTTCATAAAGTTGTATACAGAGGTTATGAAACAACATCCTTGACCTTGGAATAAAAAAGCACTGCAGTGAGATTCTCGTTGAGTGTTGAGACACATGCTGCACAGCAGGTAATGCATGTAATGCATACGTGGCCCGTGCTCGTCCACCAAGTGGGCCTTCCTGTGGCCGGAGCTGCCCATGATGGTGCAGTGAGTTGGTGGTGGTGAGGTTGGAACTGCAGCAGACATGCTGGGCAGGAACCATCTGAAGTATCGCCCGGGTAACACAAGGCCCCCGCTAGAAGAAAGCTTTATTCATGCTCAATTTAACACACATTATGTCCTCCATCTCAAGTCAGCACTTCTCAGCAGGCTAGATATTGTCTTTGCCTGGAGGTGTGCAAGGAGTACACACTTAATTTGTCTTATTTTTTACATTTAGTTCAGTGTTGCTTCTAAATACAGAAGAGGGGTATATTGTATACAGTACGTGGTGAGTTGAGGATAAGTCCCTTTTGAGCCAGAAGATTCCTCTGGCAAGGATGCTTGGATGAAAGGAGTCGCTCAACTTTGGCAGTAACTTCTTTTCCTTTCCGTCAGCTACATGCCAGAAAAATGTCTGATTTATTAATTTATTTTTTCATTTTTAATACAGCTGAGATGGAGGATACAAAAAACATACGTCAAATTGTCTCTGATCCTGCTGATAATAATCTCTCCCCTGCAGCAGTAAAGTGAGATAACTGCATGGTCTACAAACCACATTTGTCAAGCAATTATCTCCTCCTTTATTTCGCAGCAGGAACAGTAGGGTTGGAGAAGAGGCGGTTCGTCTTAGGTGATTTCATAGTCCGATTGACTCAACGGAGGCTTTTCTATGTGTCTCTTTGAGAAAACAAAAAGCGGCTGACCTCACCCTGTAACGGACACCAAAGGCTTCAGTTCCGGCTCCTCTCGGTCAGAGGGGTAAGTTTCCACCTCAGCGGGCAGAATATCAGATGGTTGAGAAACAAAAAGGGGCCACTGAGCCACCGAGCCATCTCATGGGTCACATACCATACTGTGGCCTACTTAGCACTCTGGCTGTGAACACACTCGTGTTGATGCTGATGATGTTTGGCTGCACAGACCCGGGCAACTGTCCACTGGCATTGGATAATAAGTGCACTTCTGGCAAAATATTGGTTTGCTTGCACTTTTTCAATATGGCTTTTGATGGAATTATTATTGTAAAATGAAAATGGACAGCTTGCTTATGTCCAATTTAACTCGTGCAGAGTTCAGTGGAGCAGCAAACTGTAGTCTGACTTGCAGTCCTCGGGCGAACTTCCACCGACTCTTGACTGTGCTTCTGTTTTGACGCTCATGTTCGCTGATGGCTAGGGTTAGGGTTAGAAGTTGCCCGTGAGGAGTGCGATTGTAGCAGCAGGAGGTGGGGGATGGGCTGGGATGATGAAGAGTATGAGACGAGTCATGCTCATTCCTGTGAATGAAAGAAACGGTCGGGCTCTATTAGCCGGACCTTATGGCGAGAATACTGATGAATACAAGCTAACATGATGTTCCAATGTACTTTCCATTAACACTGACATTACAACACAGACGTTCCCAATTGGACATTCAGGCACCCCTCTCTCTCTCTCTCTCTCTCTCTCTCTCTCTCTCTCTCTCTCTCTCTCTCTCTCTCTCTCTCTCTCTCTCTCTCTCTCTCTCTCTCTCTCTCTCTCTCTCTCTCTCTCTCTCTCTCTCTCTCTCTCTCTCTCTCTCTCTCTCTCTCTCTCTCTCTCTCTGACAGAGCGTGTGTGAGCTGAGAGCAGGTGGTGGTGGCAGAGCGTGTGTGTCTTTAGTTGTTTTGATAGTTAATGATATATTTTTCACATAGTTTAATAATCACAGTTGCACAGTAGTTTATAGTTTAGTGTTTGGGTTTTTTGTGGGTTTATTTTTTTCTTTTCTTTCTCACCGGCGTCTGCCGGTAGCGTGGCAGGCGCCATGGCTAGCGGGTGCTACAAACACCTCACCCGCAAACACGGTGTAAAGGTGTGTGCCACGTTCCCCTGCAGCGTGGAGGACATCGGCCTCGCTGTGGGGGAAAAGGTCGGCCACAGCGGCGTCGTGTCGGCCGCTCGTATGAACAGTGCCGTGGTTGTTTTCCTGGACCGGGTGGAGAAGGTGAACTCGGTGGTCGAGACAGGCATCACCGTTAACAGCTGTTTCGTGCAGGTACTGCCTTTATGCCAACCCGCCACCAAGGTAGTCCTCTCGAACGTCCCCCCCTTCATCACCGATGAGTTCCTCAGCAGAGAGCTGTCTAGACACGGGAAGGTGGCGTCCCCGATCCGCAGGATGTTGTCTGGGTGTAAGTCTCCATTGCTGAAGCACGTGGTGTCCCATCGCAGGCAGCTGTATATGATACTGAACAACCGGAACGAGGAGCTCAACCTCCGTTTCATTGTTAAAGTAGATGATTATGACTACACCATATACGCCACTTCAGCGGGCATGAAGTGCTTCGGTTGTGGAGAGGAGGGACACTCGGTGAGGGCCTGTCCGAAGCGGAGCGAGCCGGCTCCGCCCGGCCCGGGAGCGGCTGCGGCTGCTGACGCGGGGGCCCCCGCCGCTCCACCGGTACCGGAGCGGCGGAGGGCTCCCGCCTGGGGGGCCGCTGCCGCGGCGGGGACCCCGCCCTCGAGCGGGGTCCCCGCTGCGGCGGTGGCCGCCCCCATCGTGCGGCCGATCGCGGCTCCGCGGAGCTCTCCGCGGAAACCCGTCGCTGTGGCCGGACCAACACAGGGGGTGAGTTCAGTTGATGCACCGGGGGTGGAGGTAGTTACGGGTGAAAAGGGGGTTTTGGGTGAGGGTATTGTGCGTAAAGAGGGGGTGGTGGGTGAGGAGGTTGTTCTGGGAGGGGAGGGTGCTCTGGGTGGGGTGGGGGAGAAGGAGTTGGGGGGTGGTGTGAGCGATGTGTGTGGGATACAGGTGGAGGAGAAGGCAGGTGAGGGGGTCGCGGAGGAGAAGGCAGGTGAGGGGGGCGCGGAGGAGAAGGCAGGTGAGGGGGTCGCGGAGGAGAAGGCAGGTGAAGCAGGTGGGGAAAAGGAGAAAGAAAAAGACGGGGGGGAGCGCAGTGCGCTGTGGAGTGAGCAGGTGGAGGAGGCGGAGATGGAGGAGGAAAACGAGGGGGAAAAAAAAAAAAAAAGTACAACAAAACGCAGGAGGTCGAACAGGGTGGTGGCGATGAATGTGGGTGTGACTGATGAGAGTGCGAATGATGAGTGTGTGTCTGATAGCAGTGATGTTCCGGTTTTTAGCAACAGTCAAAAAAAGAAAATGTTTACATCAGAAAAATTAAAATCGTTTTTAGCACAAACCAAGAACCAGCATGGGGTAAAGGTGGGTGAGCACTTCCCAGACCTAGGTCTTTTTATTGCCTCGGCCAGACTCCACATGAGCCAGAGGGAGGAGTCTGGCCTCACAGACCAGGAGGCTTTTAGACTGAAGAAACTTGTGCTTAAGGCAAAGCGTCAGCTGAGCAGTGATGGAAAGGGCAGCTTGGGATATTTTATCTAAGTTACTGTTTTATTGGTTGGTTTTTACTTTAATTTTATCCACCATGGATGTTTTTAAAGTGGGCCTGTCCAATGTAAATGGTGCCAGAGACGTCCGGAAGAGAACGTCTATCTATGAAACATCTAAAATGAAAAAGATAGACGTTCTCTTCCTACAGGAGACACACAGTGATTTTAACAATGAGTCTGACTGGAGGAGGGAGTGGGAAGGGGAAGTCATTTTAAGCCACAACACCTCCCTTAGCGCAGGAGTGGGCTTCCTCTTCTCACGGGCTTTTAAACCCAACGCACTGGAGGTCCAGCATTTTATCGAGGGGAGGCTTCTTTTAGTCAAAGCTCGGTTCGACAAATTTTCTGCTGTTTTTATCAACGTTTATGCTCCATCGTCCGGTGCAGAGAGGAAGCAGTTTTTACTCAAAGTGAATGAGGTTTTAAATGGTTGCTCCACGGAGGATTTTTTATTCTTGGGGGGGGATTTTAACTGCACAGAGGATGCAATTTTAGATCGTAATCACGCAGAGCCTCATCCAGCCTCTCAGCACGCCTTGAAGCAGCTGGTCCGCTCTCACGGCCTGGTGGACGTGTGGAGGAGGATGCACCCAGACTCCAGACAGTACACCTGGTCCCACTTCAGAGAGAGCAGGGTCTCCTCAGCGAGGTTAGATCGTATTTATTGTTTTAAGCATCATTTTAGCATTTTTAAGAGTTGTGTTATTATGCCTACTGGTTTTAGTGATCATTCTCTGGTTTTAGCTCATGTTCTTATCAGGAACATTTTACCCAGAAGTGCGTATTGGCATTTTAATTCTGTTTTAACATTTGATAAGAGTTTTAGAGAGGTTTTTATTTATTTTTGGGGTACTTTTAGACAGAGGAAGGGTGATTTTAGCAGTCTTAAGCAGTGGTGGGACCATGGTAAGACACAAATAAGACTACTGTGTCAACAGCACACTTTAAACGTCACACGTGATAGCACCAGATCTATGAAAGATCTAGAGACCGAGATAGTGGAATTAGAACATTTAAGTGAGTCCACAGGAGATCGAGGTTATATTGAAAACCTCAAAGAGAAAAAGAGGGCTTTAGCCGACCTGCTGGATAGTAAGGTGCAGGGCGCCCTGGTCAGGTCCCGGTTCCTGAACATCACAGAGATGGATGCTCCCTCTAGCTATTTCTTCAGTCTGGAGAAAAAGAACGGGCAGGGGAAAGTAATCCACGCACTGCTGTCTGACACAGGGCAGGAACTGACGGAACCGGGCCAGATACGGGGGCAAGCTGTGAGCTTTTATCAAAAATTATACTCCACGGAATACCAGGAAGAGCCAGCTCTCCTGGAGAGTTTCTGTGGAGGACTGCCCCAGGTCTCTGATGAGGCCAACTCACAGCTCCAAGGCCCCCTCCAGATGCAGGAGCTGCTGGCCGCCCTGCAACGCATGCAGGGGCGGCGGGCTCCTGGCATCGATGGCCTTACGGTTGAATTTTATAAGGCCTACTGGGACATCCTCGCAGAGGATGTCTCGGAGGTTTTTAATGAGTGTCTGGCCTCTGGTTCCATGCCAGTGTCCTGCAGGAGGGCAGTCCTCACTTTGCTGCCCAAAAAAGGAAACCTGCAGGACATCAAAAACTGGCGCCCTGTGTCACTGCTCTGTGTGGATTACAAACTCCTGTCCAAAGTATTGGCCTCCAGGCTGGGAAAAGTTATGGAGCAGGTCATCCACCGGGACCAGACCTACTGCGTCCCCGGCAGGTCCATGGTGGACAATGTCCACCTAATTCGAGATGTTTTGGATGTCTCTAGTTCATTAGGTGTAGACGCTGGTTTGATTTCCCTGGACCAGGAAAAGGCTTTTGACCGCGTTGAGCACAGCTTCTTGTGGAGCGTGATGGAGAAGTTTGGGTTCAGCGCGGGCTTCATAGCTAAGATCAAGGTGCTGTACAGGGATGTTGAGAGTGTGCTGAAAATCAACGGCAGTCTGAGTGCTCCTTTTAGAGTGTGTAGAGGGGTCCGGCAGGGCTGTGCTCTGTCTGGGATGCTCTACGCTCTCTCCCTTGAACCTCTCCTCCACAAGATACGTTCCAGCACTCAGGGTTTGTTTTATCCGGGTTTTAATAAAGAAATGATTTTATCTGCGTATGCAGACGATATTATATTTTTTATTAAAAACCAAAGTGAGGTCAACATTTTAGCAGGTATTATACAGGATTTTAGCTCAGCATCGGCAGCGAGGGTCAACTGGGGAAAGAGTGAAGCCCTCGCTGTCGGTGAGTGGGGCGGCGGTCTCCCAGTTCTCCCCCAAAACCTGGAGTGGAAGAGAGGAGGTTTAAAGTATCTAGGGGTGTTTTTGGGAGCAGACCATATAGTGAAGAAGAACTGGGAGACCGTCACAGAAAAGGTCGAAGAGAAACTTAAAAAATGGAAATGGCTGCTCCCCCAGATGTCACTTAGAGGGAGAGTGCTGGTTTTAAATAACTTGGTAGCATCCCAGTTGTGGCACCGGTTAGCCTGTGTGGACCCCCCCTTAGGCCTACTTGCAGACATCCAGAGGAAGATGGTGGACTTCCTCTGGGGGGGTCTGCACTGGGTGCCACAGGGGGTGCTGTTTTTAGCCAGGGAGGAGGGGGGACAGGGCCTTGTCCACCTGGCCAGCCGGACTGCCACTTTTAGACTACAGTTTATTCAAAGGTACCTCACAGGCCCGGCAGATCTGGTGTGGAGAGATGTGGCCAGCAGCATCCTGAGGCGTGCCAATAACCTGGGGTTGGATGATGCTCTGTTTTTAACTGATCCTAAATTTTTAAAATTAACTATGTTGCCTCCTTTTTATCAGGGTGTCTTTAAGTCATGGGCCCTTTTTAACCACAAAAGGTGCCCAGAAGCCAACTCTCTGCACTGGTTGTTGAGAGAACCACTGGTCAACGGAGCCAGGCTGGACGTCAGCAACCACACCACACACGGCCTGACGGCGGCGCTGATCCAGTCTGGAACCTTGACCCTGCAGCAGCTGGTGGATGCAGCGGGGCCGGCACTGACCAACACCCAGGCCCTGGGTTCTCTGCTGGGGCTGCAGTCTCTCCGGGTGGCAAGCAGGATCCTGGAGCTCTGGTCCAAGAGGCTAACAAAGAAAGACAAAGACCTCCTGATGGGTGGCCAGACCAGGACCAGCCCGGATGCTGCAGACCCCTACCCGGACATCATCCTGAGCCCAGGGTTGGGAGAAAAGACCGGCCCCCTTCTGAGAGTCATCCACGCAGAGAAACTAACAATAACGAGAGCGGACAAAGAGACTCTGTACCGCAACTGCGTGAAGTGCATCCACCAGGCCGGACTGAGCGGCAGGCCTCCAACTGTGTGGACCAAGAGATGGGGACAGGATGGACCCAGCCCACAGTGGAGGATTTTATACAAAGCCCCCCTCAAAAAACGGACAGGTGACCTCCAGTGGAGAATCTTGCACGGTGCCGTCGCTTCCAACGCTTTTATTTCTGTTCTTAATCCAACTGTTTTTAGTGGGTGTCCATTTTGCGGCGTACGTGAGACAGTTTACCACGTTTTTACTGAGTGCAAGAGACTCACCGGTCTCTTCTCTCTTTTAACATCGGTTTTTACACGTTTTAACGTTGTTTTTACTGAGAGGATTTTTATTATGGGAGCTGGCTACAACAAAAATTTTAAAATCAAGTGGCAGCTCCTCAACTTCCTCTCAGCCCAAGCCAAACTGGCCATTTACACCAGCAGGAAGAGGAAGGTGGAGCAGGGGGAGGGGCAGGAAGCGGCAGCAGTGTGGAAGACAAACCTCCGGTCAAGACTCCGGCTTGAGTTCGGATTTTATCGACATGTTTCCGATCTTGAGTCTTTTAAAGAGCGATGGTGTTTTAAAAACACACTGTGTGAGGTTTTAAACGATCAGCTGTCTTTTTCACACTTTTTAACTGACTGATGTATTTTAAAAACAAAAGAAAACAAGTCTTTTAATTTATTTTTTGTATTTATTTGCATTTGAGACAGTTTGTGACTGTAAAAATTGAAACAATATGTAAATAAAGTGTTTTTGTAAAAATCAAAAATCTTTCTCTTTCTCTTTCTCTTTCTCTCTCTCTTTCTCTCTCTCTCTCTCTCTCTCTCTCTCTCTTGTTCTTCCTCTCTCTCTCTCTCTCTCTCTCTCTCTTGTTCTTCCTCTCTCTCTCTCTCTTGTTCTTCCTCTCTCTCTCTCTCTTGTTCTTCCTCTCTCTCTCTCTCTTGTTCTTCCTCTCTCTCTCTCTCTTGTTCTTCCTCTCTAACTATAATGAGCCACTAAGGAGTGCCGTGTGTCCATTACAGTCACGGTACAGCCCCGTTTGAAGGGCTGCAGTGCAGAGAGAAATATTGAATCCATTAATTACAGACCCTTCACCTCTTGGCATTTTCATTTGTTCTCAATGTGAGTTATTTTTTTTTTACCCAGCACAGTCTCATTAAACTACAATACATTACTTTTGCTTTCTTAACTTCTGATTAAGTCTACAGCAAATGAATTCACAAGTAAAACATATTTTCAGCCAAGCTAGGCTGATCCAGCACTGGGATACAAACTGTAATATTTCAGATAGATTGATTATGATGAACATTTATGGTTCAGTGAGGCTAAATCTGAATTACTTTAAGATCCCTTGACTTTTCCTCTTGTGCCACCAGCAAGACAAGATTATTACTCATCCAGAAAAATATGCAATAAGTTAAATAAAATAATATTAAATAACAAGTTTATGGATTGGCTTAAACCTTTGTATTTATGATCCCGTAACATTTTATCCAGTGCCATCATCAGGTCAACATAAAACCAAAACTAAGGAAGTTCTCATGAGCCTCATTTGTACTTCAAGTTTAGTGTCAATACGTTAAACCAGGATAGTTACCATGACCTGCTAAACATCAGTATGCACATCAGCATTGGGATTGTGAACCTTTTATCACATCTTTTAGCCCAAAGGGCCACTGTTCCAGTGAGTACATGTCACAAGACATTGTACATCATCAGAGTAAAGATGTTCTCAGTGTTGTCAAAGCAAAACTAAGGAGGTTGGGAGTATCAGAACTGAATGTGGGGGCGGGACAGCATCAGCCTTTGATCAGTGACATCAGATTACAAATCGGTGGATTACAGATGTTTGTGGTTGGATATCGCCCTCTCATAATCCATCATTATAACATATAACACGCAGATCTGTCTTCAGATAGTAGAAAACTCTGAAGCCAACATTACCATATGCTTCCTAAATACCTGAGCAACGTAAAGCCCTATCCACGTCCTGGCAGGAGGCGTGTCTGAGGTCGACCCACTGAGTCCCAATCGTATTTGCTACAGAGTTCATGTGACAGGGTGTAATCCATCTCTCACTGAGAAGATGACCACGCTGTCCGTAATCTCGATGTATCATCCTCGCGGCTGGATCCATAGTTTATCACGACCATTTCCAGCATTTGTCACAGCAGAGTAGATACAGATGCGTGCACTGAGTGAGATAGGAGATAAAATCCTCTGTGCTCGTGATGTTCAAACTATTTTTGGCCTCAGACATTTGATGCTTGGGGAGATTTGTTTTTATTATTTTCCCCCATTCCCATAACTAAAGCATGTTAACAGGGCTACAGGGACCACCCAGGCTAAAGGGAGCAATTGCTTTAGAGCAAAGCTCTCACACCAGTCCAGAGGGTCCCACCAGTTACCATTCTACGCCCCATATGCTGGCACCCATTCATTGTGAGGGGAAGCCATTAGAACAGCTCCAGCGTGCCTTGTGGTCCGCTGACTGGCAATGAGGTCCTGTCTTAATGAGTAGGAACACGATGAAGGGCTTCTTTCAGCTCTGTCTGTCACTGACTGGGTGAAGGAGGAGCTGGGATGTTTCTGCTGTCGGTGCCCACATGCACAGAGTCAGCTATAAGAAGAGCATACGCAGCCACAATTTCACCGCAGATATGGATAGCAATTACTTAATTAATTGGATTGGCTAAGGCTCCGTCTTGTCAAAGTGCTCATTAAATGTGACCACCATGCTAATGCCTTTGGTATATAATACAATAAATGAATTGCGTGAATCGGTGCGTCAATTACGTTTTGATTTTGAAGAATCTACACACATATTCATTTTCCTTATAGCAGTAAATGTTTATTAGTTATAATACATTCTGTTCATGGTCATTTTTCTCACTATCTGAGAAGATCAATACCACGCTTAAGTGTGTACATTATATCTGTAGCTACAGCCATCAGCTTAGCATAAATACTGGAAAGGAGGAGAAACCACTATCCTGTATCTGTTTTGAACAAATCGGCCTCTAAAACTTTTTGTACATGTTTGCCCATAGGGTTAATACCTCTCCACTGATCATTCTGAAGATGAATATCCTAAAGCACATATGTTTAGATTTTCAGACACAGATAATGAGAGGGGAAATCACCCCTGATTAGTAAGCATTTGCTTGGCTAAATTCATGGTACTTTGTATGCTGTTATTAGAAAGTATTAATTCTGTAAATCTGCATCAACGCTAACTGGCACCATCACAATCAATAATGCAGTCGAAGCTCCCGTGTACGTGAAAAGACTCCCATGGATTTAATCTTTCGCAAGATGGCCTCTGCACGGTGAAACACGTAAGCATAATTGAAATTCGCGCTCCATATTATTTGTGCACATTACGGAGCACCAAAGGTCCTCAGTATCTCGTGTTCCAGTTTCAAACGCGACACGTCGACTGTAACGGAGGCGGAGCTCAGAGGGAGGAAGGCCGCCTGGTCTCGACTCTTGAAGCAGTGTGCTAAATCCTGTTAAACCCAGAGCTGCGTGGGGCTTTAGTGGGGGGGAACGATTTGGGCACACAGGATGATTTGACACCAATATTTCTTGATGAGCAGTCATTGGCAGAATATGAATGCAAAATGGATTTGATTGGCTGTTTTGAGCTGCGCAGCCCAAAGCAACAAATCCAACCCTCACCTCCAGTTTCCTCCATGTCAACGAGCTTTCTAAACCCATTACCAGCACTTGCATCCCTAATATGAGTCATGCGCAAGTAACAGTGAGATCTATTTAGATTGACTGTGCTGTGACTGTAGCATTCCCCTGATGCAGATGGCCATTTCTAGATGCATAAAGTGTGCATCTGTTGTGCGGAACAATTTGCTCCTGTAGCTCCTTTCAAACTGGTGGAAAGATGTGAGGAGATGGCGACCATGGCAGTCTCCCCCTCCCTCGCTTATTAGTAATCTGGTCCTTACAGAGAGTTCTGGATGAAAGATTGTTAGAGACCATGTACAGATAAATAGCGCCGCTCCGATTTTAACTCTCATGTCACCTTGAAAGTGTTTGCAGCCCGACTGTGGAGACGATCAGAAAGAGACCTTGATACAGCAAGGATTCTGGGAATTTCCGGCCTCCGGACATCCGACGTGTGTCTCCGCTGTCTGTTAAGCGAACACATTACATTTGCTCTCTTTTGGGAGCCTTAAAATGGAAACACTTCTTGTTTCTATTCTTTAAGACCGCTCTCCCAATAGTATTGCATCAGCCCACTTTAAGCTGCTGTTATTCTCTCCGTTATTCTCTGTGGCCTCCTGCCACGGAAATAAATTATTTGCCCTTCATCCTCCCTCCCTCCCTCCCTCCGCCGCTGGAAAAGCACCTTGTTGGCACGACTGCCTCGACCTTTGAGCTGAGAGTGAATACGCTCCCTCTGAGCCGCTAGTGTGGATCCTAGCATGATGCCTTCTCCGTGAACATACATCGACGCCATGCGAGTCCATGTTTGAAAGGGCACATGGAACCACGCTGGTCTATGTGCGGGTTGCCATGGCTACATATAGAGGTGGACCAGGAGCCATGCTGCAGGGTTCTGTCTTTTGCTGATATCTGCCGGGGAGGACGGGTGGGGGGGATAACACCAGTATGGGGATACGCTGCTGCACACCAATTGTGAGCAACATATTCAGGAGACACAGCCTACGTCGCTGTGGGCTCTGGATGGGTGTGCAAGCGGCTTTTTTTCATATTCAAATATGACTGACAATAATAAGGTTTGAGGGATTATTAGCTCGTCTTGGTTGCAGTGCTGATTAACCCAGTTTCCCTGAAAGATGGCATTGTGTTTAAGGGTGGCAGGGATTATGGGGGAGGGGGTCACATGCTTGGTGTCACTATAGCAAAATTCAAAATGTAAGATGTGTGTGCTACTGTAGATTCAGTTCTGTGGTGGATTTGGAGGCTCCCGCATGCAGCGCATAGATGAAAGCTTTCTTTTTTTGATTTTCTTTTGGTGAATGATGCACATTGAGGCTGGAAAATATTAAAAGTGTTCAGTAATGTGAGTGTGTCTTGCATCATTCTTGCACCGACTGAAACTATTCTCATACTTTCCGAACATGAACTCTGAACCCTTGGTTGCCCTTTGTCTCATGGCATGAAATTGAAAATCCAGCAGCGGAATACGGTTTGGGGGGGAGTGGTTGTTTTTCCCACGCGCCGTCTTCCCCCCTCTCACATCCCGAAATGTAATTGGGTCGTGAAGGATGAGAGACACAGGAGAGGAGCAACAGTGGGAATTATGTGGTGGCTGATGGTCAAGAATACTAACATACGGGAGGATGCGGGAAATCAAACACATTTGAGTCATAAAGATAAAACTGCATTTTCATTCATGAAAAAAAAATATATTCACATATTTTAGAGATGAATTAGTACCAAATATGATTGTAAATTGTTGTTCTGATCTTTAGTGTATTTTATTTTTGCAATAACCAGTCACCACCCAGCTATGACAGGCCACACACATGCCTCAATCGACCTAAGTCCCCTATACCTAAGATCGATGTCTTTTGTGGATTTACGTGTGCAGCCACAGGATGCGTTTTCTTTTTTTGTTTCGTCGACAACAGTGTTTGCAGAATGGCAGCGTTTTGGTAACAGTGGATGAATAATATGACTGAATGCTTGTCCATAACCAACCCAGGCTTGGGTTGTTGGGGTATTCTTCACAGCATGCTGAGATCAGATATGCATCATGCATTTGGTTGGAATGTGCATAACTAAACGGTGCGATTCCCTCTCAGAAATAACTCTTACATCCTGTGAGAGATGCTGCAACCAAAATAAATACTTTTTTTAGAGGAGAACATGGGGGATTTATATTGCAGGAGTGTGAGCAATTGATTGATTTAATGGCTAAAGCCTCCTTCATATGTGTGCTCTCCATTTTCCATAAAGCGCATGCAAACAGCAGCTTAAGTGGTTCAGGCCAACACAGAAAGACATTCACTCTGCATCATTCATGCGGTTTCCTGCAAGGACAGACTGCACAGAGCCACGGAGCAAAGCTGTCACTGCTGTCAGCTTCTGTCCGCCACCATTATGCCGCACTGCTTTCTATACTGTGCACAGGTGCATTGGGGAAAGTGATGCCTTTTTATAATAAGTCTTGTTCCTATGGTAACCAAGATGGATGTCCTCGTGTTTGTCTGGTTCAGAGAGCAGTGGAGTCGACTCTGCCCGTGTGGCGCTTTGTCAACGCACGAAGGAAGGATGAGGCGTATGCAAACACAACCTGTGATCTTTCTGTGGACGCGTGAAGGTGGATTCCTTTGACTTCTTATTCACATAGATAATTCCATCGAATGTCAGCCTTTCATGACAGCGTTCTGATCCTTTCATTAAGCTCTTGAACCGTGGCACTGTATCCCTCCGACTTAATAGCATCCCGGTACCTGATGGGTGTGGCAGCAGTGCTGCTCCTAACTAGCCTCCCCTCTCCCTGTGATGTCCTCCTGCTCTCAAAGAAAGGGTGAACCTCTCGTGGGAACCGGTTTGCCTCGGCAGCTTCGCAGCAGCACTGCGGCTCCGCTATGAATTATGAATTTCTCATTGAGATTCAGGGGGCTAATTAACACGACTGGCGACTGTGGCGCAGTGGTTAGCAAGTCAGTCTTTCAATCAGAGGGTCGGTGGTTCAAACCCCGGCTCAGCCAGTCCACGTCGTTGTGTCCTTGAGCAAGACACTTAACCCTAATTGCTCACTGTTGCTGTGTCTACTGTATACTGTATATCATGTAAGTCGCTTTGGATAAAAGCGTCAGCTAAATGTAATGTAATGTAACGTAACACGTGGGACCCGACTAGTGTGATATCACGGGATTATGCTTATCCTGTGGTGCTGTATTTTATTCCCGGTGCTCTGGCTTCACCTTCCCTGCTCGCATCTGCTGAAATGCTCTTATCAGTCAGAAAGATACAACCATGTGCCGCTGCACCACATATGCAGCTCTTATTTTCCCATGTTAGGTTTCTGCCATGCCTCAGTGGTAATTAAAACGCAAATCGCTCCGTTTCACCCCGGATCAGTTTTTCGGTCAGCGCTGTAGCTCCGCCTGCAGTGAAGCCGTTCCCATGATGCATTTGCTTGACATGTTGCGTATCAGAATTCCTTTCAGCTGTACCTGTGCAGCTGAGTCTGCCTCCCACTGCTGCCTGGCGGTAATTTAATTTGGGGTCTTTTGGGTAGATAGAGGAGATTTGTGGGAGGGAGAGTGAGGATGAATGAAGCAAAGACTGAGGCGTGTGCGTGTGCGTGTGCGTGTGCGTGTGCGTGTGCGTGTGCGTGTGCGTGTGCGTGTGCGTGTGCGTGTGCGTGTGTGTGTGCGTGTGTGTGTGTGTGCCTCTGTAGCCCCAGCTGCACATATGCCTGCTGGATAGGTATTGACCTGCCAACAATCGCCCCTTTCCCCCTCTCCTTATTAAAGTGGGAACTGTTACATAAGCTACCACGGAGAGCAGCGAACCAGAGGCTTTCATCTGGGCTGTTTTTTGGTTTCCTTTCCTTTCTTTCGGCATGTTTAGGCTTCAGTCCAGGCATTCCAACTTTTGAACTTTTCTCCGGCTGTCTCTTTTGGAAGGTGACACACGGAAGTCCGGCGCAGAAAGAATCACAGCTCTGTCAATGGGTCCAGTGTGGGAATGCCCCTTGATAGATATCAAAAGATTTGTCCCAGAGAACATCTGCTTTCACACAACCAGTGGGGGCTGGTCTTTTCTGGGCATGTAAGGTCTCTGGAATCTCTCAACATCAGCTGTCATTGCAAGGGCTGGCGGAGTAGCTCTCTGGCGAAGGCTGTTAATAAAATTAATTCTTGCTGTTTTGTGTCCTGCAGAAGTTGAATAACGGATCAGACATGTTAAGTACGGCAGACTTCTTCAGTTTGATTCACCCACTGCCGCTCACCTTATAGTTAAAAGGGATTTTATTTGTGTCGACATGCATATTCTCTGAGAAATGAATTATAGTCTAATCATCTTGTTTTTACATTCAGCTGGAGACTCGGGTCTTGTGGTTTTAGTGTGTCTAGCTTGCTTTATTTAATTCATTATATACAGTACACATGTTGGGAGGGTGACCACTCCCTCAGTTGACCTCATTTTAAACAGACAGACAGTATGGAAGCATTTAGCCTAATACACATATATTTGGTTTGTGAAATTACACTTAAATGATTTATATGGCAGAGTCGAATGTGAACCATGTGGTTTAGATAACATTATTAGTGGAAGAGTCAAAGTGTGAATGCCAAGTAACCAAAAGTATGATAGGTTTTGCAGAATTGTGACTCACTCTCCTTTTGTTAATAATAAAACACAGAGCTAATCACATACAGCACAAACAGATCATTGGCAGTGTTTGTAATATGATAATATGAAACAAAACGGGCAATGAAATTAGGATATTATAGCAGCAAATGAAGGGTGTACAACATGCAACTAATATTAGTAGACACTGAACCTTCTCTTGAGCAGGGTCGCCATGTTGCTGCATACAGTAGGTTATGTTAAGTTTCAAAACCTTGAGCGATCGTGCGAAGAGAAGTCCCAAATGCAGAAAATTAAAGTATACCGGATTTAATAAAAAAAATAGATCAAAGGTGATGCAGCATAAATATTCACGATCGAGGGTGCACCAGAGTTTAGTCTCCACAGACCATTTACAACTTCACTGCATTGGTTAGCTGTTTAGGCTAAGGCTAATGAACCCCGAACAAATGTCTGCTAAGGGTTTCATTAGTAAACACTGGACACACTCGCCTCTCATTGGTTAGTTTCACTGCATGCTAAGTTTCACAGCGACTGAGTGATACTTCAGGTGTTTTACTCTCTCACTCCGCCCTCCAGTGAAACTAACACAATAGTCATAATAAATTATTACAACTCTACAGTTACATGCAGATCTTCCCTCGGTTTAAAAAGTGAGCCAGCATTGTGGGACTGGGTTGCACCCAGCAGTGGCTCGCTGACCTCCCCCGGTGAGACGAACCCCAGGCCTGCATTCAAAGCCAAAACACTTCAGAGAGAACCTCTTGTGCCTTAAACCTCTTACTCACAGAAACACTCATGTTCCCTTCTCATCTATTGTTTATGGGTTGTTAAATTAGTCAGAGTGGGTTGTCTCTGAGAACCCTTAAACTCGGCACTCTAAAGCAAGAGGCCAGTGTTGCCAAACCCAGAGCCGTGTGTGGTTTAAAGTCTCACTCATTTCACAGCACATAGAAATGGTTTTGGGTGTGCTTGAGAAGCCATGATGAACAGGGCGTGGTATTTGCACCACTATGTATTTTGGCTTCCTTAACCCATGGTTATGGTCACAGTAATTACAACAATATTGCACATATACATATATATATATACAATATAGGTAGATATGGAGCGTAACGCTGCACCTCTAAACGTAGCGCACACATTACACCATATAATGATTGAAATGAAAAGATAATTACTGACTATTTAACCTGAACCGCACGCTTCTCCTTCAGCTCCAGAAGACTCGTCTGAAGATATCATTTTTTCCCTCAGAGATTAGGACTCACAATTTCCTTTATGTTGCCATGGTAACTGGTCTTGCTCTGTCTTCCAGTGGAGAGGGATTGGTATTCTGCAGTCATACACCGAGGCCTAAATTCCTGCTGGACCTGGTGGCCTGCAGACATGGAGCAACAGCTGCCTCCACAGAGGCTGTGCCTGCTCTCGCATGTGTTTGCCAGCTTGAGTTTGTGCCCGAGTTCTCCACCGACCACTTTGAATGTGAGATTTCAACCTCAGGACTGCGTCCACATTTGTCACGCTTGTGCAGAACAAGTGCTAATGCTCCCGCCACAGGCTGGTTCACGCAGAGGGCTGAGGCTTTAAACTGTGCTGCATTAAAAGGGGCAGTATGAAGCTGCAGGGAATGTTACGTGTCAATGTTACAGCGCTGGTTAGTTTCTCAGTGTTCCTGAAACCCAATCGCATACTTCTCATTGCAGGTCTCCTACTACCAACTGCTCAGATTAACATACTTTGTCAGCAATAACCCAAAGGGAGGAAAACTAAAGCAATACATATAGTGATTGGATGGATTGCCATTAAACGTAAAGCATATATTCATGAGAGGATGATTCCTCCTAACTTTGGTGGTACCCTGACTTTTCCTCTCGCGGCACCATAAGGTTGACATATCGTGGTTTCAAGTGAAACGTCTTAACAACTGCTGGATGGACTGCCATGAAATGTGGTACCTTTTGTATACTTTTGTTTAGAGAACTTGAGATTTGCTCCAATACAGCCTGGATTCTTGATTGTCTATCGGCAAGTATGCACCGATCCAATATCAAGTCTATTGTTAGCTTCGGAAATCTGTGATGGAAGTAGCTAACTTGCTTTTTTCTCATTCCGATTACAGTTTACACATGAGTATTACATTACATTTCATTTAGCTGACGCTTTTATCCAAAGCGACTTACAATAATTGCATTCAACCATGAGTACTAACTCAGAACAACAAGAATCAAGAAAGTACAATTTTTTGTAGGAAAGCCAAACTACAAAGTGCATTACCAATCAGTCAGGTGCTAGTGGAGTTAGCTAGAGCTAGCTAAATGTGAGCAATTTGGCAATATTTTTCACTTGACAATCCCACCAGTAAGACTGTGTTTTTTTTATGAATGGTGAACATGGTAAACATTAGACCTGCTAAGCAAAAGCATATTATCAATAATGTTAGCATGCTAGTGTTAGCACCTATTTTGAGTTCAATGAACACTGGTTATAGCAGCGGCATAACGGGTGCTTTTTTTAAACAGAGTGCTTTCTTAGTTGTTGACCTTAATCCTCATCCACAGGAAGTGCAGCCTTGGTCTGAGGCTCTTGTCTCTACATCTGCGTGCTCTAAGGTCAACTATATTCTGACAGGGAAATCCCAGAACACCTTCACTCTTGCCAAGTGTTAATTAGAGGTTCATTATGAAAACATTAAAAGGCGAAAACACGATCTTTGACTTCTTGTTTTTTGGACCCTGGTAGCCCTGGAGATGGTGTTTCTGCAGCTGTTGACTAAATACTTTTGAACAAAAAACATTAGCTTATTTTTTAGTCTGATGTAATAGCTTTAAACCTTTAAATCCTTTATTCTTAAAAATGTACTGCATGTTTTTCTATGTGTTTGGGATGAAATGTTGCTAGATTTGACAAGCTTTTGGATGTGAGGTCACAAGAGCTCATCAGTACATCTCTCGGCTACATCACAGGGCAGAAGGCCTCTGGATTTGCGGCACTGGTGGATAAGTAGTTTAAGGCTAATCTCAAGGAGGCCAATTGATTGGCCTTACCAGTAAAGTAGCATGTGCAGCTGTCATTATTTATTACTGGTGGAGATTATGGGGAAGAGAACGTGCTGCAGGACAGATCCAACAACCAGCACTTTCTACGGGAGACCTGCCTGCTGCTGCTCTGGAAAGACTCTTCAACACCACACGAGCTCCCAGTTCTACTTCCCATGCCCTGTCTTGCAATGTTAACAAAAGTGAAATATAATATGTGTATCCACCCCGGCTCTTTCTTGGCCCATGCGACACCCTTCCACCAAGTTTAATTAAAAACAGGCCTTTTTTTTCAGTAATCCTGCTGACAAAAAAAAAAAAACATCCTCCTTGGCGAAGGCACATTCGAGTTGGACTATGAATAATCAAATACATTGAAGGAATAGTTGAGAGATAAAAAAAAATGTTTTAGTTTCAGCCTTAATTAGGAGTGGGTGGATGTAATTGTCCGACATAGGTAGACTTAAATGCAAAAACAATTAGTAGATTAATTCTTTACTCAATTGCCTGAAAATGAATTGGCGGCTAATTTGATGATTTCTTTATCATGCATGGTAGTAGATGGAAAATCTGAACCTTGGGCTACTATAAATTATAATGGTCATTTTTATTAAATTGTTCTTAATATAACCTTAGAAGTAGTATCTATAAATAAATCGTGATATCGTATGTTTTCTGCAAAATTAATTTAAAAAAACCAGTTTGAGTATATTCTCTAAATATGTTAAAACTAGGTACTACAACTTGTACTTCTAGTGAAGTTATGGTGCTAATTGATGGACAATGTTGCCCACAATTAACCAATACACATTGACAAAATTAAAGGGAATGCAATCTTGGTGAATACGTTATGGCACATTTCTATTGTTTGTGGTATACATCCTATTGACCAAACAAGCCCAAATCAAACCCGATGTTAATATTTTGGTATCCAGCCTCCTCCTTGTAGCTGCTACCTTATGCATTTTTACACGTTGGGATTATTAATGTGTCTTGAATTTTAATTTGGCACACCAGGATCTACATATTAATTATGTTCCTATTGACGCTGATGCACCATATCTTAATGACATCCCATATTATGAATGTGCCCTCGCGGTCTTGATCTCTCCAACACACACACAGCACATAAGCAGACGTCTCAGTGATTATGTAGATCAGTGTGTCTGCTCCAATATTAGCAAGCTGCTGTTTATATAGCCAGGGTGGCACATTTACTTATATTTAATTAACATACCTTGGATATTAATGTTTCCACAAGAATGTGCCCCATCTGTTATTGTCCCTGATAACCATGCACGGGTGTTTGTGAAGCATACCTGGCCTGCCACTGATCTGTCTCAGCCGATGCCCAGATTGCTAATTCAACAGCTGTTCCTCTGCCTCTTAAACTGCTCTGGCATTAATTTGAGATTTCTGATATTGTCTTACAGTCCCAGCAGCTTAACATGTTTTAATTAGGAAACTAAATATTGAAACAGTTGGTTTAGAACGTGCCCACACAATTACAGACGCATACATTTCTGATTACTGCCCCACAACTGATCTAGAATTCAGATCTTATTGGAAGTGTCCCGGTCTGTGGAGACGTAAATGTTACTGGTGTGCACTGGCTTGGTGTACTGGGAATAGGTGCATGAAACTGGAGCCCTGCTTTGGCTCCGTGGACTGTGACAGATTGTGGATTGGATGTGACTCTTCAGGGTTGCAGTTTTCCCCGTTTCTTATGCAGAGGACGGATGAGGACTTGGTTCCATTATGAAAGAATTTCAGTATTTTTTGGTCAGTTTGAGATTCATTCAGACCGTCGTCCTCTCAGAGGAACCTCTGGGGTTAAGTGTTAGATGTAATCTTCACCCTTCTATGTATAGTCTAGATAATCTCTTTGATTCAACTCACTGGTGTTTTTTTTTATATAATAAGACCATCTGTCCTGAGGCTTGCTTGGTACCTATTGACGGTTTAATCAATCCAAATTATTAAGAATTTCTTTGACACGTGTATTCAGACTATATATGAAAGGCTTGTCTATTTCATGGCCTGGCCTTGTGGGAGTTGTCTCTCACAGTTGCACTTAATTAACCTCTTAATTAACCTATTGATGCCTCCGCCTTCACAGTTACAGTGCTCTACAGTATTCACAGCTGTCTCTTAATTCTTTAGGTGGTGCAGCTTCCCTTCACACAAAAATGAGGCACAGACACTGTAGTTGCCATTCAATTATCTTCAATTAATTTGCTACATATCACCCCCCCCACCCCCCCCCCCTTTTTTATTGCTATATGCAAGTAATATTTAATCAGTATCAGTATTTAATATTAATTTATAAGAATACATTTTTGCATGGTATTACTATACTTTGGTCCTGTATTTATCTCTAGTTTGGGGATGTGCTCTGATCCAGTGGCTGCAGCCACATCCATGTGAGCACTTTTACCTGATGAAGAGACAATTTAGGTATGTAATGAAGAGCGCGTTTTATAGTGTGGCAAGCAGAAATCATCCTATAGGTTTTTTTTGACTCAACTGGATGAGAAAAGTGTGTTTTGTATTTATTTCCTGACATAATTTAGAACCTATAACTTCAAACTATGGGAAAGTAGGATACATTTCTTTGGGGGGAATATATTTTTGGGGAACAAAAGTCTTTCCAAGCTGTTTTCTTATATCTCTGTGGTAATACTGTAATAGTCCTTTAAAATGTATTACTCAGCTCTTCAGTCTGCTTTTATAGCTAAACTAAATGAGGAGTTTCTGCCTAAATGTGAAGTGACGTACCCCCCTCCTCCTCCTCAAGCGACAGTAATCCCTGCTCAGGGAGGGGGTGGCAGTGCAGAATAACCAGCATGGGTTCCGAATTTGAAGCTCCCTGAAAATGATTCAGGCAGAAGAAGAAAAACAGAGGTCAATCTTTTTTTGGGTAATTCCAGCTGACTGAAAACCCCCACTTGCCCTCTGCTTTTTTTAATGATACTCCATGTACATGAAGTTTTGCTCTGAATGTTTAACATAATACAGGGACTTTATATTTGCAAGCACAGCAAAGAATGTTGGCATGTTTGGTTGAATCTCTGCCGCTGCTTGTTTAGTGTCTGCACTAATGATGCAAACCCACAACTGTTAGATCTTCCTTCAGATTTGTGGTGCTCTGACTAACAGTGGGAGGTCCACACACAACTGCCAAGAGCTATGTGCGGTTAGGTATTCAGCTGCACAGCGGTCACAACAGGACGCTTAATTATTCTTTATGCAAAATCAATATGTTTCTAGCAGCCGAGACAGGCTCGGAGGAGGAGGAGGAGGCTATTGAGGGGAGCTACCTCCATCTCAGCCCCTATTGAATCCAGGGGGTATTATTTTCATGGTTGTCCTCTGGGGGCTGGGAGGCTGGCCCACTGTGACAGAATGATTCTGACAGCTGTGGCGGCCCAATCATCATTTTTCTTCATTTCTTTGTTGATATTTTTCATATGCAACAGCACAAAAAAAAAAAAACGAATGTGGGAAAAGCCTATCATTTAATTACTTGTAAACATTACACTGCTTTGAATGCTCCTTTGCTGAGTACGGCAGCATGTTTTAGTTTAGGTATAATTATATTAAATCTGTCCTAACTAGGAACGCACTAGTGCAAACATTTGCACGGTCACATGTCCGTATGTGCTGCGAGGGTATGCAGGTAATTTGACAGGCTTATCAGCAGGTTTGCCTCCCTCCACTGTTCTCTCTTTGTCAGCTTCCCGCTGTAGTCGAGTCACCCTGGGAATCTCTGCAGCACATGACCTGAATCTCAATGAGCTTTAGTTGCCACTGACCTCTCTGTCCTACCCTTCCCTTACAGCACACCGTATACACTTGCTGCTGCGATTGCTCACTCACACCACAGCACATGCAAAGATGCCTACATGTGCTGTAACATACTTTAAATGGCAGTTTTTCTTTTTTGATTCATGGTGACAGAGCCCATGGAGTATGGGACGGGAATACAATGCAGTCTTCACATGTGTTTTCTATAACTGCACCAGGAGGATTAGGTGTGGGAATGTATCTGCCTGTTGGTGTAAACTGCAATCTCAGCTCAGCCTTGGGCACTGTTGTCAGAACATCCATGGTTCAGTTAAATGTATCTAAAAAGTATCACTCTTGGGGCTTTTTGTTGCAAAGTTGTGAAAAGAGACAATTCATCTCCTGAAGTCAGTTCCCAGGCCTCAAAAGTCAGTTTGAGAATGTTTTCCGTATAATTTAAAAAATATGTTGCAATCCATGTTAAGCACTGGAGGTAGATAAATTAGCCAAAAAGTGACCTTTTCCTTCTTCATACTCCATTTGCTTATTCTGCTCTTTAAATCACATTCTCTTTCATCTCTGACCTCGGTCAGCTTCCTGCGATGTTGCTGAATGTCACAGCTGAAAACCTCCTGCCGTGAGATGACGGCTCCAAGATCTGTCAAGCTATGACCATTGGACCGTTGTTTCTCAAGACACAAGGCAATATTAAATGGAAGCAAATTTTGAAATCCCAGTTGATATCTGGACGAGCAATGGCTGACCACTTGCCTTTTAAAAATCATCTAGTCCCAAGACTCACATATTCAACTATTCTCTTTGTTCTCTCGGCCTATCTGGAGCCTAAAGGCATTGGCAGTCTGTTTACCAGCCACCCACCACACAACCACAGGGAGATGGGTGAGCGCTGCCCGGCCTGGCTTATTGCAAGTGAAGTGGAACATACCAACAACTCCTGGAGGGGAAGAGTAGAGGCAACACAAAGCTACTTTACGCCTGACCTTTATGGGTTTGAGGTGGGGTTTTGGGGGGAGGGGTGCATTTGTTTTACCCTGAAGTGGAACACAAGTGGACGTGTGTGTAGACATTGCTGTCATCTTTATTTAGCCTTCCTCTGTCAGTCGGAGCATGTGGAGGTCAGTGTAGCGAGTGTGTTGTCGCTCGTACACGTGTAGACAGTAGTAGCATCCTATGAGCCGATGTTCAGACCTAGCCCGACACTCCCGGCCTGGGACTGAGATGCTGAATCAGGATGCAGCGTCTCACTCTGGAATTGGCTGCTCCTGTGTAAACTAGCTCCAGTGATTTTATAGATAGAGGTAATAAAAAAGGGAGATTGGTGACATTTTCTTGGCATTGCGGATGATGAAAGAAATGTCATCCGCTGAGCATGATGTGTTTTTAAGACTGTAACCTTTCTGCTGGTGGAAACGCCGCATCACATGTGTGGAGCGAAGGATGAGAGATCATGTGTCAGCTGCAGGTCGGAGGGAAGAAGTCCCAGCTTCTGCTTTGGGAGACTGTGCAGCCCAGTCGCGCATTTGCAAGCCATCTGCATTTGTGCACAGTTGTCACGATGGGTATTTTTGTATGATTGGTGGAGTTCAGAATGGGGGAAATAAAAAGTAATCTTCTAATAAGTAAGAATTAAGGGTTTATCAACATTTAAATTGACCCAGTAAACTATCTTTTGGCTTAAAATCTTTATGAGCAATCTTTTTGAGCCACTTTTCTCTACTTTTCTAAATGAACTTGAGCTAGGAATGGCTGTTGGTTGGTGGGTTGGTCTGGAAGTTTAAACAATCCCAACAAATACTGAATGGATTGTCAAGAAATTTGGTACACAAAATGAATTTAGAACTTAGCTATTGCAGGTTTAAAATAGCTGCCAAACGTATGACATCGGCTGTTTGGCGCTAATATTAGCATGTTAACAATTTCAGCACGTTTGCTCGCTGACATTATCATTTATCTCAAAGCAGTCCATCACACATCTGCTCGCCTGGCTTTGGACCCTTTGTATTGTTACATTTGGCAGCCATTAACGGCCATCAATAACATGTGCTTTGTGTGGTTTCTGATACGTTAACAGTTCACTGAAGGCAGCCTGACCAGACACGGTTGGCTCCATAGATAACTGCCAAGATGCTGTTATATAAACAGCGTTCAGGCCTTTTTCCCTGGAGACATTTTGACGTGCGACAGCAGAAAGATCACAGGTGTAAATAATAAAAGCAGCGATGGCTGAATTATATTCTACTGCTTCAGTGTCCAGGTCCTGGTATTGTACGTGTTGTCATGATTTACTGAGACACTTGTGCTTTTTTCCTGATATAATAAGTTAAACCATCTGCTGTGAAAAAGGCCTGCGGATCAGAGGTTTCAGAGATGAAGTGAACACCAATATCCACATGCTTTTGTGTATTTTTTGTCTTGTGTGTTTTTTGTATTCCTGTTTCATCGTGACATTGTTGCATGTAGACTTTAGAATGAGGACCGTGTCACTAATTGTGTCCTCTGAGTGACTGCGTCGTGCCGACGGTTGATCTCTGTGACCGGTGCTCCATTAGCGACGGCGCTCTTATTGTGTCGGCTGCAGCCGTGTGTCAAATGGCTGCGCCGTGACGCCGGTCTGCAACAGCTGCATTTAATCAAGCCCGCGCTGGCTCTAATCAGCCGCGGCCTTGCCCATCTCTGCTTGGCTCGTGGTCATTTTACACTGACAGCTGATTTATAAGGCTTGTGTGTGTGTGTGTGTGTGTGTGTGTGTGTGTGTGTGTGTGTGTGTGTGTGTGTGTGTGTGTGTGTGTGTGTGTGTGTGTGTGTGTGTGTGTGTGTGTGTGTGTGTGTGTGTGTGTGTGTGTGTGTGTGTGTGTGTGTGTGTGTGTGTGTGTGTGTGTGTGTGTGTGTGTGTGTGTGTGTGTGATTTTCATCACTACATGGAAACAGCCAGTTGGTGGTGGTGGGATGCCCTCTGCACTGGGGGCAGCCTGGAGAGAGGTGGTGGTGCTGCACACAGGACGGACTTGAGGAGCAGCGGTGAGGGTGGGAGGCATGTTTGGGGAAGATTATGGATTCGGTTGTGGAAGTGTAAACCCTCTCACTAAGCTGGTAGAGCTTTAATTTTTTCTCTAAGCATTCATGGGAACTCAGCCCATGTCATTCTCTGCCTTTTGAAACACTACAGATGTACACGCAGGCAAATCCCTTTTATTGTCAGATGAAAAGAAGATGTCAACACAGTTCACATGTATAAAGGGAATTATTGTAGTAGCTGTCATTTTATGCAAAAAGTAGAGGAGAAACATACTCAGATGCAGCCCTGGATTATTATCCGAGCCAGGGGGAACTGCTACTATAAACACATTTTGTAGCTGTGATTCGCTGTACGCTGGTGCAAACCAGTCACGAGGAAGCAGCCATGCAGAAATGCTCTTGTTGTCTGCCTGACAGAGCTCTGTGTCTCCTCGGGGCGTCTGTAACAGAAGACATGTTTCAGTGGAAATTCCTGACATTTATTTGACCTTCCATGGGAACCTTCCAGCTCCAAAGTTGTGGTGGCTTTTATGATATTTTGGTGTTGGTCAGAAAGTGGGCCTCTAAGTCAGTCTCCAAGGGGTTCATGTGTACTGTATGTTGGGTGAGTGAGGGCAGAGGTGGTCAGGGAGAATCTTTATCCCATCCTGATTCTGTATCAGCCTCAAAGGCCGCTGGTCCATCATCATTGACGGCAATGACACGGAAAATACACATCAAAGACTGGGTCCAGCCCCCTCCAGCTGCAATAGCTTTCTGTGGCCTACTGTGTTGTTGAATGCCATGATGGAAGGATGGAGGATAGCAGAGTAGTCATCTATTTCAGTGACGTTAACTTCCTCGGGGTTTGACGGGTCTACGAAGCAGTTTGTCTCTCACAACTTTGTGTCAAAGTCTTATTATTGGGCTTTCCTGAAGTTTGAGTGTCCTTTGTATACAAGGCCACTTGTATTGAATTACTAAGAACAAAAGTTCAAAATATATTGATGGTTACTGTGCACTCTAGTGTCATTTTAACCAATATTTCTTTACCTTCTGTTCACAGCAAAAAGCCTCAGGCAAGGTGCTTTTTGACCTGGTGTGCTCCCACATGAACCTCATCGAAGGGGACTACTTTGGCTTGGAGTTTCAGAACCATCAAAAGATGATGGTGAGTGAGGATGAAAATTAGAATAAAGATCCTTTTCTTGTACATTTTAGAATTAGCATTGCTTATAAGCAGCTACAGTACTCAGTGGTGTTTCTTTAATATTTTTATTCCCCCACACAGGTTTGGTTAGACCATATTAAGCCCATTATCAAGCAGCTTAGACGTAAGTGTTTCTAAATGTTTTTGTTTTTTTTAACAGCCTTCAAATCAGTTCATCAGAGCGACTATACAGATCTATGTGAACCTGTCTTGTATTTTTTGCAACCAAGTAAAGTCCAATGGGAGACTTACACTCAGTGGTCAGATTATTAAGTATTACTAGCTGAATCAAGAGACAGTTATAATGTTCAGTTTTAGTTTGGTCCTGTTTTAGAGAGGTGTTGATTCAATGTCGTAGATTGTATTTGTTTTATATAGGTGCTAATAAACTGGCAAGTGAATGCATTTAGTATTATTACAAAACTCCTCTTTGCTACCCAGGACCGAAGCACACAATCCTGAGGTTTGCTGTGAAGTTCTTTCCTCCGGACCATGCCCAGCTACTGGAGGAGCTAACTAGGTGAGCTCTTTTCCACATAATGTAACTCCTTTTATGTAAAGTTTATCCTGGAGTTGACATTTGAAATGTGCTTTTATTGACATGTTGTCAATGTGAACTTCAGTTGTGACTGAAAGAATATGCCTCAGTTCCCAGGTGATTTATTCTCTGCTTTGCATTGTGTCACGGCTGCCATGTTTCTGATTTAGCCCTCTGGAGATTAGCGTGGAGCTAATGATTTTTTATTTTCTGTTCCCTCGACGTGGAGCAGTCATAACTTGTATGTTTTCACAGTCAGAGTTGATAAATAATAGGCATACAGAGAGTACTGTCCCTCTGACTTGCCTGTGTACCTATGTAGTGTTAAGCTTGGTTAAGACCTCAAAGACCATACTTAAGATGTTTTTTCCTGCCAAAGCGGGCCTTCCTCCAGCATGAGGTCGGGGAGCAGCGCTATGCATTTGGAATCACAGTTTCATCATGTCCACTGATGAGCCATCCTTGTTATTCATGGGCTTCTGAATTTTTGGTTTGCACTGGTTCACTCATTTGAATTTTAAACTTATGCTTAATTATAATGACGTATTCTTGAACCTTGTTGACCTTTTATGAAGACTAAAGTGGTTCTTGCTCTGGCTTTCATCCAAGAGAAGCAGCACTGTAGCAAAGTCAGTAAATCTAGACTTCACTCAACTTATTAATTACTGAAATGGGCACCTGGCTTAACTTCTTTTGGAAGTCTTGTTTGAATTTAAAAGAACCAGTGTAGATTATATTGAATCTGAAATACAATTCAGCTACAGCAACTCCCTTGGATGTCCTGTTAGAATCCAGCAGCATGTGGTGTTTCTAATTGCCTTTCATTTGATCTTGCTCCAGCGCTGGATACCAGCACCACATCTCCTCTATTGAATCTGTGAAAAGTGTTTGTGTTTGTGTCCAGGTACCTGTTTGCCCTCCAGATCAAACAGGATGTTTCCGGTGGACGTCTGACCTGCAATGACACCAGTGCGGCTCTGATGGTGTCCCATATTATCCAGTGTGAGTTCCTCGTGGCTGCTTCCTCATTTAGAGTCCACTGATTGGATAGCTGTCTTTGAAGACGCGCTAGGCTTTTTTCTCACGGAGCTTATCATCAAACATTGTCATTGTCACTTGCGCACCATCACAAATTGATGATCTGTTGCTATGGATACATGTTTAATAATCTGTTTCAGAACAACCTCACACACAACCTTAGAAAATACTGAGCATATTCCTAACCGAACATTTCTAAAACACAGTCTGATCCCCAGAAGAAATCAAAGACAACATGCATGCTGTTTGTGTCTATTGTATATCCAAACTAGACAATACACAAGAATATTACACAAAGACATGCTCTTTTAATATAAAGTTGTTCATCCCAGTGAAGTCCAGAGACTTGGTAAATCTGGGCAAAGAGAATTTAATCTATTCTGGGCTTTGAAAATGGACTTGTGAAAAAAAAAAATTGTGTGGACAAATATTTGGATATCGCAGTGCCTATATGTGAAATAAAACAACACCAACTGCCGAGATCAGAAAACATGTAAATGAACAATCCAATCAGATTGGGCTCCCCTTCATATGTCACTTTTTACATTACATTTCATTTCATTTAGCTGACGCTTTTATCTTAAACACTCTTTTTAATGTTATTTTTTACTTACATTTGGCACTTATCATTATTTTGAAGCAGGTATTTCCACAATAAACTTAACATTTTCCTTTCTTCTCCTCACTCTTTAGCTGAGATTGGGGACTTTGAGGAGAGCCAGTGTCGGTCACACCTCCTCAACAACAACTACATCCCAGATCAAATGCCCCTGATTGACAAGATCATGGAATTTCACTCAAAGAACATGTGAGTGTCTGCAACTGGAGAGACATGTGGTGTGCACACATCTTTAAATAAGGCATTTACTTGATCCAGTTATAGTTTATTTTGAGCTTTCTTCATAACATCACCGAACCCATGGATGAGAAACAATTATTCTCTTCGCCCTTGAACAGGATCAGCTGATTAAGAACTTGTGTGTGTCCTTGCCGGGAAGTTTAATTATTACGGGAGGAAATACGTTTGGGAAATCAGCCATCGAATGAATGGGTTCTTTCTCAAAAGTGCTCTGTGTAGTTCTTTATCATAGATCAAACTTAGAAAAGCTAGTCACTTATTCTGCAGCTTCTAGCCAGAAGTGAATATGAGTTTCTCGACCACTCAATCATCAAAAGGCTGCATTGCTGCCAACAAAAGAACGGAAATCTTCCTTCAACCTACCAAATAAGTCACACAGCTGTTGTGAGCTGGGTTAGTAGGTTAAAAACACTGATTTTAAAGAGCCTATTCTCACTTAAATAGCGACTCAAGTTTAAGAGTGGTATGCTGCTGGGAGTATATTATTGGAAGCTTTCCAAATCTGCTCCCACCCACCTCCCTCAAAATGTCCTCATCAGTGCACATATTTGAATCCAAGCTTCGCCAACCCTTGTCTCACCTCTACGTTACAATGGGCCATGCCAGAGGTGGACACAGTTGGCAGCTTCTACACGAAAGGAGCTCCATTAGATTTGACTGCTCTCTTTTACTTGCCCTTTTTCCAAGTTTTTTTCTAATGGATAACTGTAACTGCAGTTCTTTTGGCTGGGTGCCATGCATAGTTAAATCTCCCTGTTGGTACCACACAGGAAACAGGAAGGCTTATGCACTGATAACAATTAGGAAAGTTAGTTAGTATTTGCAACCCTTCCCCCAACCTTCAACCACTGCTCCAAAAACTCAGATAAACACGAGAAACCTGGATCCTCTCTGACTTGGTCTTTTCACCTCAATTAGTGAGACACACAGCAGGACGAGAAGCTAAGATTTCATTTATTTATGTGTGTTAAAACTTGGAGGTACGATTAGTTATTTTTATTTAGCTGTCACCCTCCCTGCTAGAGTCCTTTTTAAAATACATACTTTTGTACAATACCAATACATAGATGTTTGGATAAGAAAACTGATATTCTGTTTTATTCCATATTTATCTTATATATATATATATATATATATATATATATATATACTACCCAAAAACTCATATGAATAGAATGTATTGTTTGTCGATTTTTATCTTATTTGACAATAAGGAAAATTAACTCGTAACTGTTGTGTTTTGTGTTGCCAGAGGTCAAACACCAGGACAATCCGACTATCAGTTACTAGAAGTGGCGCGCAGGTTGGAGATGTACGGGATTCGCCTCCACCCTGCGAAGGATCGTGAGGGCACGAGGCTGAGCCTGGCTGTGGGGCCCACTGGGGTCCTGGTGCTCCAGGTCAGTCACACACGTTTGTGTTAAGGATGGATGGTGTTGTAAGTCGTCTGCATGGTACAGATGTGATGAGAACTTGTGGGTCATTTGTGCTTTAAGTTCACTTCAGAAGATGTGTTGCGTGGTAAAAAAAAAATTTTAGAGCTTAAAATATAAAGGTTATTTTTGCATCACTGCAGGGCCACACAAAGATTAACGCTTTCAACTGGTCTAAAGTGCGTAAACTGAGCTTCAAAAGGAAACGTTTCCTCATCAAGCTGAGGCCAGATCTAAATGTAAGTGAATCACACAGTGTAATGTACAAAATCCATCAGTGCTTGGTGTAAGTTATGTTTTTTTGTGCATCCCAGAGTTCATATCAGGACACTCTGGAGTTTTTGATGGGCAGCAGGGATTGCTGTAAAGTCTTCTGGAAGATCTGCATTGAATACCACGCCTTCTTCCGCCTCTTTGAGGAACCTAAGCCCAAGCCCAAACCTGTGCTCTTCACACGAGGCTCCTCCTTCAGATTCAGGTGAGTTTGCATCATGGAGCTGCTCTCTGCAGCTCCCCATCACTTAACAGTCTACGACAGCTCTCCAAGAATTACAGTCTCTCCCCTCTACTTGTCTCTACAGCGGTCGCACACAGAAACAGGTGATTGATTATGTGAGGGAGTCTGAGTTTAAAAAGATCCCGTTTGAAAGGTAAAGACTGCAGCATTTTTTGACACATTTGGTCGAGGAGAGGGTGCTCAGAGTGTATAACACTGACCTTCAACATCCTGTCTGACAGAAAACACAGTCGGGTCCAACATAATATCCGCCTGTCGCCGTTGCCTTCTCCACGCCACCATGAAGTGCCAACAGAAGTGAGTGGTTTTAGTGCATTTACTAAACATCAGGATCTAATTATGGTCCTTATATTGTGTTTCCATTCACACAACAAAAATGTTTTATTTTCAATTATTTTGAATTGAAAACTACTTTTTATATATATTGTTAAATACATGCCCGGTCATATTTCATATAACATCCTGTAATGTTCTTTCTATATTCGCTTTTACTTCTGCCTCAAAGGTTTCAAGTGTGTATCAGAAGACAGTACTCAAACTAGGAGACACTTGTGAATGAGATGAGAAAAATTTGGATTGCTAAACGCTGCAGGACAGTGCCTGAGCCTGCCAAGGTGCACCGCCAGAGTTAAACCTCCTTTTTAAGCCCTTTTCAGAAATGAAGTCACTGCAGTTTGGACTAAAAAGTAGACAATTTTCTTGGACCCCATGGTTCAGTGTCCTAGTTAGGTTTTCAATTTTATTTCGATAGCCCAATATCACACATTTTCCTCCGAGGGTTTTACAATCTGTACAGCATGAGACATCCTCTTTCCATGGACCCTAATATTGGGAAAATGAAAAACTCCCCCCAAAAAACTTTACACATACATCGGCGAGGGTCTTCTTCTTTTCTCCTGTCCTTTGCTAGCGTATTGGTACGCTTGGCACATTACCACCACTAACTGTTGATCAGCATAACCGTCAGCAGCAATGTGTACTCTGCCACCCCCGTACACATATGCTTGTACATGTGGCTCCTCTGGGCATGCACACTAAACAAACTGCTGATTTTGAAACGGCGCCACACGGCCCGACAGGTGGTTTAAAAACTCTACAGGCTTCCTTCAAGTCAGACAGGATTCATTCACAATCAAATCAAACAGAGTGTTGAATGATCTATACCTTTTTGAAATGTTTGAATCGTCGGCCTTTGTCTCTTTCTGGCAGAGCGGCGCTCCCCCGGACAGAGGGGACTCTCCTTCTCGGCGTCATTGGAAGGAGTCGGTGTTGGTGAGCGCAGAAGACCCCTCCGCCGCGAGGACAACCAGGGCGAGCCCGTCTCACCAGAGGAACGGCCATGAGGACAGAACGGGCTCGGTGTCCAGGCCCGAGGAGACGAGAGCCTCAACGCGACAGACCCACCCAGATCCTCCGAGTACAGGTCCAGCATCTCAGGCTGCTAAAGGCAGCAGCTCTTCCGTCCCCTTCACTGACTGCAGTGATGTAGGTAGTGAATATCACCAGCCTTTACGGTTGAATCACAGTCATAGGGAGCAGCCCATGCTCCGCTGTGGGATCAGAAACAGGGCTCTGCAGGAGCAGTTACTTGGTAGGCTGAAGTACAGGGCGCCCCCTTCCTCCTCTAAGCAAGCGCTCAACATGAGCCTTGAGTTGGACGAGTCTCTCAAGCAGTCACACCAAATGGTTGACCAGAGTCCTCTCCATGGTGCTATGGTGGACCTCAGTGCCCAGTATAGAGAGAGGCATAGCAGCGGCCCTCTCTCGGCCCCACACATGGGTTCAAGGGGCGGGATCTCCGGTCCTGCCGTGGACAATCATCACTCAAGCTCCCTCAGCTACGCTGAGCACAACGGCTTCAGCGCTGCTCACTGCGAGGACAGCAGATACTCCTCGGTCCCGAGCCGCTCTCCTCACTTACAAAAGCTCCACAAAGTGCGTCACCACTCTGAGACCGACCCAAACCAGGGGACGTCCTCCTCAGGGCAAGAATCGCATCCCGTCCTGTCTCGGGCTGAACGTATGGCTGCTCTTGAGCGCCGCATGGTGGCCAATGGCCTGTCGGTAGCGGGCCGGTCCAGGGCCGGTCCAGGGCTGAAACGCTTAGGGCAGGCGGATGCCGCACATATGGGCCTGGTTCACATGAATGACTGCTCCACTACCAGTGGTTCAGAGTCCAGTGAGTCTGAGATGGAGACTAACAGCAGCTCGCTGATGGTTGGTAATCCGGTGGAGGCTAACTCCACTTCCCCGATAACCAACAACAAGTTTTCTTTTGACAGCCTCCAGCTAGATGAGGAGGCAGATGAGGACGGATGCCAAGCCTTCAGTGATGAGGAGGGTGGACAGATTTTCAGCTGTTAGTGCACAGACGGCTTCCAACCATCTCCACAGGAGAGTTTAAGTGTTTAGTTTGGGTCCAGATGGTGTAGGAATAGCAGGTTCAATGGGTGACAGAGGACGACTCAAATCTCCACTCTTCGTGTTCACAGTTCAGCTCAGCAATACCTACTAGTAGCACTTTTTGAGCCCAGCTCAGACTCTTCTTCATCGGGAGGCGCTTCCCTTCGCAAGCTTTAAAGAAGGAAGGAATATGTTCAGGGTTTTCTTGTTTGTCCCACAATGTTTATCCATCAGTCGCCCAGTTCTTTGATTGTGTTAACGCGTCCCTTCAGAAATACACAAGTGCCATTTTTGGATTTGAACAGCTACTAAAAACTGCAGAGACTTCTGGGAATTAGTGGCTCTGTTCTTGTCCATTTAAAACTTAAAAATGATCAAAAGACAATGAATTGTTACAGTTGCACTTTTTCTTACAGTCTTTACATTAATTTGACATTTAGAACAAGGTCTCTCAGTGGGAGTCGTTCAGTTTCTAGGTCTCAGATGCCTTAAGACCATTTCATTATTGTCTGCAGACATTTATTTTTCTATTAGATTGATTAAGTTGGAATAATGTTGCACATCTTTCAAGATTATACACTTTGCACTCATTGTGGTACATTCATAGGGCCTAAAAGACGTTGTAGACATGTATCGGTTCTCTTGATGCAACATCTGGCTTGGATCTGTTGTGAGAGTACGTTTCGTATTCATTATGGTTAAAACTAATTAATAGGCTGTGAACCCCTGATTGATATTCAATATTTTTTAGGTTTACACTACATTCTGCTCTTTACAAACCTGTTTTATTCACATAGTGGGTAGGAATTGGCGGGAAGTAAATATTAGGTCACAAGCTTATTGGTCAATGTCTGTTGCAGCCATATTTTAGCCTCTTTATGGCTCTTGTGCTCACCATGGACATCCCTTCATGTTCGAGTGTCTCTCTCTCAGTAAGTTAGTATCAAGCTTCGCCCTCCAACATCTATAGTGTCAACAACATCTACAGTTGTTTTCTCAATATTTTAAAGTTCTCAGTCTTCTTCACAAAATGGCACTGCACTTTTACTCATCAATCACTTTTCCAGATTTCTTTTGCACTTCTGCTGTGTTTATTTGTGTTGTTGATGATCTTTGTCACATTTCTGTTCTTTCTTGTATTTCTTCTTGTCTGTCAGCATGAAACTGTCATATCTTTTTGCTGTTGTTGTTTTTCCCCAGCTGCATGTGAACCTGCTCTGTCACTCACCACAGTCTGGGTGGTGGAAAGAGGCAAGATTACCAGAATCTGGGTTACCTTCGCTGCAATGATCCAGTTTATGGATAATTATTCCAGAGCAGATAGAACGGCAGGTTGAGGATGACAGCATCTTGGGAATATACAGACAACTAGAAGCAGGCTTTAGTAATCGTGTCTCTGTGAAAGGCAGTTTAGGGGCAACACCTCAAAGCCTCTCAGAGTCTCTTGGCTCATCCATCACTGTCGGCTGCTTTTGCTTTTGTGCTCCCAGACCTTTTTAGCATTGATCTCAAGCAGCATAATTAGATTGTGTTGTTTTATTTGCATCTGGATCGATATATTGTCTTTATTAGCCGTTTAAATTACAGAGGTGTTTTAGATTTCTGATTTCGGAACAAAAAAAAAATAATAATCATCCATCCATCCATTTTCCACCGCTTATCCGGGGTCGGGTCGCGGAGGCAGCAGGTCAAGCAGGCTGACCCAGACTTCTCTCTCACCCGCAACATCTACCAGCTCATTCTGGGGGATCCCGAGGCGTTCCCAGGCCAGCTGGGAGATATAATCCCTCCAGCGTGTCCTGGGTCTTCCCCGGGGCCTCCTACCAGTTAATCATGTCATGTTCATGTCGAAACTGAGGATTTTCTTAGACTTGCCTCCTGGTTATTAACATTATTAATGGCTTAAAAGTTACTTGACATAGATTCCTGCAGCACTATGGAAGAGGCGGTTTATTTGTGGGAGTAACTGGATCACTGCAGTGTGAGGAAACCCTCTCTGGTGCACAACGCTCTCACGCACACCTGGAAGGGCATTCTACCACACAAAAACTAAGTCATTTGGATCAGGTAGAAAATATGTAGAAAACGTATGTGAATTTGATTCAAACCGACAGGCGTCCCAGGTCTGTGGGTGAGACGTGTGTGTTTCAGCCACTGGTGTTCTTCAGGGTGCTGTACGTGTGATGCCACTCCGTCTGCTCGCTGCATGTTCTGAATGTCCTGTAATGTGCAATTAGTGCTCGGCCACTTCACTGTACTTTCACAATGTAGTATGTCATGCTGGAGGATGCGATGTTAGAGCGGATTTTATGATGAGGAAATCATGCAGTATGATCTACTGAATTTTAAAACGGCTTATTTATTTTTTTACAGCTCACCGTTTCACTATTGCAAGTAAATCGATGTTCAACTGTAGTTGCATTCATGGAATGAATAATGCATGTTTTCTCATTACCAACTGATTTTTTCAGGACAGCGATAACAAAAACATAATAGGTCACAAGACCTATTATGACCTGTTTTATATATATATACGGTTAGGTAAGGTCTTGAGGACGGCATGAATTCACACTTCTTTACTACACTTTCTTTTCACTCACTCACTCAGTGTCAACTGACCTTTTAATGCTGCTTTTCTCAAGACTTATATTAATTTAATAATGTGTATATATGTTCTTTTAGATTCAATAAAGATGACCTTCATCACATGAGGTTTTTCCGAATGTTCTTTTTCAGACCCCCGTTAGTTGCTGCCTGGTGCTCAGTGTAGATTTCCTCTTCACTCTCCCTGTAGTTTTGTAGTGTTGGCGGAGATCTGTGTCCGTGCCGTTTCCTTCTGCTCTGCCTTGTAGCAACTTGTAGATGTGTAGGGTGGTTTCCACTCCTTCCCTCCGTAAAGGTCATAGTAAATCCTCTCCAGAGTTGTGCTGGTCCGTTGAGCTGGTTTGTGTGTCATCACTGTTGTGTTTGTCGGGACACCAGAGGAGGTGGGCAAGTTGCAGCTGAAGCATAGTAAGTAAGCTCAGTGAACATGTCAGTAGAGATGACACTCTGGAAGCTATTCCTCTTGATCGTCCTTCGGTATGCGTCTCAGCCCGCGTCTTGATTGACGTTGCAGGAAGACTGCCAGAGATGTCTGGACTGTAGAGTGAGTCATGGCTGATCTCTCAATCACACCGTTCTCTTGTCTGACAGAGGCAGACTGATCCTGGGTCAGACTGTTTGCTGTCCCCTGCATAGTCTCACAAGAGGTTATGTTTGCCATGTTGGATTATGAACTGAATGCTGGAAAGTGTGATTCATATCAAAATGTCACCAGTGTGTCAGTGAAATTTGACTTTTCTGTTTATCCGTAACTAACAGTTTTCATTGTTCATTGTTCATTGTCACTGGCTTCATAACAATGATCTCAGTAAGCCAAGCTCCACCCATCTGAGACAAAACCTAAGAAAATATCTGATTTCCTGTTGTGTTTCATTGTCTATTTAAATCCCTAACTTTTGTATTTTCTCCCCTCCCCTTGGTTGCAGGAGTGGTGCCGCACAGCCCTCAGTCTGCGTCCTCCGGTCACTCCCATGGCATGGTCAATGGTCAGAAGTCACTGGAGCTGTGCGGCCACAGTCCTGACGGCCGGCTGCCGTCGCCCCTCACCAGCCCGCTGCTGAACGACGCCGGCAGCGTTCGCACCGACGATGAGGACGATGTCCGAAGGAAGGTTCGTGATGCAATAGTATTTCTGTTGATAAAAGCAATGATAAATAACTGTTGGATGAGTTTTTTTCTTTATTTTTTTACTAAACTTGTGCTTCAAAGCCACATACTTGAAATAGCACTGGACCCAGATTGCCGGTCCTAAATAACTCTCCGCAGGGACTGAAGTATTTTCCCATCAGTCTACTCAGATAAATAGGTTAGACAGGCGATACACTCGCTAGACTTACTTATAGTTGGATAGTTGATGTGTTCTTGCTCACAGTCTCCTCTCTGTTATGTCTTTGCAGAGGTTCCCAACGGATAGGGCCTACTTCATCGCCAAGGAGCTGTTGACCACAGAAAGGACGTATCTGAAAGACCTGGAAGTGGTGACTGTGGTGAGAAATAAAAAATAAAAAGTCTATCCACCGACACGCTGCTCCCCCGTTTTCTCCGGCGCTGTCCTCTGGGGAGAAAACATTGATTATTTTGGTTGGTTGCTCCACTGCGGAGCGCCTGCCAAAACACAGGCAGTGACACAGGGATACTTTGGCAGATGCAATTTCATTTTTTATTCATTCCCCACACCCGAGCTTTGAAATGCATTTATCTCTCTCACTCAATGCTGTGAATACTAAACTGAGTTTGTATTTAAAGAGAGAGATGGATTCAGACGCGTGTTCCCTCTACATGTGTCTCCCCTTCTCAGTCTCTTCTTTTAAATTACTGGGTATAAGCAATTCATTTGATTGTTTCTTAAAGGAAAACAGGATATTAACAGCGAACGCACAGGATGTTCTCACTAGGCCGTACTGAAGCGCTGCTGTGGTCTGATGCGGCACAGGAGAAAATGCATCCCCCCTTTTTACTGCCGTTTTTTAAAGGCCGCAGCTTTTCCTGCCATGTCAGAGACGCCTTTCACACATCTCATAAATATTTGGGTTGGCTCGTGTCCTCGTTCTTTTTACAGCTGTGTGTGTGTGTGCTGTCGCTCTTCCCATGCACTGGTTGGTACTGCTGGTGGGGGTGAAGTCATCCAAACAGCTGGCCCTTCCTCTTAAGCCCTTCTAGAAACACTCACGTGTCCCTCAAACCCACTTTCCTTTCCCGTCACGTCGGCCTAACCATGCTGTAAGTGATTGCCCCCTGTGGCCAAACACACAACATGCATGTTTGACTTTAATCTGACTTCATGGGACGATCGTGATCAGAGTGTTTTGTTGTGATTCTTCCATTAAGGACGTCACAAGCCTGAAGTGCAACAGCAGCTTAAGGTATTTTGACGGTTTCCAGGGGGAATCTGCATTCACATATGATAGACATGAAGAGTCTTTGCTTGTGAGAAACCTGAGACCAGAAAATATCATTGAGAGATAACCATTGCGGTGCAATTTCCTACATGATTTGGCCAATCTTACAGTTTTTGTTTGCATACCATCCAAGTGAGCTTTGTTATATGGTTGCTTTCTCTGAACTAAAAAAAAAAATGTTTTGCTTATTGTTACTTCACATGAATGTTTGACCTTGGCCAGTGTGATGTGGCAATTTGAAACCTCTGATGCACACTCGCTAAGAATTGAAGTGAAATATCGAGTATTTTTACGATTGTACATATTCAGACAAAGAGTAGAATTATTATAAGAGTTACTTAATTAACTTTTTATTTGTATGTCTTGAAACATGTCTGGAAGAGATCCTTAAAAGGAAAATGTGCCCAATCAGTGTGGATTGAAATGTAATCGATTGAAGCAATAAAGCCCTCAGTGTGTGCTGCATTGACCAATCAGAGGTGAGTTTGCAGCTGCCACTGAATGTGCAGAGGGCATGCATGTTCTCGATGCCACTAACAAACTTCCTTGTGCTCTGTGCTTGTATTGGAAACTAGCTCCATTTCCAACAGCGAAAATGGCATCCAAAATCCCAGCGACGAGAATGTTATGGATGAGGATGCATTGATTTGACAGTGTTTTGGCTGATGCATTTACAGTATTTGAGCCATACTATGCAGCTGAAGAAATGCCTGTGAGAGGCCATGGCTGTGAAAGCGGATATTTCACTTTTAATGTAAACCAAACAAGTATAGTATACTTTATACCCATTGTGTTTGTGATCTCAGTCGTTTCAGAGTGCTGTCGGACAAGATGAGGCGACTCCGGACTCTCTGAAGAACACCGTCCTCTCCACCTTTGAGCCTCTGCACAAGTTCCACGCAGGTTTTCTCAGGGAGGTGGAGCAGAGGCTCGCTCTGTGGTGAGGCCATTTCCTTTATCTTCCAAAGGAAGTCCCTTTAGGGTTCAGAACATGTCCAGTGAGCTGGTGGTTTAGTTTTTAACCCAATTTATTGCAATTCCCCCTTATATTAATGAGATTTATTGGCATTTAGTCTGACAGGGCGACCCAGTCCATTTAGATGAACCGAGGAGCTATCGTCTCCATGGCAACAGCCGTGCTGCACCACGGCCGGCCTTTTCTTGCCTGTGGGTTCCTGCTGTCTGATCTCCTTAATGATGTTGTGTTTTATTTAATACACACAGACACACTCACAGATATGCAGGCAGTGATGCGTGAAGCCCGCATGTCACAATTTATGGCCGTTAACTGCAGACATGAAGCGCTTTTAATTTCAAAGGCCATTTTGGCTTCACATTGTCAAAGCTGAACGTGATATAAATTCTGTTGATACGATTCACATTCAAATGTTAATGCAAATTATATAGCAATGCACGTGTTGCTTTCTTTAGCTTTGCATACTGAAATAGTATGGTAGAGATGTACCTTTTGTTGTGGAGAGCATGATTAGAAACTATCTGCCAAAGAATAGGAAGGATGTGTTTTACAGTGTAGACATTTTTTCTAAAGTTACAACTTTAAAATACTATACCAAAATAATAATAATTCTGATAAATCGTGTAATGGCAGCCCATGAACTCCTTGTGTGAAGGAGGTACTGCTCAAGGGAGACACCTGCTGGTGGAAACTACAGCTCGTCTGAATAATCAATGAGCTTTAAGTGCTTTTGCATTGAGCATATGTGTATCTGTTTTAGGGAAGGGCGCTCCAATGCTCACATAAAAGGAGACTACCACCGCATCGGAGATGTCATGCTGAAGAACCTTCAAGGCTTGAAGGTGAGGCACTACTCTCGCACACTTGTAAAAGCAGTAATGAATTAATACTCATTCATGGGTGTGTCATATTCCACCTTTAATCCATAGCCCCTGACAGCAAACCTGCATAAACAGTCTGAAGTCCTGTTGGAGCTGGAGAAGGCATGCAGGGCATCCTGCAGGTTGGAGGGTCTCTGCAGGGACTTTGAGCTGCAAAAGGTCTGCTACGTCCCCCTCAACGTCTTCATTCTGCGGCCTCTGCACCGCCTCAGTCACTACAAGCAGATCCTGGAGCGCCTGTGCAAACATTATCCAGCTACTCACGGGGATTTCAGGGACTGCAGAGGTACTACTTTCAGGCCAGTGCTCAAAGAGGCACATGGAGGTCTACTGGTGCTGTAGAATAATCTCAACAGTCCATCTCCAATAATCTCTCACCTCTGGTTGCTCTGCAGCTGCTCTGGCAGATGTGTCTGAGATGGTGGAGCACCTCCATGGAAGCCTCATCAAGATGGAGAACTTCCAGAAGCTCCTGGAGCTGAATAAGGATTTGATTGGCTTTGACAATCTTGTTGTTCCTGGTCGGGTGAGTTTAAAGCTTGAAAGAATCGTCTTTCCAAAGCTTTTAAATTCTCTACAAACACCATGGTTCTTATTTGTTTAATATATTGTACGAATGCCTTTTTTGTGTCTCCTTTCTCAGGAGTTCGTCAGGTTAGGCTGCCTCAGCAAACTGTCTGGAAAAGGCCTCCAGCAACGAATGTTCTTCCTGGTAACACCCACTTTCTTTTTGGATCGAGTCATATCACTAATGAAATTATTTGGAATAGTGATCTCATCTTTCCAGCTATACGTCACTCAGAAGGTGTCGGCAGATGTCGTACCACTACAAAAGTTAATTTAGAGGAAGAATACCACATGTTGCTCAGACCGTGAGAAAGAAAGTGTTCTACATATGTGTTTGATTTCATAGAGAATATACCTTTGATAAACAAGGAATAGAACAATGTAGAAGTGTGATAGAGCCTTGGGCTATACAACTATCGACATTACATTTTTTTCTTCGTGGTTGTTATGACAAGTAGTTTACACGTCCTTAGGATTTCATATTAAATGATACACATTCAATTTAGTAATTTTAAAACCAAAAACAGACTTGATCATATTTAATCTGAAAGAGTGTTGGTTTACTTTTTCCACTTTCTCCCTCCCGGCTTCTCTAAATAGTTCAACGACGTCATTTTGTACACGAGTCGAGGGATGATGGCGACCAATCAGTTCAAAGTGCACGGCCAGCTGCCGCTGCACGGCATGACAGTAAGTGCTGTTTCTCTCAATTGAACACAAAGTGCGTCAAACAGCTGCCACCAGTTTGTCATTACTGAAGATAAGCCGCCTCAAACAGCTGAACTGCAGCTCTTTCAGCGTCTTCCCCCCAACACACACACACACACACACACACACACACACACACACACACACACACACACACACACACACACACACACACACACACACACACGGTATCAGGACAACTACACGTCCTTCATTCTTGCTTCCTGTTCAACATCCCTCCCTTCGTCTCTCCCTTGCTGTCTATTTTGGTCCTCGCTGTCCTAGATACCGCTCCTCTCTAATGTTTTTTCTGTCTTTCTGTTCTTATTCCAGATCAGAGAGAGCGAGGATGAGTGGGGTGTGCCTCACGCCTTCACGTTGGTTGGACAGCAGCAGTCTGTGGTGGTGGCAGCGAGGTAAGAACAGCTGTTGTAAGTGCACAGACACCTCGTACCTGGAGCTAAAATGAACCCACAGCGCTGTGTGGCCGTCTTCTTCTGGAGTGTTTGGGAACTCTCGTAAGATGCAGTTAAGCTCTCAGAAATAAAACTTGACAGACTTAAAAAAAATTAAAAAAAAAAAGACATTATCAGCAAATGCATAATTTCCACCTGGAATCGTTTTCTCTTTTTATTTTATCACCCTCACTTTACAGTTTCAGTTTAATGTCACAAACAAAATATCTGTAAATAAAGTATTTTCAGATGAAAGAAAGAATATGATATGCTCATGAAGGTTGCTTTCATGTCGCCACCTTGGCTTACAGCAATTAAGCTTCTCTGCACATTTTATTACTTTATTTTTCAGATATGCAGCATTGCTGTTTCCAATTTATGATATTGAAGTGTTGTAATCATAGTTTTTTAATTTACAAAAAACAATACAAGAATCAGAAAAGAATATTTAATCAATATTTGTATAAATATATACATATATAGTAAATATTCTCCTAAAAATATGCTTGAATGGAGCATTTATCAATGATAAGGTGCTGAATAACTTGTGTAGTAAAGATGCAAATGCACTATGTATACAATTAATATTTTGTCTTGATTTTTGTCTTATGACCTTGATTGTTAATATTAAAGATAACTTTTCTCCTGCCTTCAAACTAACATTTGGGGATCCAGTTTCCATGAATGAGCAGATGGTGTCTTAGTGTCTTTTAAGGAAAATTTGGCGGGACACCTGGACTAACATGGATCCAACTTGTGACATTCTTGTTCACTGGACCTTTTCTAACCAGCAGGCCCTCCTGCTGTGTCTAATAATAGGACACGCTGAGCATTTCATCCGCTTGTGTGTTTTCCCCTCTAGCTCACTGATGGAGATGGAGAAGTGGATGGACGACATACAGGGGGCGATAGAGACGGTGAAAACCAGCAATGGGACTTCATCTGACCTTCTGACCAGCAGTCTGATAGACAACAGTGAGTTACTACATAAACATGCAGTTGCATATGAAGGATAAAAAATGAATAGGGACACACACAAACTGAGTACAAACCCCTCCGACTGAAATCCCAGATACACAAGACTACGTTTTAATATGTGAATACTCTGACATTGTCTGTGCTTTAGCGCCCCTCTCCCCTCATCACCCTACTCATTGTCTAGCAGTAACGACCTCCTGACTTTCCCAGAATGCCCCGAGGACTCCTTGGTGGAGGCGGAGTCTGAGGACGACATAACGGCGTCGCGCACCTCGCTGGAGAGGCCCTCCCTTCACCGTGGTAACACCATGGTGCACGTGTGCTGGCACAGGAACACCAGTGTGTCCATGGTGGACTTTAGCGTAGCTGTGGAGGTACCGGCCCAACCTCAGCACTCAACCTCAGACCTGCCTCTCCTCTCCTGCTTCACTGTTTCCTTTTTCTGTGTCCGAGTGTGCCGTGACTTTGGGAACAGTATCCTCCTGCGTTGCACTCCCTCGTCGACATATTTTGTGAAAGAAAATGTTGTTTTATTGTGAGCTAATTAACTTAAATCCGGCTCATTCTTTTTATTGTTTGTTTCAAAAATAAAAATGCAAAATACTGAAATAAGCTATTGGTACAAATTAGATTAGTAGGCAAATAATACAACTGGCATTCAATCTTTTTTCTATGAGGAAAAAAAAGATGATTGATAAGCAGCACCTCCATCACTTTCCATATTTTTCTTCTTCCTTTCAGTAATTGAGATTTTCTAACCTGTGCTCATTGCAAGAGGATTTAGTTTGCTCTTGTAGTAGGAACAGTAAGTTTTATTGTAAACAAACAAAGGTAATGTCTCCTCACCGCAATGCATTGTGTGCGTCCTTGAGGTCTAGTGAGTGCATGTCCTTCCTCATAAAACATTTGCGAAGTCGATATTTAAAAGAAATAAATGTAGGATTTAGTGGCATCTAGTGTCCAGGTTGCCGGTTGTAACTAATTGAATACCCCTCCCCTTTCAAGCATGAAGGGGAATCTACAGTGGCCTTCAGATAATGTCAAAATGTGAACGGCCCACATTGACATGTCATACCCTTCACGTGGTACCTTTTTAAACTCATCTATCTGCTCCTGGAAACTGAAAATGGCGAGCATTAGGAATCCGATCCATTTAGTTTGAGCTATTTTTCCATCCGATGCATGTTTATTGTAAGCTGTGCATTTGCTCTTTTTGCAGCTTCAGTGAGAATACTGTTCCCTCTTCCCTCTCTTGGCTAACAATAGCCTGCGTGACGTCCTAATCTCAAACCCAAACTGGCTTTCCTGTGTGGTTCTGTCCCTTTTCTCCTCCCCTGGCACTTGAAGTGTCTGATCGTCTATCAATAGAGAGGGAGAGCAGTACGTAGATGTGCCAAACGTCCTCGTCTCACAGCAACAGATCTGCTTCTGCTCTTCCTCTGTAGTTGTAACAACGTCCTCTTCACAGCTTTGCCTGGACACACTGTGGTCGGCCTCCGTGTTTATCCCTGCCACTGCATGCCTGTGTTTCACCGACTTAGTCTCTGTGTTTCTGTCCTTCCCTTCCCTGTCTGTCCCTCTCTCTTTCTCTCTCTGTCTCTCTCTCTTTTCCACATGCGTCTGTGCGTTCCTCCGTGGTAGAGGACCCTAGTCCAGTCAGGGAGAATAAGGCCCCCCTGGTGGGGCCCCCCAGTGGCCAGGGACCAGTGCCTCTGTCTGTTATCTGCTGGTACCGTGTTCAGAGCCTCTCCTTTAGTGAATCCTGCAGGAGTCTAGAGGTAAAGGAGCCAGGCAGACAGGAGAGGCCCTGTGTATGTGTTTACTTGAACTTCACCATGAGAAGAACACATAGAAGATGCTGTGGCGCCTCATGTCTAGATCAGTGATGCATAATTGTTTTACTGGAACTTGATCCAAGATCCAAAATGAAACTCCCGATAGAAGAGCTATGATCATAAAACATAATCTAACAGAAGGGCCAACAATTGCTGCATTTTGTCATTCTGTTTTATACTTTCACCTTTTTAAACTATCAGATTTACAGTTTATTTAAAACAGAGGCTGGCCATCTTCTACGTTTACATTATTGTTGGCTCATGTCATAGAGGACTAAGACTAACAATATGTGCTTTACAATACCCATACTGTTAAGTATGCCAAAATAGATTGAGTATGTCTCAATACATTGTGTGTCACATGCAGTTTGCCCAAAATACCAGGATGTTCTACTGCATCTAGTCGCAGACAGAGTTCATCTCTCCAAGACTTTCTGACTCGACGAACCTGTCTGTAGCTCTCGCACTCATTTGTTCTTAAAAATAGGTCACAAATGTATTGTTTCATATTGATTTCCTAAAACAGCTGTTTTTCCCAAACAAAAGTAAACCGTGTTTGTAGAGGGATTATTTTAAGCTGCCGATTTTAATACACATTTGGTACTTTTAATGATTATTTCCATCACTGCAGTGTATGGAACTTACTCAAAATAAACAACAGTACACATGTTCATTGTAATGAAGGATTATGTCAGTGCAACTGTGTTATTAATAGTTTTTTAACAATAACACATGGCACATAGGAGTAATCTATTACATTCTTTTGAGGATCAGTTTACTATTGGTTTTGGGGCTTTTTCTGGCTACTTGTTAACAATAAGAAGAATAATAGAATATCATCAGATATATCATTTAATTGTATTAATCCTAAATAATTTATAATAAATAAATACATTTTAATTAATTTAAATAAATAAATCTAAGAACTGTAGGCTATCAGTGGTAGTATAATATGTATGAATTACTATAATCTTCGATGTAAAACTTGTTGTGTTTGTCTTTCGTAGAATCAGCTTTCTGGAAACTTGCTGCGGAAGTTCAAGAACAGCAACGGCTGGCAGAAGCTGTGGGTGGTCTTCACCAACTTCAGCCTGTTTTTCTACAAGTCTCACCAGGTGACCAACCTTTGCTCTCAGCTGTTTGTCCAGCGAACACATCTCCGCCTCTCCCACGTCCATCCCCTCCTCACTCTGTTGTGTCTCCTCTGGGCTGAGAGGCATCACGTCTCTGTGTAGAATGTCAAGTCGTTGCTCCATGATGGAGCGTTCAGGCGTTCCCATGCAGGTGGTTTTGAATCTCTCCTCGTCACACTGAAGCTTTTTGTCTGTTTACATTTTCACAAACAAGTTTGATTTTCAATCCCTAAATAACAAGTAACCAATGCAAAAATTATTTTATACTTAAAAGAAGAGTTTTAAAAATAACTATCAAGAACCATTGACTTCTCTGTTTAATAAAGGCTCTAAAATTCTGAGACTGAATAGATTTTACAACGGCACAAATCATGTATCAGGCCCAAAACTAATTACTACCGAAACATATTCTGAAGTAGTTAATTATTCAAATAGCCAACTGTAAATATAGTAGTTAAAACAAGTTCCACTTCTACCATCTTGCCCCTTAAAGGCTGCTTACATATTAATGGTTCAGTATTAATCTAATTCATTCTAATTCTTTCACTTTTGCTGATACTTAACGTCTGTATTGTTACTTAAATGTTTAAGTTTAAATTGTTTTAACGGCTTTTACTTGTATCAGGGTATTTTGTTTGTATTTTGTCATTTCTAAAGCGTACCACTGACTGTTGCATGGTTTTCTGCTGTACCATTTTATTGGGAGCTTGCCTGTGTATTTGTTTTTATTGTATTCCTAAGAACTGATGCATGTTAATTCTAATTCAATTCCTTGTTTTTTTCCTCAGGATGATTATCCGTTGGCCAGTCTTCCTCTGCTGGGTTACTCCGTCACCATCCCCTCAGAGTCTGAAAACATCCACAAGGAGTATGTCTTCAAACTGCATTTTAAGTCCCACGTATACTATTTCAGATCGGAGAGCGAATACACATTTGAGAGGTACAGTGAACTCATTCAGATGCACAATTACTTCCTGTGTTTGCAGTTGTGTTGGGTCCTGGTAACCAGAGGGCTGATTAAAAAGCTTTTCTCTGGCCGCAGGTGGATGGAGGTCATCCGCAGTGCCACAGTCTCGTCCAGCGGCGCTCGCATCCGAAACAGCAAAGAGTCCCGTCTTCACTGAGTTGGCTCATCTCGTCTCCACACCCCCGGCCTCCAGGTGGCATCAGCCCTTCCTGTCCCCCACAAGACTCTTTCTTTTCTTTTCTACACATATCTGGGACATTTATACATGTGTCCGTGCACATTTGGTGCTTTTTAATGCTTTAATGGTGACATGTCCGCTGGTTTAGACTGCATCAGAGACTGCATTTTTTGGCATTTTTACTCTCAACTCCGAAACCTCTTTTTAAGGATGTCATTTTATACTGTTTTCTAATAGTCTGAACTACTTCCTATCTTTCTGGTTTTACATTTTGTCATTGGTTGTTTTTACAGCAGGAATAGGTTGATGAAGATTATTCAGCATTCTTTCTTAAATGGTTAAACTATCACTATTGTCATAACGTCTTTGTCTATTCTTTCATCGTATTGAAAACTGCTGCTTGGAAAATGTCCTGCAACTTCAGTGCCAAACTGGTTTATATTAATGTCCTGGACTTTTAAAATGCTGTTAAATGGGGGATGAGGAGTGTCTCCTTATACTGAATACCATGACATTTTAAATCATGTTAAAATGCCGCCCTTTAACTGTCAATGCTCTGTTCACACCAGGCCCAGCACAATGTGTTCTCGTTCAAAACACAAGTGATGAAAATATGAAATTATTTTGTTGCAATATTGGCATTGCCCTAGGATTGATCACAATGTTGCCAGAGGTAGCTGCCATCACAGATTAATGCCATTTTGATTAAAATAAACGTTCTATTCGCTGATCTTTATTATATGAATACGTCTCGGACGCTTTTGCTTCTTTATTTTTTTTATTAACTAAAGTTCCCCTTCAGCTGATAGAGGGTGACACTTGTTCACAATCATGGTAATATGAATGTGGGTGTCATTGAAAGCTTTAAAGATTATGTGTGAAACAAAATAGAAACTTTCAGTTCCGAGCGCCGTTTCCCTCCCTGAACGAGGCTTCCTCCTGTACTCGGATACCAGATCTTTTTATGAGTCTGGATGAATGGAAATATGCATTTGACAAGGTTTTGCAGTGAAGCAAATGAAATGGAAAACCTCAGTTCTGCTTACGATTGCAGCTGTTTTTTTTCTTTCCTTTCAGACAACAGAGAGCTCGTTGGAAATGAAAGCAATAAAAAAAACATATTAAAACTTACTTTTGTGGTATTTGTGTTTTTATTATGGGTCAAGAGGCTGGAGTGGTGTTTTCTCAAGGGAAATGCAGTACATGTACAGTAAGGCAGCTCTTCGGTGTGTTTACAGGTGTGACCTATAGGTGGCATCAGAGGTTAAGACTTTCAGTTCATTCAAGTCATGACCACAGTGCCTTTAAATGTTAAATGTAAGTCACATTCTCTATATTAATGTACAGTAAAGACGAGCAAAAGAAAGTTCTTATCATTTTAAAAATCTTCTTAATTCAGCTCTGTGACAACATGGAGGTCAGTGCCGGTCCCAGTATGCGGAAACAGTCTTAGAAAATGATTATATCAGTTTTGTATTATCTAACCAGATTACATAGATAATAGCGGTGTGTAGCCAGTACTGCTTGTGTGAACACTTGTCTTTCTCAGTTTCATTTTAGAAGGTCTGGAAGTCATGTTCAACCTCCATTAGAAGACAAAATGTGAGAAATATTAAGCACTTGTTGACCCAGAGTGATATAAAATGTGTGTAAGAAATGCAACACAATAGTGTTCACTAAATTAATCTGTTTTGGAAATGTACACAGTTCATTACAGCGTATTGTTTACTTTTCTTTAGATCTTCTCATAAAAGAAATATTCTCCTAATGAAAGACAGACAAAATAAATATAAGAAAACATTGAAAATGTTATAATTAAATTATTTGCACATGTGTGTGTATAGAAATATACACAGTTCATTGTAAAGTATTATTTATTTATCTCTCTCTAAAAGTCGATCTTCTACTAAAAAAAAGAAAACAGAAAATAAATATTCATAGACCGTTATAATTAAAATATTTCTGTCGTCTAATATCAGAAAGGTATGTGCCATAGCACCAAAGCTCAGTTTGGGTGCTTAACATAGAAGAAAGGAGCTCAGTGGTGAGTCTAATCTGATCTCTTGTCAGGGAACCAGCTTAAAACTTTATTGGTGGTTCTTTGAAAGTGTGATCCAGTGGAGTTAAGTCAATAGTTTTAGAAGGGACAAATGTTGTAACACTTTAGAAACATGCTCCCCAGAGTTGTGATTTTTGTGGTGCTGTGAAAATATTGGTTCAGGCACTATTTGAGGTCCAAAGTCCAGCAGCTCTCACACAGCCGGCGGTGGGCAGGCCTTTACACCGGCGAGGGGCGGAGTGCGCGGAGGAGGCAACCCGCTTATACACCCCCTGTCTGGCGATGGACGGCCAATGAGACACTTCTTCAAAGGATTCTTTATTATGACAACAACACACCCGACCGAAGGAGACACGGCACCGGGCGCACTGCAGCGCGCGCTGACTTTTACCAGACGAAGAGCGCGAGACCGAGCAGCGGGAGTGAGTCAGCAAACACGCCGCAACATGACACAACTCGTGGCGTTCACTAGCGGGGACCGGAGAGACGGATAGACCAGGGATGCCTCCGCTCTGAATCTCGCTCGTGTAACCTGTGGATCGAACGGGTCATGATGACTACTGCGGCAGCGCAGCCGGAGACCAGGAGGTTTACGCGGGGGCTGGGGAAGCCCGGCACCGCGGCGGAGCTCCGGCAGAGTGTCTCCGAGGTGGTGCGGACGTCCGTGCTCGTTGTAAGTAGACTACACACCTTACTGCCCCCCTCCTCCACCGTAATGCCCCCGTGGGCAGGGTCATCAGGCCTGGTTAAACCCTCTGACAACATGAGAATTACCTGCTTTTACGAATATGTCCAGCTGACTTCAGATCAGCCGGGTTGGGAGTACATGTGGGCTTTATAGGGTGAAGAGTATGGCATGTGAAAGAGGGGGATTTGGAGTGAATGGAGGTGTGTGACTGGTATGAAAAAGTGGGTGGTTTGTACCTTTTTATTAAAAAAAAAGCCCTTGAGAGTATCTTTTACTTGCTGTCTATACAGGGCATGTAACGCCTTTGTGCTCAGTGATAATTGCCACAAGTCCTTCTCTTTCATCCTCACCCACATGACTAGATCAGCTCTGTGGGGGCACATTGGGGCTTTTCAAAGAACTAAAGGTCATAGTAATAAAGTGTGTAGGCTTGACTTGCAACAGTTTTAAAGAGAGAGAGAGAGAGATTCAAAGTGAACAAATGGAGAGAGTTTGTAAAATTCAAGGTGGACTATTGCATCCACTATAACAATCTCTCTCGCTTACATTTTATTGTACATTAACTTCACTTTGTGCACTTTGTTGAAATGCCAGACTGTTGTAGAAAAACATGTCACTTTAAGACACACTTGTTTAATTTATCCTAAGTGTCTTATTTCCTGGAAAGTCCAGAATCAGTGCCTGGTGAAGGTGTTTCGTACGTGTGTCATTGAGGGCATCCGTTTCGTTGAGATGACATAATGCCTCCTTTTCAAGGGAAAGCATGTGGCTTCAATTTCATGCTCCAGACACATATAAAGTGACAGTGAGATAATGCTGAATTTGACCGTCCACTTTGGAACATCTGGGCAACGAGGACCTGCAGCACAGGCTACCTCCTCAGTATCAGCTTTCCACAGAGCTCAGGAGGAAAAAGGAGTCGGCCCTTTTGTTGCATCTGAGCCTGTTGGGTGTTTGGTGCTCCTCCTGATTGTTCCAGCTTTCCTGGAAGAAGTTGCTAGGTAACCGAAACGGACACCGTCCAGGCCCTCCGTCAGGGAAATGGAATCCTGAGTCAGGATCCCAGACATCCAACCACACCTTCGACTTATTTATTCATTCTTACTCTGGTGCACTGCCAGAGATGCTGGAGGGAGGAGAGCACAGAAAGGGATATGAGTATGCATGTTGGGAAATCAACATGTTTTAAAGAGGGCTTCATCAACTTGGAGAATCTCTCGTTGGATTTTTGTTTTTGTGTTTTGTATCAGCAGGCTTCTAGCGGTTAATATGTTGATGAACTTATCTGCAGATATGTGCAGGGGCGGGTTCAGAAACATTTGAATGGGACAGTCTTGTACTTGTCATTCTGTCTTTTTGTGGTCACTTTGTGTCTCTTTGTCGTCATTTTGCATCTCCTTTGTATTTTTGTATTTGAGGCCTATTCAGTCATCCCTAATATACCAAATACCTGTCTTCGTCTGACTCCGGTTGAGGGGCACCAGTCTGATCTCAGGGTGGTTTCACCCCTCGCCTCGCCTCAGGCCCTGTCTCTGGAAACGTGAGCTGTAGAAGTGAACATATGGCCGTGTTGTTCAGTTGAGTGGGACAAGAATGTGACTGTACACGAGACCACTGTCCACGCAACTCGGAATTAATTCCTCCATGAAACATGTAAATACCTCCGCAGGAATATAGAGGGATCTGTGCCAGGGATATAAAGAGGGGATTGTAGCTGTTATCACCCATCCCGATTGTTGTTTCAGCTTGAAACACACATTTTTCTGTCCTTTTTAAACTCCCAGAAACATAGATTATAGAAGACAGACTACATACATGCCTACTGGTCAAGTGCACTCAGCTGCTCTCTTCCTTTCCCGACAAGTTGTGCACGTTCATGAAGGCCCACACTTGCTCGAGCCTCTTTGTTTATTGTTGGAGTGGAGAGCAGAGAGGCTAATAGGCCAGCGCTCTCAGCTGAGCCATCCCTCTGTTTCTCCCCGCTGTAGGCATGCTGGGAACACTATTAGCTCCATGATGGCTGTCATCAGCTTTGAATTTGTTGTGCTGGTGGTGCACTTTGATATAACACCGGGTGCTACCTATCCAACATTGCTTTGCATGGAATTAAAACCAATTAGTGAGTGTGTACAGAGTTTTGTTATGTTTTTTTTTTTCCGTCCAGCAGTCAACAGCATGTAAATGATGTCATGAATGTATTGGCTGATGGGCATATAACAAATCAATGGTAGTTGGACATGTTTAGTTGGGTAATGAAACAGCTGGGAAAGGGGGCGGGGGGGCAGTTGTGTAATTGTAATCAATAGTCCTAACTGCCTATGAGTATGGTGACTCAGATCCTCAGTGTTCCTGCTATGTGCCTGACCCAAGGGAGCAGGAGGCCAGATGGGTGTCATTATGTAGGAGTGATGCCGTTAGCCGCCCATGGCCAGTACACACACGATAAAGGAAAGTGGAGGTCTCACATGTGCTGCGGAAAAGAACATTTGAATATCAACAACTTGGACAACTATAAACAGAACACACATTGCTGCTTCACCTCGCTGTTAGACATTAAAGTCCCGTTTTCAAGCTAAATCGCTCGGATGCCTTTTGGGTGGGTGGACAGCGTTCCCCGTCTTGTAGTTTCATCCAGTTAAACATCGACATCAACATGCAGAGTTCATTCATCCTCCCTTCCTGCATATAACCCCCCATTCCATATTACAATCCCTACTCCCTCTTTTTACCTGTACCACATCTTCCTGCATCATGTGACAGGCTTTATGTTCTAGCCTGTTTGCTCAAAACCAAACAGTTGCAGTCATGAGCTCCAGATAAATTGCAAAGCGGTTTTTGCAGTGATCTCAAACTGCGGCGTCTCCTTCAGCTTCACATGATGCACTACCCTCTATGTCCGTCAGCCCTCTTGATCTGATCGCTGACAAATGCAAACATGTTCTTTTCATGTTTTCAAGATTTTGTTTGTCAAGATGTGGGAATCCCAGGATTACCTCGACTCGGTGGGTGTGTACCAGGGACTTTATTTTTTTTCTCCAACTGGTTTTGACAGAACATGTCCCGTCTTTAACTGAGTTAAAGTCATGTCCTCTCATGCGGTGAAGCCTGATTTGTTAGTGATGATACTCACCAAATATGTAGACTGACCCTAGGTCTGCTAAAACTGCAGGAACACAACTGGGAGCGGACTCTGCTGTCGGTCACATGTGCTGCCAGTCAGAACATGGGTGGGCAGCTTGACCTCCCTCTGACACTATTGGGCCTAAAAGGATGCACAAGCTGCCTCGGCTGCTGTGATAGTACATGGTACTCCAGAAGAACAAACCAAGGGGGGAAGAGATGGGAGAGCAGATGAGTTATCTGAAGGGGTCAATAATACACAAGGCTGCTCTAGTAACCACTGAACCCATTAAGAGGCTGTCTTTCTGTGGATTAGACGAGCCCAGAGCTTTGATAACATTTGGTACAAAATTCCACAAAAAAGATATCAAACTTTCCAAGTTTGACTTCAGTATGCATAAACCATGAAGCCTTTCACTTTCTCACGATGATTACATGATACAGTTGTGTTGCTGTTGCATAACAACCAACAAGAGTTTGTCAAACTTGTTTTAAACAATCATCTGCAAAACGTTGCCTCTGAAAATGAATTTTCCTGAATAGTGAGCCGTAAACGCTCAGCTGCCATTTTATTAGGCACACCTGGAAAAAAACTATGCATTCTAAACAGGTTATAATGTTCACTTTTTCTTGAAATGGTTTTAGAGAGGTGTTGATTCAACTCCTTTTGAAGGCTTGATGATGTTGACTTGTGTTGTGTTACACTGAAAGGTGAACCATACACAGGTGATGGGGTAGCATGGCTACAGTCCCCTCTTGGCATCTAAAGAGACGTGATGGACAAGCCATCACGGTCGGCTGCTTTTCCACCTGTCAGCTGTTATATAGTTCAGTAAATATGCACTATTGTTCAGTCTCCTATTGTTTCTCGTTTTCAAGTTAATACTGACTGGAATGGAAACATTTAAACTTCCAGACATTTAGTTGTGAATGGCCTGTAGAGCGAAGACTTCATGGAAAGTGAGAAATAAAACGCACCCATCAAACTCACAATAAAATGTGTCTGCCTGGGTTTGGGCTTGGCTTTTGGCAGTTGTGGTTATAATCAACCAGATTTGCCAGTCGGAGTGGGAAGCTTGAGAGAATGTCTCAACTGAGCATGCGAAGGTCGAGATAATATAGAGCACTTTGTCAAGAACTGAAAGGATTTCCTTCGTCCGGCCTTGACTGACTCTGGTTAGTCCACATCGAGGACTGCAGGAGCCGACCATCCAAAACAAATGATTAGATATCATGAAAATGAATCGCACTTGGTTTATTTATTTGGTAGGTACAGCTGAACGTATGTACTGTGTATTTGTTACAAAACCCCTCATTGTGCAAGAATGTATTTTAACCACATGTCAAAATAAGTGTTAAATATTAATTTGGAGCCAATATTTGGTTTGTGGTCACATAACAAGATTATTTAACAATTCCCTGGCTCGGCGTGGGATATGAGTAACTATTTCACATCAAAAAATCAGTGTACACCGGCGTCCATGTCTGTGATTGTCTGATTTCATGGTCGTTACATAACTGTCTCGTTTTATATCTGCATTTTCCCAGATGCAGCCGTGCTCTGTTCCCAGTATCAATGTCAGTCGATTTTTCTCAAAACAGAAGCAAGATTATTGTCACCAACGCCACCACAAAGACTCCGAAATGTTTCCATCCCGCCCACCTGAACAGGAAGTGCCCATGACTTCCTGTCCTTCATCTTCTTGTGCCTGTCGTTTTACTCGATAGAGCGCGTTTCCTGTGGCTGTGTTCGGGCTGACCAGAAGCTCGAGGCAGGGCTCGCTGGTAATCCGCCCACTCTGTCTGAGGGTTCTGCCTGATGGAGCAGAGCTGTTTTGGAGGAGGTTACCATAACAGAGAGGCGGCCTGCTGGAGAGCCTGGCCAGTGGGGGTTTTCCTGTTAGCAAGTGCATGACACTTTGTTTTACACTCACCTCCTGAGAACATATACATCCAACAGTATTCATAATTCATAAGTCAAGGCTGGTTGCTGAAGCAAAGTTTGTTTTGAAGGCCGGAATGCTTCTCCTCTTTCTCTGTGAAAATGTCCATAGTTGCCGTGCTCTCTCATCCATTCAAATGGGGAATAGTGAGGATTAATAGAGCTGCTGGGTGGTCGATATTATGGAAGCCTTTAACGCTGCTTTGTAAGAGTCTAAATCCATCCGTACATTTACAAGGCATGAATCTGAATCAAACCTCCTTTTACATCCTGCTGTGGAGCCATGACGGCAGCACATCATCATCAAGTCAAGTGGAGCGGTGCTTTGCCTCCATCCTCGAAGCCATTATGGCTGCTATTTTGGAGTCAGCAGGACACACTATGAAGGCAGATCGATGTCAAAACCCACGAGCAGAACTGAGATCCACACGTGCAGGTGGGGACATTTTACTGCACAGGAACTTTTCATTTCTTGCTGATATTAACTTGATTAAGGTTCTGAAAAACAGGATTTTTAGCCGTAGTGGATTATTTCATCTGTGTGGTATTAGTACTTTGACTGCAGTGAAGGATCTAAATAATGTCTCATCCACTAATGACTAGTCAGTGATTTAAGACTGGGAACTCACTTGGCAAACAGTTAATATACAAACAGTGGTTTCTAACCTTGGCTCCAGATCCATGACCGGGTCAACATTCTTGCTCATAGTGTATACAACTACATTTTATCTTTTAACTTCTGTAAACACAGCAGTATGATTTTGAATATGATCACATCCTGTTTTAATTAATGAAGATCAAAGAGTTTCATTGAGCTGTTGGTTTACAAGATGTTTAAATATCAAACTCATTGTATGTAATAGAATGGAGTGAATTTAAATCAATCTGTGCAATCTACCTCCAGTTTATTTACAAAAAAAACTAAATTGAATAGTTGTATTTGAAAACGGTTGGTATCAAATGCATAAACGTCATCCATCTGCATACGTCTTATTTCGGGAACAGCCTTTGAGATGCAGTTTATTCTCATGCCACTAGCACTCGGCCTCACTGAGAGGGGGTGCAGGCCCACATGGCACAGTCCCCATAAACCCCAAGCTGCTTCTAACAGGCACATGAATGGCACCATTACAGCAGCCCGGCCCACACATGAGCAAGTCAATGAGAGAAATGTACATTAAGGGAGAGAGGCGAGTGAGTGTCGGCTAATGGTTGAGACTTGAGCCTTAAGCTCCAAAGGGAAAATAATTGCTCTGCACACGTGCTGTTTTAAAGTGCACCTACAGATTAAGCTCATGGGATTAATCCTTGATAAGCACTACAGCACTCCTGACTGGAGAGGGAACAACACCCATGTTGGCTGATGGAGAAATGTCTAGAAAGAGCAGACTAATGTCTAGCACATTTCCTTTTAAGTCCTTTTTACTCTGCGAGCCTCCTTACATTGTCTATAAAAGTAATGTGTACCTCCCTTCCTTCACTGCAACTGACCATTAACTTGTAATTGTGGGAACACGGCTGTTACCATGACGTGAGATTGGAGGGTATCCTGTATAACACTTTTAACCATGTCATTATTTCTTTTCCACCCAATGGATGGCATTCTCTCCATTTTTGATTCACTGCCAATTACAGGGTTTGCCCTCTCCTCTGAGTGGAGGCTCACTGTACTTGAGTTCACTTGATTCTTTGATGTATGCTACACTCGAGTACTTTCAGCCTTTTGAACTTTGATAATGTCTCTTAACTGTTATTTTTAGCCATGCTAACATGCTCTACGGCAGTGGTTCTCAAATGGGGGTACGTGAAGGCACTCCAGGGGGTACGTGATATTTTTTTTATATATTTAAAATGAGCATTCATTAAAAAAAAAACGTATTTAATGAAGATTCAATGAAACATAAGTGAAAGTTCATACACTGAATTGCATATATTCTATATTAAATCAAGACACTGATGTATGTGTATTACATCTTTTTTTCAACCCAAAATTATTTGCGCTGGTTAGAGGGTACTGAAAAAAAACTACATCAATAAAAACAGATTGAGAACCACTGCTCTATGGGACATGACAATACGACATTTGTGGTTTTTAAGTGCGATTACCAATAAGAATTATGGAGAAATTATAAAAAAGTTCTTCCTACTTGAGTTCTTTTGGCACCTGTTGGTTGTGTTTGCTCTCCTGTGTTATTGATGCCACTCCTGGGACTTGGTGCCAAGCAAACGGCACATTCTCAGGGGGTTAATACCTCTCCCTAACCCTAACCCTCCCCTGACATCGCCTCGTTGCGGTCAGTGACCTCCCCACGCTCGCCACACAGGTCACACCGCCATCAGCGGATGTTGGATGTGTTGTAACACAGAGGGAAGGATTAGCGGACAATCAGCCCATGTGACGAGTCTGGTAAAAGAGAATACTGGCGCGTTTTAAGATTCACCACTCAAATATCACTTGACGCAGAGCAGAGGCAAATATTGGATGTGTTTGGTCATGATTGTGAAGCATTTATTTGTTTTGTGTTGAGGATAGACGGCTGCTGTGAAGTCTTTGGGGAACTACATAAAATGCCTGCTCCATGCTCCAGTCTGACTGCTATCAGACTGCAGAGATGAAAGCGAAAGTTGCACTGAAGTTGTTATCGTTAATCTGGGATTCCCCTGAAAGTTTAGGGCACTTATTTGAATTCACCCAAGACACCAAATTAGTGGTGGATAAACGCATCAGTCTCTAACTATGAAGCGAGGAGTCTGTTTGTATGTGTATGTGACACGTCTCAAGACCGTCCATCCGATCTACTTGACACTCACTGGTTGCATTGCTGGGGACTCAATGAAGTGTACTGTTGAGGTTCACGCAATGTTGGTCACGTTCAATATTCATAACCGTTGAATAAACAACCAACAGCGTCGGTGGGGCCCTGTGGACGAAGCTGAGCATGCCGTCTGCAGCTCATCTTTAGAGGCTGAAGCTCACTGACTGCTGGATGTACTCACGTTACAACCGACCTCTTCCTCACTTCCTTGTTGTGTCCGTTCGGCACGCCTTGAACGGGCAATGCACTAGTTTAAGTAAATAGATCAAAGTGGGAGCTCCTCAAAGTGGACTTTACCCGTCTCTGTGATGTGTGCCTGTTTCCCACAGTGCATGCTGTTAGCCTCATTAAAGAGAGACTGCATTCTCCACTACACTCACTCTCGTGGCTTTGTGCGCTGTGCAGTGAGTGGATAGGACCTGCCGCAGCCAGAGGGGATCAACTGTAATGACTTTTCACCAGGCTGGCCGCATAGCTGGCATTCCTCACTCTGACACACTGTAGCTCAGAGAGGGGGGAGGGAGGGGGAGGGGCACAACCCACAGGTGGAGGCCCGATAACGAGGTGGTTTCTGGGGCAGGGTTTGAATCTCACCTTCGGATTTCTATGTAAGAAAGTTATAATATATTGTAGTGATTGTTGTTATTGTTGCATTTTACTGTTTTAATGCGGAGCTAATTTTCAGTACTTTTGGTAGTTAGTTAGTTTAGTCCACTGATTCCCAACCTAGGGATCGGGTCACAAGAGACATTTGGGGGGATGGTTCATGAGATGAGTATTGTGGTTGTATTCTGCGACATAAATTTGTTCGTATTTTTAGACGTTTGTCTATATGAGATACAAGAAGTTTAGAGGGGCGATCTCTTTTTGGCAGCTGAGCTGCTTTAATGTTTTGCAATGCAATTGTATTTTATAAGGTCACAATACAAGTTAAATGTAGTTAACTGTCACACAATACAATGCATCTTTACAGTGGCCCTAGTGGAATCTTGATGAGTTGCTGTAGTCACCCATTCAAGAAAACCCCCCATGAAAAGCTGAGCTGTCTTTTTTTCTTTCTTTGAAAGCTGAAACAAGCCCATTGTGCACTCTCTGCCCACAATAAACAAATGAGTTCTGGTTAAAGCAACACATCCATTGAGATGTATTTATTTATAAAAATGTGTTCATGTGCCATTTTATCTGCTGACATTCAGAAAAATGAGTGAAAACTGCAATAGCTTGAAGACATAAATGAAAGTCTTACACAGCAGGAAATCAAGTGAATGTGGTAATCAGTGTTTGTGTTTTCCGTCAAAGCCTGCGCACACCGCGGAGACGGAGCCCTCCTTGGGCCTAAAGTTGTTTATGTTTCCTCCCTGTTTGTTTTTCGGGGACTTAGCATTGTGTGGCAGGATTGTGCACAGCGGCAGTGTTCCTGGCCTGGATGGATGAATAAAGTTGGCTCTGTGGTGCTTGTGGAGGAGCAGCAGTGTGGCTGTGCGCCTGAATGAGGGATCTGAGGCGGTGCACTGTTGACATTCGGCCACGCGTGATGTTGCATGATGACCCTGCATGGTGTGGAGCATCATAAACGGTGCTGTGCAGATAAACGCCTCCGTGTCCTTACCTTGACTTAATCTCCTTTCAGCGTCTCCACTCAGTCTTTAAAAGCCAGCGACCCCACCTCCCCACCCATAGAGCAGCGTGTGCAATTGCTCCACCCACAATGTTTATATTTCTCAAAATCGGACGGAGCTGTTTGCGCTTGTCATCAAGTGTTTTTATTTACAATTTCTTCGACATTTGCACGATAAACAAAAGTCTTGATCTTATAGTGGATTCAGATTTTATTCCGTTTTGCTGCCATTTCTTCCGTCTCTGAACTAATGCTTTCTCAAGTGACTCACTCGAGTCTCTGAAATGTCAAATCCATCCAAATCCATCGTAGTTGCTACAGCAGCCACGGTGCCCGTTGTGGTATTAACCTGATCCATGATGCCAGTTAAATCTCTCAAAAAGCTAATGACAGCAAATAATGATTTGTTTTTGTTTTTGCTGCACTTTGTATGTTTCTGGTGTAACAAGTGTTCCGCTCGAGACTCAGACAGGCCGTGAGACAAAATAAGCAGTTCAATATTGTCCCAGTCAAGCAGGGATGTATCCCATAACATGTGTTTCCTCTGTCAGGAAGGGAGGGGGCCTCTAACAAACTATAACTACAGCAGGAAAAAGGCGGTGTGCCAGTGCTGGATTCTTCAAAAACTATTGCAATTGGGATCCCATGAGGAAATCAGAAATAACCTGATTAGCACAGATGTTATTGCATAATATACACTATATCAAGCAGATTTTGTTGTATTGTGAACAATTTAACCACAACCTCGTATTATGTTTGTGTATATCTAAGTTGTCAGGTCAGGGAATTGAATATAATGGGAGATATTGATAAAATCCTTAGATATGTATATTATTTTTTTTATTGCCATATCGATATATTTGGAAGGTCATTGAGAAGTGGTTTATGGATTAAAAAACATATAGCAATGTCTGATTTTGTGCTAATCCACTAAATTAAATCAATCCAATTTAGTCCCATGTATGTGCATGATGGTATGGCTTTCATATCGACTCACTGTATGTATGTCATCATGTCACCATGATGCCTTGTCGATCACAAACCACTTTTCTGTACTCGCACAAGGCAAATAAATCATTTGCTCTCTCGCCATCGTGGATAACAGCTCTTGTGTCTGCTGCCTCCCTGGGGATCTGTGTCATGTAGCATTACGGTTAAATCCACCGCCACTTTAGTGGTGCAGGTGCACGGACATGCGTTTATCTCCTCGTCTATCCTCTGTTTCCTCTGATTGTCAGCAGCGCTCATTGAACTAGGCTCAAGAGGATTTCCACTGATTACAAACGAAGAGCCAACTGAGATTATCTGATCCTTACGGGTTCCCAAACTCCTGCCTCCCCCCCCCCCCCCCAATTATCCCCACCCCGTCTGCCTGCCACACAGCGTCTTCCAGTCGCTGCCTAACCAGAAAGAAACGGTTGGATTATCTTAAATTAGCATGTATAAAAGATGCATTACCTTTGCATTCCTCTGATTTAATTCCCTCCGTTTTCTGTCCTCATCCTATTTGTCTTTGGTTCCACTTTCTCATTTCATCCTGTCTCATGCTGTTTTGCAGTTTAGAGGCTATTAAGATTAATCCGCCCTCTCACTACATCTCAGACTTACACCTCCCTCCCAGAATGCCTTGTTAGATGGTGATTACTTTCTACTATTTCACCCTTTCTTCCCTCACATGACACCTTCCACATGATGTGCATACGGCCTCATGCTTCTGCGAGGCAACTACTTGCATTTAATCTGCTCAGGGTTCTGCGCAATTTGCAGGATTTGTGGGATATTTGAGTAAATCCGTTTCCTCAGACTGTTTGAGGACATTATCCATGAGCTGCTCCAAACAAAAAGCAATGAACCTGGATTAATCCTAACTGCTGATTTGCTCTTTTTCCTTCCTTAACCAGCCATATTGAATGTGTAATCTACTGTTAATGACCAGCCTTTATTAAGTCAACTGAAGCCTGCCATTACCGGTATATAGATTTAGCATGCGTATAATGTACCAGTGGCTCTAAATACTTATATTTCAGCCAGTTAACCGGATCAGGTTTTTGATATAAAGCACAGCATGAATCTGTTTCACCCTAATTTGCAATTGACATTCTGTGAATCAATATTAATATGTGCTGGCATGACAATGCTTCACTTGTAGATCAGTTACCTGATGCACACTTAAAAGCAGGAAATGTTTCATTACCACAGACTGATCCATGAAAGTGTAGAGGGGAAACAGTGCTGTGACTGTGTGCTTTGGTTGCAGCCTCTAAAACAATGTGGGGCCAGTAAGGGCTTGTTTCAGGATCTCTCAGCTCGCAACTTCCATGCTGCATGTCAGAGCCTGAAGATGATGACAGCACTGCCTGCCGACCCTCCTCCACACCTGGTTGCTGGCCAAATACCTGGCGAGGGTTATTTGGGTCAAATCAGTGATGACAGCTTGACATCGAGGGGACATGTCTTTACATGCAACCTGGATGTTTTGGTTTCCTGCTTTCTTCTGAATGGGCATCAACAAACATAGTTTAAAGTTCAGTCATCGCTGTCACATCGTGTGTCAGGGTTATCACTAAACCCCAGAAGTTCAACCTCTGTTTGGGATTTTAATTACTTTTTAGGGCCGCTTGTAACTCTCTTCCCGTAGAGTCGAGTCTATATAGCCTCTATATCTGCTTCCTGTATAGGAAGTGTTGAGTGTTGGGAATGATTGTTTTCACACTGAGCTGCTGGAAATGACACATACGTGACAAACAATGGCTGCCATTATACCAATAGTCAATCTGAGAGCAGGGAAGGGAGGTATGCCGTCACACAGTGGTCACTGGATGAAGGACCATCACTGTGATCTACAGCGAAGGAGAGTTGTGTGACTTTGCATAAATAACCCATGAAGCTGTTTGTTTTGTTGTTGCTGGTGTTTTCATGTAAATATAAATGAATAGGCTTTCTTACTTCTTAGAGTTTATCTTGGAATAAAGCTTGTAATAGTGGCTTTTCAGTGTAGTATCATCCGGTGCCTGTAGGTGGCAGTAACGGCATTCATCAGCTGTTGTACATTGTATTATTGCATAGAGCTCTGTGTTTGTGGGTCTTATGTGTACATATGTGGCTGATGGCTACGATTGGCTACTTTCTGCTGTCAGCTGAAATGCGATTGAATTGTTGCAATGATTTTTTTTTATCTTTTAACGCTCCCCTGTGGCGGTTTTACTGTGTGCTGCGCAGCAAGTTATCATCCACTTTCCGAAGGAAACCAAACGACTGCATTTTATTTACCAGTTTGGTCAACTGTGCAATGCACTGACAGCTTGAAAAGGCAAATTTTTTATGAGATTACTCTGTGTTGTGTATAGTGAAGCCAAAACAAAGTTGGCAGGGGTAACTGTAAGAGGCTGACTGCAGGCCCTCAGGGCTTTGGCACTGCTTCAGGCCTCTGCTGGTGCTGCAGCTGAGGCCGTGGAAAAGCACTGATTCATTATTAACATCTATTAATGATAACTGAACACACCGCAGCAACCTCACTGCAGATCCAACAGAGCTGTGTGTGTGTGTGTGTGTGTGTGTGTGTGTGTGTGTGTGTGTGTGTGTGTGTGTGTGTGTGTGTGTGTGTGTGTGTGTGTGTGTGTGTGTGTGTGTGTGTGTGTGTGTGTGTGTGTGTGTGTGTGTGTGTGTGTGTGTGTGTGTGTGTGTGTGTGTGTGTGTGTGTGTGTGTGTGTGTGTGTGTGTGTGTGTGTGTGTGTGTGTGTGTGTGTGTGTGTGTGTGTGTGTGTGTGTGTGTGTGTGTGTGTGTGTGTGTAACATATACTTATTCTGTGCCTGGTGACCCTCTACAAAGAACAGGAAGCAGTACCCTTCAGGAAAATGGGTTATTTTCTTCTCCTGGGATAAATAAACCATCCCAAAATACCAAGTAAAAGGAAGGATGTGGCCCTCGTGTATTTGGTTTGCAGGATAACTTGGTGTCAACTCCAGGTCAATGAGAGGCTTAAGTTTAATCCATGTCTTCGTTGCATGAAATAAGTCCTATTCAGTCCACCCTGTTGTCCGTTATGTGGGAAGTACGTTGTGCTTGTAATGTAAACTTCTGCATCTAAAATGTGAAGCATTTAGCTTATTGAAATTCCAGGCCTATCTTTAGCCCGCCCACGTTTGTAACTCTACCCACTGTAACGTTTCTCTTAAACAAACTCTTGAGAAACCAATTCAGACTTTTATTCTAGGAAGCAGCAGACTTGTGATTCTCAAAAACCTCTCGAGGGTTAATGGCGCTCCTTCAATACAGTTTGTACTTCTTGAACTTTGGAGGAGTCACCATCACTCTGACAAAATATCCACAAACACTCTCTATTGTGTAGCAGTTTTGATTGGGTTTGAAGGACAGTGGGCAGTGAGAGGCAGCTTTTGTTATGGCAGCGTACACACACACACACACACACACACACACACACACATCAGCAGGAAACAGCCACTTCCTTTTTTGAGTCCCCAGAGAGATCCAGCTGGGAGCCTTGCCTGTTTTATCTGCACTGTTGGATATGTGATGTCACTGTGGTGCACCACATTGTGGCCTCTCTCTGGACAAACACACACACACACACACCCTGCAGAGCCCCACAGCAGACCCTGGGCATGGAAACCAGGGCCAGCTGCTGACTTGACCTTCATCCTAGAGAAGCTCCTCAGATGAGATGCCAACTCCTCTTAACTCCCCTCCACTCCTCAGAGCCACGCAGGGTCGTTTCTGTCTTTGTTGTGTGTGGATCGTCCACTCCTCAGTGTGAAAGGGGAAACTCACGCTGAACCTTTTCTGTCCACATGTGCTGGCTTTGATGTCGTTAATTCGCCTTCACCCACCGCTCGCTGCTAACAGCTTGAATGTGCTGTATTAGTAGGAGTGGTGCTTTTTGGGGTTACTATGGTCCACTGAGGATGTCCGTATGCAACAGACTGTGTCCAGAGACTCGAAGTGAAGAAGAAGAGCGACAGTTGAGCTTTCTGAGGATGTCAGATCTGCGTTGACCGAGAAATCAAACCATGTGATCTAACATCCGTGTAAACGGAGGCTTTGAATTTTTGGACAGTTGATGGGACAAAACTTGACATTTAAGATTTTATACAGAATACTATAATATTGAAAATGTTTTTGTATTTGGAGCTATTAAAAGTAATGTCATGAATAATGTGTTTTTAAGTCCTCATAGAATCACAAAAAAAAGCCTAATAACACTTTTCAAGTGGTTTAAAAGCTAAATGTATAACATCCTCTCAGATGTTTTAACTTGCACGATACGTCTCTTGTGAGTTTTAATGCCGTAAACACAACAGCACAAAATACGTAAGACGTTCTGCAATGACAGCAGCAGTAAGCCATGTAGCTCCACACACCAGCAGCGTGTCAGTCCGGCTCTTATCTCCTCTGCAGCTGCTGCTGATTTTGAGCAGAGCTGAGCAGCAGCGTCCACATCCCACAGAGGATGTTCACACTTGAACATCCCCAGATGGACCCACTCTGTGCCACAGCACACTTCCATTCTCACTGCAGCCTTTGCCTGGACCTCCAACTCAAGATTCAGTATAGACGTCCTCTGGCTGTGCAAGGGAACTGGAATGTGTACCATGTCAGGCAGTACTATATATATACACGCCATGTAATATTGATTATACAGAGGCAGTGTGTGTGTGTCACAGTCAACAAGCGATATGAAACACTTTCTGAGGTAAAGGATGTTTTTACCGTCCCAGCAGCATTCTGCTTGCTGCAGACTGCTTCTTGTGGCGGAGGCTGGAGAAAGAAACTCAGCTACACCTAATGACTCAGCCATCCTCAGTCTGACCTTAATAATTCATCACCAGTAAAATATACTCCAAGCTTATTTCAGAATACAGCACAGAAACACTAGCAAACTTTCTGTTGGAACCTTGCCCTTTTTTCACAAGATAGTTTTACATGGATGGATGGATGGATGGATGGATGGATGGATGGATGGATGGATACTTTATTCATCCCCAAGGGGAAATGTGTTGGTCACAGTAGCAGACACAAAAAAAACAGGATTAAACTAAAAAGATACTCAATATATACAACAAAATAAAAAACTCAATATATACAACCAAACAGCAGAGTGTGTTAATTTAGAGTGACGGTGAAAGTTGGATTAACTGCCTGGACTTGGTAGTGACGTGGTTGGCTGATCCAACAAGTCACTTCCTGGTTTAACATTTTTGGAGCGTTGCAGATATGCCGCTGAATCATTTTAGCTTTTTAGTCGCAGCGATCCCATGCTCATTCGTCTCTTGTTTCCTCCCAATGAAAATAACCAGCTGTAGCTCCTCACGGGCATTCTTCCAACTAGTGCATTTGATTTAAAGCCCCAAAGTCTTAAATCATACATTCGTGTTGGAGGACTTAATTTAGCAGCATGTTTGTGCCGTCATATTTGTGAATTGCCCCTTGACCACCTGGTCTGGTCTTGACTGTTTTTCCTGCGTTGTATCTGTAATAACAGCTTAATATTTCCACCCTTGAATCAGGATGCATGCATATAGGAATCCGTGTTTTCAGGTCATGGTGACTTGGTGTTTAAGTGCGTATCATATAAAAGCCTCCCGGTCTCTCTCCAGTGTTTATAGCTCTAATGTCTTCATGAAATAGAGGCTAAATACTTAAAACAATACCAACCTGGTTTGTGATGGAACAAATGCTGCACATGTTACTTTAATTACCTTACGTAATTTAAGGTACCACACCCTGTATTGTCTCAGCCTCTTTGCATTGTTGCAGACATGTCCTTACATGGACAACAAACATGGATGTCCTCGGGGCAAACAATTTATGATCCCCAGCTGTTAGACTTTAAACAATGTCTGCTTTAGTCGACGTGCATCATTGTCCACTTTGTTGAGCTCCTATTTAAGTCTGTATCCTCTTAGTAATAACTAGCTGCAATAACTCAAAATGAGTTGCTCCAAAAGTAATAACTCACTCTTGAGAGGACACATTTTTTTAAGTCTGACTTTATTCATTTCTATCTTAGGAAATACTGTTTGGTAACACAGAGTTGTGTCCATGTAGAGTAAATCTGTGTTGCTTCTTTCCTACACCGCCTCAGAAAGGGGATTTATGACATCGCAGCTTTAGCAGTTTTTCACCAGATTGCTTCTTGTTATTTTACATAGTAAGCCTAAAATCCCTCTTTGCAGCGACAAGAGGATGGAGACCTGATCCGAGGTGTGAGAAAAGGGATAAACCAATGAGGAGATGTATTTCCTAATAAATCATTAGGCATAATCAACTTCTCGTCCCGCCCTCCCCCAGCATCTGCCTTCCATTCTTTCTCTCTCTCTCTCTTACTGAATCTCCTCAGCTGCTTTCCTCGCGGCTCCTTTGATCGTACAGTCAAATGTAGTTCAGTGTGTCAAGCGCTACTGAAATATTAACACAGCAGCAAGCAGGAATGCGTGCAAGCATTTATTGCTTAGTGCACTATCATGATGTGAGAGATCACCTCACTTTCTCCATGTCTGTGTGTGTTTGTATGTCTGTGTCTATGTCAGCCTCCTTAATGGAACTTATTAAATGGCAAATGCTTCTCTCGTGGTTTATCACTAAGATTCCAGATAGATGCGAGCATGTTTGTTGTTACTAGGCGTAAAGGAGGTTAGCGCAGCTGCTGCCAGTGGGACTACAGCATGTGCATGCCACTGTGACACACAGGATTTCTTTTTGACAATTCCCATTAAGGTCATAAGGGTCTTCTAGTGAGCGACATGCAGCTGCAGGAAGGGAAAGAGCAGTGATAAATAAACCAAGATGAACACTGCCCCGTTTCCTTGTCTTCACCCCCTTTTCCTCACAATCAGAGGGTCAAACATGGGCAACAGCGGATGGAAAGCATCCACTTTCAAATGTATTTTGGCACAGCTGGATCTATATTGTGGGTTTATAATAAGGATTACGTCAAACCAAATGTGTCTTTGCAAGTGTCCTGCAGAAAGACAAACTATAGAGACAGGAAAGTCATTTTTTCCCCAAACACTTTTCAAGATTACATCTTTTAATGATGTATTTCCTGCTTTTTTCTGCTTTTTGGTCTTCCTCATTGAAGTCCTGAGACACTAGAAGATAAATCATTCCCTTGCATTTAAAAATCCTGTGTATGATAAAAATGTTGTTGTTCCACTCCCAATATATCTGTGTACTTGGCAGAAAGGCCAGCTTGTGATCAAGCAGCAGCTAATCTTTTGTGGAAAGAAACCCTCCCTGTTTGATGTCTAGCCCTAAAAGGTTTAAATCCTCCCATGTCCTTGATATGTTTTGTAAACAGAGGTTTCTTTGAGACGCGAGTCAGGTCACAGGATTTTCCACCAGATTTAATTGTATTGCAGTAAATGTGTATTTTTTTATTAAGAGATTTTTCATGAATTATTTAATTGACAAAATAACAGATTTTGCTTTAATTTAAATCTTTTGCAACATATGCTTTCTACTGCACATGACATGACATTAATTAATGTGATTCATCCATTTCTGCTCGTGGCTCTATTTTCTCAGCTGAACTAAATAAGCATTCAGCCATATTGCTGTTTGCCTGACCATGGAATCAGACTCTCCCTCTGGATATAACCGCATTTATTGTAACCCATTTATTCCACAACTATTCATCCGGCTCCCAAAAGGAATCTCATTTTGTTAAGTAAAAAAAATGAAAAGGATTAATTCATTTTTATCAAATCTACATTATGCAAAAGTTGAAATGAAAAGAATGAAGATGGGGAAAGCATTAAGAGATGCACATAGTGGATCAAGAGGAGAATGAGCAAGTGACTCGGCGAGTGTGACAGATGCACATGCGAGCCTGCGCTGCACCGAACCTCAGCATTGGTTGAAGCTGCAGCAGAGCTCACACAGCATCCTTTCCCCCCCCCTTCCCTCGCTCTCTGCTCTACCTCACTCACTTACTCACTGGATCTCGTCTGCTGACTTAGGTATTCCTACGAGCACAGACCGGGGCAGCATAGGAATTACAGTGTGTCTGCATAAACTCTTCCTCCTTGGCTCTCCTCTCTGGATCCTTTTTCTTTTGCCTGGACACCAGCGCTCTCTTCTCTGGTCAGGAGCTGTGGATTTGCGGGTCAGAGTTGGAGATGATGGAGCAGGGAGGAGCAGGGGACAATCAAGGAAACTGGGTCACTGGGCGACTCTCCTAACTCATGCCTGTTTGGACCTGGAGGAATGGGGTGCACCACCAGCACGGTGGTGATTGATGGGCTGCGTACCGTCTTAGAGAGGAACTGTAGTGGCTACATCTGTAAGGGAGCAGCTGAGCCCATTGGGCCATCTGAGGCTGAGCGAGCGCTGAGCAGGAGAGAGTCGCGTGCATTGACAACACCCAGAGTACTGAAGGTGTGTGTGTGTGTGTGTGTGTGTGTGTGTGTGCAGACACATTATGTTTAGTATTGTGCTGTTCATTGCATTCAAGTGGACAAACATGTATATTAGAGCTGAAATTATATGTAATTTTCATTATCAATTGTCATCGTTTTGTCTATGAAATACCAGAAGATGCTTATAACAAGTAACAGCTTTTTTAAATAGTTTTTTCCCGAATATCCGTCCAACAACCAAAAAAGGGGAAATGCATAAATCCTCATATTTTGAAACCTCATACCTTTCAAACTAGTTGTTCTGCTCAGTCAGCTGTCTCATGATGCTGCTGTATCATAAAACTCATGATGAGATTGCAGCAAATAATCATAAACGAGTCGCATTTTTGCTTGATAAATCCAAATTGTTGTCGATTCAGTTTCTATTCATCAATTCATCGACTATTGTACTCATTATACTGTTCAGCTGAGCGTATACAGACACATGCCTCATGTCTTTAAATGCCTCAAACAAACAATTTATTTTGAACTGTGTATAAGACTCCTTCCCTGATGTCTCATTAAGATGGAAAATGCAGGACATAAATATGATAAATGATTCAGATGTTAATGACGGTTTGAAAAGTGCAACCATTTCCCCATATTGACACAGAGCTACACCTTCTGGCACTGCGTGCATGTATTTCATATTCTACAGATGCAGCTGCAGCAATAATAATAATCACCCTCAGTTCTGCCTTGTGAATGTGTAGCAGTAGTGTGAATATAAAATGTAGGGCAGTGGGAGGGCTGGGTCTCGCCTCTCACTAAGCGCTGCTGCTGCATGGGTTAAAGCCTCTGTGGGCCGGGATGGGGATGGGGATGGGGGTGAGGGGGGACAGTGAGCTCTGTGTCTGCTGGAAATCAATCCCCGCTTTTCATCTCAGGCTTTTGCTGCCCCGTACCAGCTTGCCTTGCCCTTATTGTTTGTGTTTACTCACCATACGCTGTGTGTGTGATGTCTCCTTCCCGTCGCTGCTTCATCACATTCGCAGCAGAGATCCGAGTGACGGAGGACCCCGGCTGAGGGCAGGGAATTAGGTCAAGGGCACGGCTGCGTCTCTCGGCTAAGAGATGGTCTTATCACCCGGGCCGGTTCAATTAATCCTCTGTCGGCATTTAGCAGCCTTACAAATCAATAGTTAAATGTGGTTTGCTCGACACGTTTTTGTCAGAGTGCAACTGCACGGCAGTAAAAGGTCAAAAATTAAATGCATCAATGAATAGTACTTACTTAATCCTTTTCCTCATCCTCCAGTCAGTTGATACAACAAATAAACTTGTGTATAGGCTACTATATACTATATTCTATACTATTTCTCACCTGCTCTTTTTATTTTTTATCTCCTGGGCATTTTTTTCATCAGGCTGAAAGTCAATCTGTAAACCTTTTTAATTTAGTAAGGTAACTTTGTTAGCAATAACATGCTTCACCATTTACAGTTTGAGAGTTTACATGTTGCACTCATCTGATAGCTTTTACTGTGTGTTTGTTTTTGGGCACCACAATAGGATATACAAATCCACGTCTTCATCTTTAGACTCTGACTTTAACTTTCTACGAGAATATCTCAAATCGAGCAGCACACGCAAACATTTTGGTATTGGATGTTGTTCCTGTTCACTATTTGCCTGCATGGTTATAAAAAGATATGCACCATTATGTTTGCCCTTTTAATTCCTTCTGATTGCAGCAGGTCATTATTTCTGGGAATTTAAAACCGAGATGATGGGGGTCAAAGGCCAGACACACACACACACACACACACACTCACAGACAAAGCTGTCTATGGGAGGCTGAGCTCTACTCTCGAGACATGGAGTAATTAAACAACCTATTTTGGCTTTTTCACTGTGCTGGTATTTCACTCGATGATTGCAACAGCTTCCTCATGGAAACTCTAATCTCATGAGTCTTCTCAGGAAGTGATCTGCCTCCAGAAATAAAAGCTACTGATTTGAGCTACTGCATCGATGTGTATGCTATTGTAATTCAATAGTGTCTCCAGAAAGCTATCGAGAACACCTTTTCGTGTTCATGTATGGCCATTCTTTGCTTACACAGTGGTAGTTTCCTTCCTTTATTTCAATAAAATGTTTGAATGCTGTAACAGAAGCAATCAGCTGGTTTCATCAGAGGTTTGTTGTTGCAGAGAAGGGAAGAGAAATGTGTGACGTCAGCTTGGTGACCGATAAAAGTGCCTTTTATCCCATGAACGTTTCGGAGTCATGCTTTGAACTTAGACCTGTGATGGTTTCAATGAACCATGCCTAATGAGACAATTATGGTAGTTCCTTGTTTTGGGGAGTTGATGAAATACTTAACCAGATCTGTATGTCATCCGCAAACCTTTTACAGATTAGATGCGTCTTGGTTTAAGCATGTGTGTTTAATATGCCATTGTGAAATCTTTGTAACTCCCATATTCTCACTTTATGGTGGATGAAAAGGTACTTATTCATCAACAAATACACTAAAGACCTAACCTCTTCTGGAAATAGATAAATAAATGTCTACATTCTAATCGAGAAACACATCTGTATTTCGACATGTTTTACTTGTTGCATTTCTTTATTCTTCGCTGCACTGAACATCTTTTTCTCAAAGACCTACAACTTTTTTGTCTGGTGCTCCGAGTGCTCTTCCGCCGAAGGAAACCGCTCTATGGAGTCACACTCCTTGAGTCACTTGGAGTCTTCCATACAATAATTCCCTGTATACAATACAGAGCAGTCAGTATCAGTACATTAACATTCAGTCTGCTCCGCTGATGATGGATCACTCTGACGGTGTACCATTTGATGGATAACCAGCGTTACACGCACACTGTGATCACACCCCTGAAAACATTGACAATCAATAAGATCCCCCTCCCTCCAGCTTTCGTTTCTCATCTTAATGGATTTACAGTAAAACAACAGCACACTTTTCACGTCGACAGGGTGGTTTTTCTTGGTGATTGCGTCCTCCTTTTGAGAGCCACCCTGGCGTTTCTCTGAGGAGGGCCTCAGACGTCACAACATTGATGTGTTTGCGTGTGTTGCTGTGATGCTGACTGATGTACTGGACCATTATCTCCAGCACTCACATACTTAAAAGACTTTCCGGCAACAGTAGTTTGATTTTCCCACAGATACAACGGCAGCATTATTCATATTCAATAGTTAGTTACATTTAAGGCCAGCACGGGTCAATATAGCTGTCCCTATTCTTGTCTGTCGGCCTGTCTTAGCTTTTTAAGTATTGTAACAATGATACATATAGATTGTATTTTTGTGTGTACTGCTGTTCAGTTACTCAAGGCTGTTGTGTGAGACGACCGTCTGTGCCTCATGATTACATCCTGTTATTTATATGCCATTGTGTCGCACGTCCGACTACGGTAACGTTATTAGCGGGGGGAGTAGACACGCTATGGTGCCATTATTACCTCCATGTTAAATCCCATTCTCAACTCCCAGTTCAGTCCTCTGGGGATGGCTGCAGGATGGTGGGTCCTGGTGCTGCTGCTGTAGCGGGGTGGGCCGTGTTTTTGTTACATTCCAGGTTACGCCCTGTTTTGCTTTTGGCTCATGCTGGGAAGGCCTGTAAATTGCATCAAGCCTATGTTAAGTAATCAAAAAGCCCAGTTGTAGTCCAGGCTGAGAAATACAACTTGATAGATGTTGAAGTTACACAACAATACAAAAAAAGAGATCTTTTGTGTAGACACTATGGTACTGTAATGTGAGTCTGACAGATGTTGGGCTAACAACACTGTAATTAAATGTAATTTGCTTAATGTATAATTATATAAAGTAGGGATGCACCGATACCGGTATCGGTATCGGGGCCGATACTGCGTTAAAATACTCATACTCGTACTCGTATCGGTTTCAATTGCCGATACCAAGAACCGATACCACTCAACAGTCTTTCGCTACAACAAACTGGTCGCGCTTTGTGGAGAAAAATATTTGTTGTCCTACCTGACTTCAACGTCTAGGGCAGGGGTCGGCAACCCGTGATCCAGAGCCGCATACGGCTCTTTCGTCGCTCTCTTGCGGCTCTTGCAGCAAGGTGTGTAGAGTAATGCTGCGTTCACATCCAACGCGACGGAAAATTACTGCTGTTCCGCCGGTTTGAATCAAACTGTTGCTGGTCCGCCAGAAGTAGCGCTGGCAGCGGCCTCATTCAGACGCTGTTGTGCGGCTACGGATGATATTATTGTAGCCGAGTGTCTGTTGTGTGTCTATATTTGTAATTATAATAAAATGAAAACACTGTGAACCCGTTACATTATGAACCCGGACACGGGGCGTTTTATGGTCCGACATTAGAGGGACTTCCACAAGAAGTTTAAAGCTTGGGATAGCCTTCTGTTAATTTTGTACTATAGGCTTGACATAATCTGCAGAGGATAAAATAAAATCTGCCTCCAAATTAATTGCACTTTCATGGAGACCAAATCTAAGAAGTATCGGTATCGGTACTCGGTATCGGCAAGTACACAAATAAAAATACTCGTACTCGTATCGGTTTGTAAAAAGTGGTATCGTTGCATCCCTAATATAAAGATACATTACATAATTTGATTTTTGTGCAAGATGATGTGGAGACTTGGTGAAATGAATTCCTTTGTTAGTTTCTTCTCTCCAGTTTTGACATTAAGTGACAGATAATTAAAACCAGCGAGTCTCAACTGACTTTAGAGGACAAAACCAAAACCTTTTTATAGATGATAGTCAAATAAAATGTCCAGGTTGGTTTTTAGTCCTGTGTGTTTACAATGAATTAATTTACGCTGAGCACAGAGCATATTCAACTGCATTTGAGCAGAAAACACGTTTTCCAAAACATTCTGTGGATCTGCTTCTGGGAACACTTTTTCAACTCAAGTGTTTGTTCTGCCACTAAAAGGGCTCAGTGGGCCTTCCTGCTCAGACCCAAATGCCAACTTGTCTCAAAGAAATACATTTGTATTGGTTTCCATGGTTAAATCTGCACAACATTGCACGGCCTGAATTTAATTTAATTTAATGTGAATTTATTCACTTGGGAATATTGTACCGGCGCTGCAGTGCAGAAAGGAAGTCTCTTATTGCTGCAGATATGAGACGTCTGGGAGAGGAAACTTGCGTTTGTACAAACTCACAGATCAAAGTCAAACATCTAGTATTCATATTGTGGCATTATTCTTGAGGCACAATTAAGGACATTAAAGGAAACGTCCAGCGATAAAGCAGCTTCTGTTGTTCTGGTTGGACTAAATGCAAAATCGCGTCAGTGAAACAATGTTTAGCCAAAAACCAGAGAGTGTGACGCATTAAACCAGCTTGTGTTTCACAAAGATGTCTGATAAAATTGGACCGAGGATGTTGTAAGAAAAGAGAGAGGAGAGCACTGAACTCTCCACGGCGAGCATCCAAAGTGGAATTATGGTTATGATAAACATCCAATGAAATATAGCTAAGCTGAAATAACAAACGTCATCCTAATGCAAGTTTCATTATCTTGCCAAATTTGAAGCTTTCTGGAAAGCACCAGCTTGCTATTGACAGGATGAACTGAAGCATTTCTGGTCAACAGTGTAACAGAATAATAGCAAATTGACTGATAAACACACAGGTGACTGAGGCATTGCGTGTATGACTCCCCTCGGTGGTCTTATATGCCCCCAGGATGACAGTGATGTGTTACCCACTCCACCATGGAGCCCGCTTGCCCCTGATGTGACGATCAGCTTGTATCCCTTTCACATGCACAGTTCCTGCATCGATGAAGGCATGCTGCTCTGCATCCATGCCATAGGGTAGTTCATGTCATAGCCAACTTTTCTCATGCCGTCATCAGAATGTGCATTGAGATGCACCAGACAGGCTCATGTGTCAAAGTATGTTTTCCACTTTGAATACTGCGTACCGTGGAGCTATTTAAAAGATGTCAGTGCTATATGAAGAGCGGGGAAAACAGGCCAAGGGCTCTTGCGGTTGACAACGTGTCACCCGATGGCAGTCCTCTCTAAGCCACCACGACAGACGAGGCTGGAAACACACTCCAACCCTCAGGAGGCCCAGCTCTGCCTTAAAGAGTGGATCCTCACCTGCACACAGAAGTGGATCACTTATTATTAACACATATCTGATTTTAAGAGGTGCTTCTGTGTGATTATTTGTGGAGAAACACAGATCTATCAATTCAATCAAGTTATTGATTAATCCACAAAATCGTGGACTAAGAATTGCTTTGGTAAAGGACAGCCCGGCATACAATACCTGCGCACAGAGAAACATGAAAGAAGGAGTGTTTGCTTCATGTGGCATGAGGAGACCACACATGCCTTTAATCAACCCAATGAATCACAGCCACGGGCTCAGGCCAAATGTGAGATCTGACTTTGTAGTAGTAGGGCTGATGACGTAGCTATCATTTCATACTGAGAGGTTATGTAAAAGTTATCTACACTCGCATTACTTGATCAGCAGATGATGTTGATAGACAACATAATTGAGAGACAGAGTAAGAGGCCACAGAAACTGGAACCTGCTGAGCTATTGATGCTGGCCATGTTTCTAGTTTAGATTAACAACAAAATACAGATTTAAATATTAAAAACATAATCAACTGTGGTAGGTGAAATTTGGGAAGAGTAGTGATGCTTTTAGGTTTTAGGTTGAGCATGGAGGGCTGGTCAGCGTCTTATGAATATCTTGTACTCAGGGTGTAATTAAGGCTGCAAATAACACCTCTTTCTTAATTGATTCATCATTCAAGTTTTATCCATGTATGTCGCTTTGGATAAAAGCGTCAGCTAAATGAAATGTAATGTAATGTTCAGTGTTTTAAATAAACAAGTAATGCAGAATAGTATCCAAAACAATTTCCCAGATCCCAAGGTGACTTCTTCAGATGTCTTGTTTTGCCCACTGTCCAAAACTCAAACATATTCAGTGTACAATTTCATATGTGAAAGAAAAACGGACAAATCTTCACATTTGAAAACCTAAATCCCCACAATGATTGGTGTTTTTCTCCATTAACGATTAATACAATGTTTCAAATAGTAATTTCAGTAAGTCAATATTATGGGTTACTCACCGGATCTGTGTTGTCTTGTCAGGATACAATCATAGACCATTATGCTGTTCCTGTCTCTGCCAGGAGGATCATGCAATTGATCGTGTGGGTTAGGGTTAGGGTGTGTGTGTGTGTGTGTGTGTGTGTGTGTGTGTGTGTGTGTGTGTGTGTGTCTATGAGTAAGTGTGTACCTCTGTTACTGTCCACGGCTCATCTCGCATTCTGCTGCAGCAAACTGCATAATATTTTGGGTGGCCAGTTCTGGCTGCATGCTCAAGGACCTCTAGTGATTGGGTTGATTCACACTTTCTCAAAATACCTTTTATTGCCTATTTTATACGTCCATTGACTTGTTTTATACGGCCATATGTAATATTTTATGAAGTGTCATAAACAATGCCTTGGAGCCAATAGCCTGCATACACTGCCGCTAGTTTTCAATTTGAATGAAGTGTGTTTTGCGACACCTTACAGCCCATTGGTGTCTAGGGGCGGGGTTAGCCGATTAAGCATTGTATTCATTCAATCACACAATACTGCAGTAGTCTTTGCAGACACACCTGGTGGATATCTGCACACAAATAAATACAACTTTTAGTTTTATGTAGTTCTCCATAAACTTTCTTTATTGAGATGCAACTATTCATATTATCATGATTTGGACCATAATACGGATCTGTGTGTGGGGGCCCATAGGGGCATGTGACTGTGGGAGGGGAGCAGCTGACCTGGCCCTGCCCCCCTCGCCTCCAGCTTAGATGCAGGCGTGAAAAGATAACATCCTCCCCTGCTGTGGCCCGCTGAGGAATCTGTAGGTCGGGCCGCATCCCGTTGGAATGCTCCGCGAGCAGTTGCATCAACAAGCGGCGAGACAGAAGCCGGGCCTAATCTCAAACCCTGTGATCACTAACAGATACTACCTCGGCTGCAGTCACGCCACTGAACCAGAGCCAGCAAGGCAAAGCTTCAGCGACCAACGTTTGACTGTCAAAGTTTGTGACGATGACTGACTTGATATACTGCACTGCTGATTCAGAAAGAGTCCAACGATCTGTTCTTCAGTCTTTAATAATGTGGGTCAAGATTTGTCCGTGTCCTGCTCCAATCTGATGAGCTCGGTCTGGCAGCTTAACTGTGATGTTGACGCGGAAAATCACTTCTAAATCGCTGCCGCTGATTCCTTCGTTGGTGCCCTCGTACTGTATGTTCTCTGCAGATCCTTGAGTGGTTTCTTTGAATCCTGCGACCAGAAGTGCCCCATTGTTGCCCCATTCTCTCCCTGCTTATTCCTCTTGGTGAAACTGAAGCCAGCTCTCGTTTCAGCTGTCCCCCACAAGGCGTGGACAGTCCCTGACCAGACTGTAATACTTGAGGAATGTGTGTCTTTTGTTTGCCTTTGCCAACCCTGTGTCACTGCAGGTGGATAGTGTGGTGTCAGATGGCTTTATTGTGTTGGCGTGTGTGTGTGTGTGTGTGTGTGTGTGTGTGTGTGTGTGTGTGTTTGTGTTTAACTCCCCCAGGCAGCACAGCTGAGCGTAGGAGGGGCCATGTCCTGCCTGGGTGTGAGTCCACTGCTTTCAGACAGACAGAGCAGTCTGAGAAGGGAGGGTGAGAGCACGGGTCCGTGAGGTGAAATACCAACTTCACAAACTTTTTCCAGCGCTGGGATTCTTCCCCATCGGATATGCTGGCTGCCCACCGCTCTTTGGGATCTACTCCGGAGATATCTAGCTGTTGATAATGCAGGGAAGGGTTAGCAAAGCTCCGAAGAAGGAGTTGGTCATTGAGAGTCCGCAGCAGTACAAGAGCTCGGCTGCAGCTGAGGCTGAGGTAGACGCGGTGCCACAGGTGCTGGTAAGTCATTCAAGGACTTTTCTGTAAAGACATATGAGACTTCTTAGTTCATGCTAAAAAGCTGTTCTGATCTGTAAAAACACGTTTTGCAGTGTGCAGTGCTACAAAGGTTAACCACAGTCATGGAGCCCCGAAGAGGTGTCATGTGAGCGTCTGCATCTTTTATTATACACAACGCTGCCAACTCACATCGTAAATATGCAACGTTAGCGGACTGTTGAACTTTAACCACCTGGAGGGAACTAGCACGCGACTTCCTTGGGTCTTAAAGATGCCCTTGGCTTGTAAAGCATTTTTATTTGACTCAAAAGTCAACCCTGACGACAGTGATAATGTCCTGCGGTGACGGTGTCCAGTGGCTGGCGCTGTACAGAGTGAAGAAGACGGTAAAGGACTGTATCAGTTAGAGCGGAGGCACTACACAGCACCATTGTTCATTGCTGAGAGAGGGTGCAGTGATGGGAGGAGTGGGTGCTGCAGCTGAACAGCTGCTGGATCACCGTGGACAGGGAGTGGAGGAGATGGCTTCATAACTTTCTGTTTTATGAGCTTTCCGGGGATGAACGTCTGTCTGTTGACTTAATTATACAGACGTCAAACATGCCTGCATTGTTCAGTTTTTATTGGTATTTTATGATCACTATAGGACATCCAGATAGAAGACCAAGACATACACACAACAAGTGTTTTTAAAAAGCTGTTTCCCAGGACGGATGCGACAATAATCCAATCAAAGTTGGAACTGGATCCATCGGCTATGGTCAGCATTGTGGCTCGAGGGAATGACTGAGCTCCTGCTTCTGTTCATTTTCTTACACAGTGCTGAGTGTACTTTGTGGTTTACCACCTTTACTGGCCACTGACTAAGCAGTGTGGAAATGCCCAGAGGGGTTTGGAGTGCAGTCAGCAACAACAGAATGGGGTCAGCAATTCATCACTGGTGAGAAGAGAGCACCGTCTCTTTAATGGGATCAAATCTTTTAGCAGAATCTATTTTAATTGCACAAGGTTTCAGCTTCAGCAGGTATTTGGACAGTAAAATGTTTTCTTGCGTGTCATTATTCTTGTGCATCTCCGTGTACCTGTAGTTAACTTTTCACTGTCTGATGTGTGTCTGTGTGTGGCTGACACACACACACACACACACACACACACACACACACACACACACCTTGTGTCTGCATGTAAGCATCAGACTCTACTTTTTTTCTTTTTTCTATAGTTTGTTACGTCCGGTATATTTCACCCGATATAATGTACCTGATAAAATATACTTCTCATCAAAATATATTAAATTACAACAATAATAAGCAATTGAAGTACTCTTCTATTATTTTACCCTATAGAACTTGTCATAAAACGAAAAACAGGTACCATGGGGGGACCCTGAAAAAAGGCTCAAAATCGGGTGAGAGATTAGGGAATCGTCAATAAAACCTGATTAAAAACATAAATAATGGAGCTATGAACTTGTTATTTGGTCCACATGTTCCTGTAAAGGAAAAGTCTCCCTTCAATGGTAAAACCCATCCGAAATGTTTTCACCCTCTAACAAAAATCACCCAAACACGTGCCTGTTGAGAAAACCAGGGATCGGAGCAGAGAGACACGCCCACCTTCAATAACATCAGTGAGCAGCATGAAGCTACACAAGGACCCACACAACTCAGACAAAAGCAACACAATGAAGACAACGTAACCACAATCGCTCGGGTGAAAATCCCCCGACGTGTTCTAGGGTTAAATGTAACTACATTTGTGTTAAGTCCAGATAAAGCTGGCAGACATGGTGGCACCGTCGCTGCTCTGCACTCCTTGTCCCTGATTCAAGGTCCTGCCCCCGCTGTCCTGTGTGAGCGATGCTCTGTTATTATCAAGGTTGCTAGCAACATGTATTTAAGCAGGTCAATATCCATGACTCTCCCTCTGAGATCATGCTTGTTTTATCAGTCCCAGATGTGGAGGCAACATGTGGGCTGTGCTGTCACTCAGCATGGGACTCTGGAGATGTGTCACTTTGCACTCAGCTGTTCTCCCGGCTGTAAGATGTATCCTCTTGTCCCATCAGCCAGAAGTGCTGACAGCTGTCTTTCCATCTCATGGCTACTGTATCTTTGCAGTGCGTAAGTCCTCTCCAGCCTATGCCACTTGAGGGTAGGGGTCAGTGCTTTAACATTAGGCAGGCTATGACTTTATGACATGATGCACTATAAATCCATAATCATCTTTTGATAAGATAGCCATATCTGCTCTTGAGCTACTAAACAACATAGCATTTGCAAACGGATTTCTGATTAGGGATTCCCGTCAAGTACAATGAAAGTAAAAGCGTTTGTTTGTTTCACGATGTGGATTAGATTGTGTTGCATGAAGTCCCTGTAATTGGAGTAGAGTGTAATTGTTTCCTCGACATAAATGTCATGCATGTTTGCTCTCATGGAGCTCGTTGAGACCTTGCTACTGCTGAGGCGGATGCATTTGCTCTGGGCAGATGGAGAACCGATCGACTTATTCAAGAGACAGCATGTGTTGGGAAAACCTAATGTGACAGCGCCCGTCAATGCACGACACCACCTCTGCTCCTGTGCACCACTCTTTGCCTCATTTGCTGGATTTTCCTTGGAAACTGTTGGCTCAAACTATAGAATAGCTAACAACTTTTGCCTATAATATACAATATTTAAGATGTATAAAAATACAATTATTTCTTAATGTGCACTGTGCTGACACGTTGACCAAAGACATCATTTATACTGCCAATGCTTGAATTCAAATCTTCTTTGCTCTCATTGGATGTACTTTTCATTTTCCATGAACATACTGGTCTCTTTTACTCTAGTTGAAAGTGTAATTTGAATGGCAAAATCTTGTCGGCTCATACCCGCTTGCAGGGTATCAGTATCTTCCTTGTGCTACAACTCCAATTTCACTCTCATTCGTTGAGTTTTACAGGATGACGGTCAGCAGGGTCAGTTACATAAGCAATACCAACCCTGAACCGCAACATCCCTGATTCATGTCTGCCTGGGGGCCTTTGTTGTATGTCATTACCCATCTTTCTTCTTCATCATTTCCTGTGACCTCTCCCCTGGATATAGTTAATAAAGGTGTAAAATGTACCTTCAACAACAAAAATACACATGTCAATTATATTTCGTCCAGTCCTTTTGTGTGCATGTTTTAACCTTCGTATTAGAGCTGCCATGTGAACTTGCATCAGATATCCCGGTCTCAGAGTTCTCCATCTGTGTTCTCCAGGTTAAGCCGAAGGTGATTGAGCCGCTGGACTATGAAAATGTGCTGGTGCAGAGGAAGACGCAGATCCTCAGTGATGTCCTCAGAGACATGCTGCAGTTCCCCCTGGAGGACTTTGAGGTGAGTTTAACACACTCGAAAAACTGCTGCAAAGACCCTAGTGGAGTAAATGCCTTGGCTATTGTAGCTGGGATTGCATTGGTAAGGAGACGATTTGAACTATGGAAGTGATGTAAAGTTTGTGGTGGGGTGGAGCTTAAGGAGTGGTAATAACATAACACTGTCAAAGTCAGAGCTTTGACTTCCAGCACTGCTGCACATGTTACCACTGTGGAAACTGTGGGAGGCACTTTTGGGTCAAAAGAAATCCACTACATAATAATTGAAGGTTATTGGCGCATTATTGTTTTTTGTTATCTGTCCAAAATTCCTTATTTACCCGCCCACGTGCGTGTTTTTCTTCGTTGTATTTGTTTGCCGTTAGCAGTCTTTTCCTTTGACCCAGGCGTGGCCAGTGCTGTGAGTACAGGGTGGGGTCATTCACAGGGGTTTTATTTGTGTTTAGATCCTTCCATGCTGTAGCGAGAGAGAGGGGTCAGGGGCCATCTGTTTAATTGGCTCATTCATTCTCTAATGTTGTGACAGAGCAACTGTTATCTTCAGCCACATTGTACAGGACGTACGCTCCCTCACACTTTCCGCGGTGAGGATGGAAAATCTAAAATGGAAATCTGGCCAAGTACTGGTACTTCAGGAAATGAGACTTTATTGAAAGATGTTCTTCCCAACAGCATCAATGAGATGTGCAGCAAATCTGACACTGACGCTCAGTCTCACGGTCCAGTGGAAATGTCAAAGTCTTTTATTGTTGTAGCTGAATGGCCACATAAGAGGGATGTTTTGATGATACAGTATATATATATATATATGTGGTAACAGATGTTGAATAAACGCTACTATATATTCTATCAATTCATAAAAGTATTTTAATTGTTTCAAATTAAAATGCTATTCACCTGCTCCTTGACCTGTAAATTTGGGTCAATTCTCCATGTCATAGTCCTCTGGATGGACAAGCTGTATATTGATTTTCAGTGTAAGAAACTGAGCAGGAATTTCAGAATCGGAATTTCCAAAGATATTCCTTACACCCAAGTAAAATCCCCAAATATTGTGCTCAAAATGTATCTGTGTAAGTATTTATCTTTTTAAAAAAAAGAAGCATTGTTTACATGAGAGCACTTGAATGCACCAGATGGGTCGCCTTCAAATCCATCTGTCCTTTCAAATGAATTACCATGCAACTAAAAGACTTTTTTAACAAAAAACAGAATTTTGCAGATGCATCTGAACATTACTGTTAGTGATCTACATTATATGGGACAGTTTTATGTGAGAAGTCTAAACAATTACTATATTATTATACCATATTATACGCATGATATCGCTATTATGCAGCTGCAGTATACTGTACTATATTAGGTTTATATTATGACCAGTTTTATTATTACCGTACATTGCACCTAATATTCCACTAATATACTCTATGTTATCATTATTATTATTAGTAGTAGTAGTAATACTACTAAATCACATTATATATTATTCTGGTCAACCATTGTCACTTCATAACGTTGTCTTAAAGCTGTTGGTTACAGTTCACAGAGGCCTGGCAGCTGGGTGCTCGTGACAGTGGGACAGCCTCGGCTTTGTCTTCTCTTGTGTCACGCTCCTCCAGCCTGCCGCTGTGAACATAACATACCCACTTCACACACAAACAGTACGTTGTCAGGGGCTGACAGGTGATTCTGACTAAATAAAACACCACAGACACAGTGATAGAAGCTAACATCTGTTTCGACCTCCCGAGCCAGGTTTTAATCAGCTTCAGTTTTCAACCTTTGGTGCTATAGTGAACAAGGGTAAAGCCAGTGTACTCTTACGGAAACCTCACTATGCATACAGGCATGCTAAGTTTACAGTGTTAGGTGGTGATGAATCACATCTAAAACAAGCAGAAGCTCCTCTTTGTTATTTTTTGTATAAATCCACTTCTAATTAACAGAAACCTCGAGCAGGTCTCTACCTTATTGTATCCCTGCTGGCACATCAAGAGTAATGTGTTGGTACTGGTCATTTGAGAGCCAGTGTTTATATCATCTCCATCTGGTTTTGATCTGGAAGCTGTTGGCACAATCCAGTTATGTGCCGGTCTCTCTGCACTCTGTCTGCAAGGTTTCTGGAGAAATTTGTCAAGGATTACGACGAGGGGGCCCTTCCTTCCGTGAGGTCTTGGCCCATCACCGCCGTAAAGCCCACAGATCAGGATATTATTATTTTTCTTTTACTTTACAGTTTCCATATCTTTAAAGGATAAGGCTGGCAATGTTCTGTATCTTTGTTATTGTCAACAAATCCCATAACACGAGAAAACCAATGCGTTGCCATGGCTCTTATACTTGCCAGCTATTCGTCTGTTCTGTCAGAGGATGTTCATTTTTAAAAGTTGGGAACCACAATATAGAGTTTAACTTTTATTAGCCACACTGTCAGCATGGCTGAATGGATGGTCCACCTCTTTTGGCGCTGAAGTGTAGCCCCCACCCTCCAGTTCCCCCTCAAGTAAACACTATTAGCTCTGTCAGCTTTTGCAATTGTTTGCACTGTTAATGAATTGAGCAAATTTAACTGGAAGGCGTAGGCTCAGCCGCTGCCATGTGGAGGCAATAAATAAGCTCTTAATTTTGAATTAAGTATCTTACAAATTATACTTAGTTTTTTGACTAAATTATTGCAAAGCTAATTACATTCCACCAGTAAAGCAGTGTAATGCTTATTAGCAAATGTGAGCATGCTAACACAATAATGTCAGACGTTGAACATGTAAAATATTGTACCAACCAAACATGTTAGCATTGTCATTGTGAGAATTTAAGCTAGTATACCGACGTTAGCATTTAGCTAATATCAGCATTTAGCTAATGTCAGCATTCAGCTAATGTCAGCATTTAGCTAATGTCAGCATTCAGCTAATGTCAGCATTTAGCTAATGTCAGCATTTAGCTAATGTCAGCATGCTATGTTGCCGACAGCCTCGTGGAGGTGCTGCATGGATGTAAATTCATAGTCTCGCTAAAAGGGAAAGGCTAAATCATTTTACAAACGAAACATATAGGCACTGTAGTTTATAGCAAACACAACACAAACTCAAGTGTATTATTTAGGGACTACACAGATTTGATGAGGATGAGTATTTACAGCGGCATGACAGTGTGTGTTGGAATGACTGAATACAAATTATGGGAAATGTCACCAAGCACAATAGTGTTGCACAATTAATGTGTTTTCAATCATTTTTCAATCATCTATGGCACAGAGAAATAACTGTATCATGTATGACAAAACTTATTTTTGTGGGATAAGTTGACGAGAACAAAAATAAAGAATAGCAATGACCTTTCCTTAATGTCAGTTTGAACTTAGTAATTATGAGACCACGGCTGCGATGGGGATGTCGTGAGGCCCACTTGGTTAAGGTTGGGCTATCAGTGCTAATTTAGGGCTTATTTCGCTGTGCTCATGGTTCTCCCTGGCGACTTGTAGCCCAATTAAATGCTTCCTGTCGCCCACTTCCTGGCTCCCTCTTACCTCCATGACTGTTTATTTCTGCTGCTTGGATTGTAAAGATTATCATCTGCCCTGCAGGAAACCTGGCTAGTGGAGAGGAAGGAGAGACTTCAGGTTTGCAAATGCGAGCTCGGTGTGGAATGTGTCGTAGTTGACACGAGCAACGCTAGGTCAAGGTCATGCAGATGGACAGTCAGGCAAAGGAGAAAGATGCTGCTGATTTTTAAACAGTGTAATTTTGGATTATTTGGATATTTTTTATTTGGTCAATAAAATGTTAGAAAACAGTTATCATCAATTTGCAAGTTCATTTTCGGTTGACTATTTAATTGGATACAAGGATATTTATGGGTTTATAAACAACACAGTTGACTGGTTATCATATGAGACAAAAACTTAACTCATGTGTTTTTTCTTTAATATATCAACCCCCATAAACTAAGATACATGGTACATATTTCTGCTCAAATCGTTTTTCATTTCAATACAAATCTTTGGGGAAAATATATTAAAGGTTTTGTCTGCATCCATCTCATCATAGAAAACACGGCTGACAAGTGTTTGACTTGTGCAAAGCAACAATTCACTTGTTTCCTTTTAACTCAGTCAGCTGAACTGCTCCACTTAATGATTGTGTTCATTTCACTCTTGCTTGCAGGGATTATTTGTGGTCAAATGCACTTTATTTCTAAATTAATCCTCTTGCTAAGACCGGATGGAGATGTTGTTGCACAAAGCAATATTTTACTAAGGGCTTGTTTAAATAGAGCTCCAGCAGCTAAACCTGGCTCCATGCGTGGTTGTCTGTAAGAGTGTTGAGAGATGTCAGAGCAGCTAGCATGGCTGTTGACTGATTTTACTGAGCTTTCTCGTTCTGCTGTGAAACGGCTGTTTGGCTACGCTGCACAGTAAACCTGATGGTCATTATTTAAAGGCTTAAATGAAGCATTAGAGGTGCTGAGATGCTGATTACTCAGAGTGCGGCTACACAACAGTGGCAGAGAGCCAGACTCAGGGTGTGTCTGTGGTTCCTGGAGCTGAACGGTATGCCTCCCTCACATACTGCCCCTTTGAACCCTCAGAAACACATCAGCCCTTACTCAAACATACAAATATTGAAAAGAACACCAAGAGCAACTGTGTCCAGCTGAGATCACAGACTGTAATACAAAGTGTCCCGCTTCTGCAATGTCTTCCACATTGTGTTTTCACTTTTGCAATGTTGTCTTGTTTGTTGTAATTCCCTCGCTCTGCTGCTCTTGTTGAATGGACCATTGCTTTGTTTTGCAGATTTCAACTTTGAGGCGGCAAGGGAGAACTCTCTACCCTACAGTGCCTGAACATGCTGAGAGGGAGGCCCAGAGTCTGTTTGTCCAAGAGGTAAGCGGATGTAAAGGCCCTGAAAACACATTGTATTAATCAACTTCTTAGCTTTATTAATAGGGTCCTCCGTAAACATAACATGTTCTAGCCGGTTTAGGTTATTTCCCATCCGAGATTTCTGTAGTTGTGTTTTCGTCTGAAGTGGAGAGAGCTCAGATGGGGGGAAAAAGTGATTTCATGTATCTGACAGAATTTCGCAAAATTAAAATCTGGATACCAGACTGATGTCAATCAAATATGATCAAACCACACTCACACAGTCCTGATGAAGCATAGTTGTTGAAATAGTGTTAAACTCTAAACAAATAACACCTAACAGTGTGACACAGCTTCAACAAAAGTACTGGAACAAGTAGATTAAGACCATGCTTTTTAAATGTTGCTATCAAACCAATTAAAACATTTACCTTTATTGTAAATTTGGTAATATTCAGATGCAGTAATTCCACATAACTTAACAATTGACAACATTGAAAACATGATTTAGCTTCAAGTCAGTGTAATTTTTATAATCATGAGAGGAACTTTGTGCAGGTCGAATTAATACAAACTATTCTATAAGTACTATAACTGATTGCACAAATACAGACTGTTTCTTTAATTGCCGAAAATGAAAACTGAACTGTACTGTACGGGAACACAGTTAGGAAGTGGTTAGGAAAGTATATCACTTGCACATTAACCGCACAGAATATTGACACTAATGTGAGTCATGACTGAATTTGTGGCCTAATAATAGCAGCAAGCTACATCGTGCATCACAGCTGATCAGGAAACCTCTTTATTTCAGCGACATAGAAGATTAATAACTCTAAATAGAAACAGTTGCGTAAATGATGTCTCATTACAGATCAATGCTGGAGAGAACTAGACTATTTCTACTGTATTTCCTCAGTAGTATCTTTAATGCCAGAGGCCGTAGGAATGATAAAATGCAATTAATTTCTACAATCTGCAAGTTTATCAAACGTCTAGTTATTGTGTGTCAGTGTTTGTTTACAGTGCTGTCTTTTTGTGCTGAGTCTTGAGCATATCTGCTATCAAACGGCAACAAAATACCAAAATGTTTCATAAATGAATTGCAGTGGAACCGAAAAACAAATTATATTCTGAATTATTTCCAGTTGTTGCTAAGAAAATGAGAGAGGGAATGTTTGATTCTGCTAACGTGCACAGTGGTTTACCATCCGACACATGCACACTCCTTTTACTGGCGGCCGGCAGTCGCCTTTACAGGTCAAAGTCAGTGTTTAGGGAGGCTTGTTTGAAGTCATAAAGATACTGAAACTCCCCGTCAAGTTTTGCGTGACATCACCAGGACAGCTGTGGGGCTCAACCCAGCAGGAGCCTCTCTGTTTCCGACCGCTCTCCTGATCAGGTTGCATTTCATCTCCCTACCGGAGCAATTCTGGTAAACGACACGTCGTTCTGCAGAATAGATACCAGCGAGCTGCTCCTATCGCTGACTAACAATGAACAGATGTCTCCTTTCCAAGAAAAGGCAGATAGAGGTACACTCCCTCCCATTCTGTGCTAATGAACGGTTAGACTGAGTGGGAACACTGACCATGCACGCCATTTTCCTTTAGGATTTCACTGAAAACAACTCAACAACTGTATTTTGATTGCACAACTAACTAGTTATAAACTCGACAGAGAAAACATAATGAAACTGTAGCTTCTGAAATGATCAATGAAGTCACACTGTGCATAAATACACACCACATATACATAATGCACAGATTTCGTGTATGTTTTCATTCTTCCTAACTATAAACACGTTCAACACAATCTAGCTCTTTTGACACATTCTGACACCTTGACACATCCCTATGCTACCACTGTAGTAGTTAATTATAGACTATAATAAACAGTCTATAACAATAACAGTCTGTTATAGTGGTCTGTAATTACTTTTCATTGTCTTCTTAGTGCATTAAGGCCTACAAATCTGACTGGCATGTCGTCAACTACAAGTATGAGGACTATTCTGGGGACTTCCGACAGCTTCCAAAGTAAGTCTTCAGTTGAAATCCTACTGTACAGTATATACACAGAGGCAATGTGGTGGTGGACCAAGGCATTCTTATGATGGGCAAATAAAACGGCTACTGCATCAAATATATATATGCCAGAGGTTTTAAACTAAAAGACACAAAGTCACAGACAATATCTAATGTTTTCAGTTCACAGACAGACTGTCACCGTTTGGTTTCCTGCTGTTGTAACTTAATTACAAGGAAACGCAGAGTGTAAATACTTCTTATTTCCCTGCGACAAAAGAGTGTTTCCTTTATACGGCACACTGAATAATTCCCGCCTGCAGTCACTGTGGAAACCACCCTCATTGTCCGGAGATTGTGTCATCAGGTCCCGGCTCTTCCTTTAAAGAATATCTATTTTACTACCAACATGTTGGACTATGGGTTGACAGTGACCTTATGATCTTGACACCGTCACTGCTGCCAGATGTTCTGTCCCTGAATCTGGGGAAGTTAACAATACTCCATGACGGGGTTCTTACCTTTGGCACGTTTGTATTTACCAGCAGGCAGTATACACCGTCACAAAGTTTCCATGAACAGTCAAGTGCTGCTTTTCAACACTCTGCAAACACACACATGACTTATTCAAAGAAAATGAAGAAAACGTAAGGAAAAATCACATCTCAGTCACACCACTTCAGACCACATGTGTAAGAAAGATTGAATATTTTAACTGAAATGAAAGCACAACACACTCTGGATATTCATGGTATCCTGAACAATGCTGTTAAACGTCAAGTTAGGAATGCAAGTGCTAGCAAAAAAGTGTATCAAAAGAAGAAGCGTGTCCCTTTTTAAAAAGGTTAAACCAATATAATATTGTATAAGCTTGTGTGTTAAGCAACTGGTAGCAAAAGCTCTCAGATAAATGTGTTGCAGTGAAAAAATTCTATATTTTTTGAAGATTTCGAAAAATAGAAATATTTTGGTTAAAGGAACAGTGTGTAGTATTAATCAGTTAGATGCCGCCAAATCCCTCAAACTGCTCCTTGAGTTGCTTGTGCAGTACCAGAGTAGGCAGTTATCTTACCTGTAGTATCTGTTAATACTGTCAACCTGTTGATGAGAATCTATTATTTTACAGCAAAGTGTCCCGGCCCGATAAACTGGCCGTCCATGTATTTGAAGTGGACGAGGATGTCGACAAAGATGAGGTGAGTCTATGTCTTATTTCTATGTAAGTTTTCATGCTTTCATTTGCCAAATATAGTCCAATCAACACCTCAGAGTAATGGAGTGTGTGTATTTGCAGTGCTTCTAGACCTGCATGCCGCTAAATGTGTCTTATTTCAGTCATCGGTTTTGCCTTTCCTGTTCTCATGGCTGTTAAAGCGATAAAGGGCATTTTGGGGTCTAATAGCTGCATTTAATGTAAATAATTAAGTGTAATTAGATGTCATAACTTTTACTGACACACAATGTCTCAAAACAGCCTTTGTTTTTACACAATTCATTTTTCAGGCAACATTTAGATGTTTTCATCCACTTCAAATTCCTGTATGACCAGTGGGTGTGTGCTTTTTTGCACAGATTAAATGAGTGTTTGTTGTCTTTGGAAAGGCTGATATGAGTCTTAAGAGAGGATCCGAAGCTGTGGCTGAAATGTTATCGAACGCACACCCTCACAAGATATATGATGATGCTCCTGACCCACTCTCCTCACCTAATTTATCAAACTGAGCCTCCTATAGCCAACCAAATGTGCCTCAGCATAAGCAGAAATACACAATGATGAGCTTTTAGGTTTTTAGAAAACAACAAGGTGTCTTTTTTCTCTCTGCGTATTAGTTAACGCAGCTGTGACTGAGGAAAGCTTCGCCAGGGCTTTGGGTCACAGACTGTCCTGCTCAGCCTCACCTCTGACAGAACAGGACTTTTTTTAAACTGGGAGGTTGTTTGTGCAGATGAAAGAAAGGGATCAGAACCCATCATTTTTTATGATTGTTTGTTTTGGACTACATGCAACTTGGGTTGTGAGATTTGATTTGCCGTCTCTTTTCCTGACTGGAGCTTAGTAATGTTTGGTTTGGTCATTATTTTTGTTTTGTTTTCTGGCGTTCGGAGAGAATGAAGCCGTGATTTGTCTGCCTCTCTGCAGACCGATGAATGTTGTCTAGACATCGACGAGGAGAAGCAGGCACTGAACCTTTCCAGATGCTTTTTAGATCACTCCACACACGGAACGCTGAAAATATCCAAATTACTGCCGGCACTTTTAGCTTTATTATACTGAGAGGAAAAGAAGAAGTGCTGGACCAGAATGAAGACATCTTGAAAGGCCATTCACTCTTTGCATTGTGTGAAATTGTCTGGGATACAGTTCCTCACTGTAGTCTTGCAAAGTCTGGAAAATGACGGGACTGATCTAAAGGACGATACAGATCTCCTCTTCCTTCATTACTCTCCTAATTGGTTTATTTGTACAGCTCTCGATAGCTGTCGGATCATGGAGGCTTTGTGTTTGGTCGTGTGTGATCTCGTGCTACTCGCCTTATGAGTGCGAGAAGATCACGGTCCTCGTGTCATGAATCTGATGTTTATTTTGTGTAACAGTCCCAGTTTGTTTAATGTTCCTCTGCCTGCTTGTTTGGAGACGGGCCTACATCGTGTTCTGCTCTGTGTCATCTCAAACCGCTACATCAAAGGGTTTCTGCACAGTGAGGCGAGGCCGTGGCAGGGTGTGTTAATGGCATCTGTGATATAATATCGAGATATGATGACTCACTGCATAAAGATCCAAACAAAGTTCCATTCATCTTTACGAAAAAGCCGCCATCTTTTTTATATTTGAGTGCACTGATTTTGACAATTTCTTGGAAGTATTTTGCTGTAATTACTCCATCATTTGACCCAATTTAAGTATTGCAACTTGTTTCAACAATATAATAATTTAAATTTGTTTAATGACTCTAATCCATTGGTACGTGTGTGTATATGTTACAGATATGGAAAACAGGATTTTAAGAACCAATGATAGATTACATGGCTTTTGCCCTGGCAGTGTGACCATTATCAGTGTGTATTAAACTGTCTCATCCTGTGTCTTTGTCTCCTGCAGGATACGGCCTCCCTAGGATCCCAGAAAGGCGGGATTTCCAAACATGGCTGGCTGTATAAAGGCAACATAAACAATGCCATCAGCGTCACCATGAGGGTGAGACAGTGGGGACATTTACAACTGAAACTATTAGTCATTAAATTGATTATTCGATCAACAGAACATTTAAAAGCAGCTGGTTTGACAGGTTAATTCACTTTTCAAGCACAAATGCCACATTTGGCTGGTTCCAGCTCCTGAAATGTCAGGATTTGCATAATATATTTGTAATATTAGATTGCAAATATATTTGGCTTTTGGCAATTTGAAGATGTCACCTTTTGGATCTTGGACATTTCTCAAAGTTTTCTGATATTTTACTGACAATATTAATAAATAAATCAAGAAAATTATTGAAATAAGCATTGGTTGCACCCACAATACCTTACACATTACCACAACTGTAATGTATTGTATATATTGTGTACCAGTTATGTAGCAAAGATGAAATATTGATGAAACTATCAGGAGCGTGTAGATTTCTATCTGTTTTTATTTACTTGTCTTACTCAGCTGTTAATATTGTTGAGATATGTTGGTGTCATTTGCAGTGGAGATTATCCATTTCAAACATTATCTGGGGGAAGGTCTCCTGAGACATTATTTCCATCGCAAAGTCAAAAGTAAATTTTTGTCAGCCCACAAAAACATAGTAAATTAGCTTCAAAGGGCTTGACAATCTGTACAGCATAAGGCACTACATTACTATATCTATCCATTGGTTTAGTTATTGCCTTTTTACAGACAGGCTTCTTTCTACTGCCTGTGTACTGTATCATACAGAAGGTGTACAGGACTTGAAATTGTTCTGACCAAAAAAATGCATTTTGTTTCCCCATAATTAAAAGTTATTTCTTTTTGTTTCAGTCGTTCAAGAGGAGATACTTCCATCTAACCCAGCTCGGGGACGGCTCTTATAATTTAAACTTTTACAAGGATGAGAAGATCTCCAAGGAGCCCAAAGGAACCATTTTCTTGGACTCCTGTATGGGTGTGGTTCAGGTATGCTCTCAAATGTCTCTCTCTGGCACAAAGGCAGTGATCAGTAAACTGACCCTAAATAAACCACTGCCAAGAAAGGGATATCCCTTTAGCCAAAAGGGATATCCCGTGGCCTGGTCCCTCATGGAAATGAAAATGCTATTTACTGGAAATACAACCAGAATACGGACATAGCTGCTTCCTCTTACCAATTCTTTTCTCAGTAAACGTATTTTCCCCACATGCAGAGTAAACTGGCAAACTTTCCCCACCAATTTCTCTAACAATAATGGGCTGCTGCTGAAAAGTATCCGTGAGACCCTCTGTTGTTTATTTCCCTGAAACCTGAGCTCCCTCCTCCCCAAGGCCATGCTTTACTGCTGACTCTCAGCTGGTGAAACAAGGTGAATGCTGAGGTCTCACTTTCCTGCACTTTCCGTCGGCCTCACGATCAATGCCACGTGCACGCATCGGAGTGCAGGCCAAGACTCACTGGGTGCATCATCATCATCATCATCTGCCTATCATCTCAATAGATGGAAAGAAACAGATATTACGGATGAAGCACCCAGATGGCATCAATCAGATATTGGTTGAGTGTTTTTCCAGGACTGTCTGATTCCTATCATGTGTAGAGGCCACAATGTGGGAGGAGGAGAGGAGTAATGCATAGTGTTTAAATGCTTTTAGGTTGTTGGAATGTTTATCGGTGCCATCCCTCCGAGATCCCCCGTACCTCCACTCCACTTCACCCAGAATGCACCTCCTGGTTCAGTTCAGTCTGGCCAGAAACATGAGCAAACTGCATTGACAGTTTTCTGGGACATTATTTAATTTCTTAACAAAATTATACAAAATGCATTTGTGTACAAAACATACATATGATACAAAACAGAATTTTCTCAGAAACTAAATGTAAGCACTAATAGTTATCTTAATTTCTTTTTAATATCTATGACAAGCTCATTAAACAGTTACTTCATACACAATGACGTAACATACATATTTTAGACTTTTTTATCCCTGGCTAACATCATATGCCCAATTCTGATTATGAAACAGAGCAGTTGCTTTAATTAATAAACCATTCTGTTATCAACCTCCATCTTGTACAGTTGATGAGTTTTCTGCTCTGTCAAAGTCTCAATGATCATGTGACTTAGACTCCAACAGCAGAAACTGCTATGTGAGTGGAAATGCAGATGTTTAACTCTGCAGCTGTAATGGCATGTGGATTGACATCACACTGATGCCTCAAGCTGCTCCTGTGCTTTAATACAACAGCATATGCTTCAACACACAAAGCATTAATGAGGTTTAACATGTCTAAAAAATGACCACTGATAATTGTGGTTTTTCTTTTATTTTCTACAAGATTATCCTGTTCTTCACTGTCCTAAGAATACAGCTGCTAACAATATCTTCTGAATAATTTTGACTAGTTTGTCCACTCATGTCCCTGAGGATGTGTGCAGCTGTGATGTCTAGAAAACAGGGAACGGTCCTCCTACCTATCAGATGATTAAGTCTGTTTATCAAGACTCCCTCCCTGTCACTCCCACTCTGCTGTTTCAACATCGCAGGCCAGCTACAGTGATAACCAGCATAACAGTCCACTGACTGCTGACAATACTGAGATGACTTCCAGAGTTAACAAAAGAAATACGGCCTGAATACTTCAGTATAACGCCGTGTCATGGACAATCTCTAGCTGAATCCGCTGTTGTAGGCTCTGAATGGGGTGTGATGAAGAAAAGCCCAGATTGGATCTTGACATCATTGAGGTCACAGTTCAGCGCTGCAGATCCAGCTCATTTTCTGTTGACATACTCAGCAGCTCCCTCTCACTTCAAAAGTCTCTGCTGTGGTCCTGGCAGAGCTTGAGGCTTTGTTACGCAGATGGAAATACTCTGTTCCTCCCTAACTCCCATTGTCCATTTGTTTTCTGTCAGTTAAATTAAATCTGGGTTTAGCCTCCCATCTCTTTCCAAAACAGTGACTCACATTTTGTAGATCTAAACGGTTTCATTTTTTACTCCAATATATTGTGATTAATGTTTTTGCGGGCTCAAACTACAAGGAAGTGGTAGAAATAAAGTGAAGCCAGCTATGATTTAGATCATAAAGCTAAGAATCTACCGCCTTCTGATGAGAAGGCAGTTGTTAGATGTTAGTTTTGGATGGCAAGATGAAACGTTCCTTCAGCCCTTCCATGCCCACAGTTGGATATTTGATTTTCAAATGTGAAAAACTAAACTTATTTAATCAATCATTCAATATCCGATACTAACACACTTGGAAAACATAACCTACTCCTAACCTCCTTCTTTTTCGATAAAACGTCTCTGGTATGTACACTTGAATTATTTTTGATCTTTCAAGTTTGACTCTTGCATGTCAGTCATACAGATGTCTCCCTCCTCCTTTTCCTCTGTCTGCGGCTGCAGAACAACAAGGTCCGGCGGTTTGCTTTTGAGCTGAAGATGCAGGATAAGAGCACCTACCTGCTGGCCTCCGACGCTGAAGGAGAGATGGAGGATTGGATCAACACACTCAACAAGATCTTGCACAGCAGCTTTGAGATCGCCATGCAGGAGAAGAGGAATGGAGACATCCATGATGGTGCGTGTTTGTCGGTGCATATTTTTCCAGCGCCCAAAGAAACACAAATGTGAAATGGAATATTATTTTGTGTTAGTCAAAATATTATCCCAAGTCCACGATGATAAATGATTTATGTTTTTCGTAGAATTGTAAAAACATCTGTGGTTTAATTAAGAAATCGTTTTTTGCAGACTAAAATATGTCGAACAAAAGCAGCTTTCGTGTGGTCGCGCTGGCAAAGTTATGTGAATGTGTTTTGATTCTTAAAGTTATGGGTCCAGACAACGTGATCTCTATGGTACTTTCTGTTTGCAATTTGTAGAGCTGCAACAATCATACACTTAATTGATTAGTCAATCAATAGAAAATGAATCTAAAACTATTTTCATAATCACGTTTTTTTTTTCTGTGAGTTTAAAAACATATTTAGTTCAAGCTTCTTAGTGTCAATCTTGAGGATTTTTATTTGACTAAATGTCAGTTATCTATCGCCACAGGAGGCTACACAATTGGGATTCCAGCAAATGAGCCACAAATGAAAGTGCTGCAACATTTATATGTTATATATATATTTATATATAACATTACGTAAGAAATACTGTATTACAATTGTACAGATGCATCAAATGGAACTATGCACACAAATCTGAATAGATAAAGCATATATATCAAGAGAAATACTCTTATATTGTTTTTATCTCAAATAGAAATTCTAAATCAACCAGAGTTTAGGATTGACACTTGGTTTCTCAGTCTTCTGATTGTTAGCTGAATATCTTTAGGCTTTGGACTGTCAGTCGGACAAAATAAGGCATTTAAGAAACAATAAATCCAGAAAATTGTCGACAGGATAATCTTGAATGAAAATAATTTGTTTCAGTCCTCGAAATTGTATAAACCACCTGCAGTTTTTAATAACGCAGCAGATTTCAGAAGCTACCATTGTGATATTTTGTTTAACTAAGCACTAAGATGAAAAATACCTTCCTTTGTTATATCTACAATATTGATCAACCACACGTGAAGATCCAGGTAATCTACTCCTCATTATGAGTTTATGTACTCTGTGGTACTTTATGTACCTGAGGATCCTTCACAGTAACATCCTCTCAATGCTCGCCTCCTTCCTGACGCTGTAGTGAGCGTAGAGACGTGAAACAGACCACCCAGGCTTTTAATACTCACCTCCTGTCTCATCGGAGGCTTAGCCATGGAGGAAAGAGTTTGAATGGCTCTGCACAAAAGTCTCCACTAATCTTCCCTAACTACTCAAGTTGTATTAATCAGGCTGTGCATGAGAAGACAAAATACAATTCTTCTTTCTGAGGAGATTAAATACATATGCCATTGAGACCTGCTGTATCTTCACCTCATTCCTGTACAGTTGAATGATCTTTGACATGTCAGTAAGCGATTAAGGATGTTTAACAATACAGTTTTTTTTTATGCTCAACTATCTGTGGCCTGCATCCAATGATTTCTTGTATTCCCCTCTAGATGATGATCTTGGAAAGTCTGACAGTTCCTCTGGCAGCATGGACAGCTTTCAGGTAGGTCCTACTTTCTCAGCTGGGTGCTCATACATTTGGTACATCATCACATGGAGTGGCAGCCTTACGTCTCTGTTCCAGATTAAAGAAGAGGGCCTCTCTAGCCACAAACATGTGGCTTGGATTTAGATTCCAAGAGATGCTGGATACACACCTAATGTCTCAGTCGTTCATTTGTTTTTGTAGATCTGACATTAAACACAGACCTCTTGTCATCTGATGAATTAAAGCTCCTCAATATTATTTGCAGTTCATCGAAAAAACAACAACGCAAATGAAATGTCTTGTAACATGATATATTTATATTATTATTATTATTATTATAGATGAGATAATATTCAACACAAGAAAAACATTTCAGGATAAAACGTTTTATAACAGCGTTTTTTTAAATGATTTACTGACTGATGACTTACAGGCTGCAGAAGTTGTGTTTTTTATCAGCTTCTCACACTGTTACATTGCTGAGTGACACGCAATAACAAAGCCATATGTGCATGGAAACTGGTTGTATCAGTTAATTAGGAAACTACTTTCCAGGTTACGGTGTGCTGCACTGAAGTGTATGCATGTTCCACCTGATAAAACCAACTGACTGGAAATCTGTCAGAAAATGTGTCTGATGCTACAGACAGTTTGAATTTAAGAAACGCCTTTCTCCTCCTCAGAGCGCAAGAGATATAGAGTCTAGGATGAGGAACGAGACCAGATTGAAGTTGTTCACGCTGGACTCTGACACTCAGGTAATTCAATGGAAAGCTCATTTGAGTTCACTTCTCTCCGATGTGGTAATGCGATCAAACCCAACTCTTCCTAATGAAATGTAATAACTTCCATTGTACTCTCTTCAGAAACTCGATTTCTCAGGAATAGAGCCGGATGTGAAGCAGTTTGAGGAGAAGTTTGGCAAGCGTGTCCTGGTGAACTGCAACGACCTCTCCTTCAACCTGCAGAGCTGCGTGGCCGAGAACGAGGAGGGCCCAACCACAAACGTAAGACTCTTCGTTTTCAGGACACAATAGGCCCTAAATAACTGAAATATCATTATCCAGCTGACTGAAGACAGATGAGGTGTTTTTTTAGAGCGGCCGGATGGACTCCTCATTATTTGAGCTGCTGATGGACTCCTGTTGGCATAGCAACCAAGCAGCAGGCTCAGTAATGGCGAGCAATCTGTGTAATGGAGCCTGATGTCCTCCTGTCCCTCCGGACAGAAACTGTCTATTAAAGAGTCCGTCACCAAGACTCTGTCTCCACTCAGACACGGACATGAGACACACACACACACACACACACACACACACACACAACCATGTTCAACCAGCTCTCTCTGTTGGTGCATCCTTAGCGAGATGACATTTGTCTTTTTTTTTGTTTTTATATTTATTTTCATTGAGGTGATTATATTTAAGTAGTGGTATTTGCTTTGCTTCAAGTGTCCTTATTTTCGTGTAGATGTGTAACTCTATAACGCCTGTAGTGTTATTAATTATTTAGGATGGCTGAGTAAGACGGTTAGGTGATGACTAGTACCTTACCCCAGACCTGAAAGTAGTTGTCATGTAGTAATTATCTAGTTAACAACAATTTGATCACCTGACCATGGTTGACGAAAGTTAAAACAATTATCAGCGTCACTTGTCCAACACAGAATATTTACAGTGCCGGCCTTCCTCTCCAGGTGGAGCCATTTTATGTCACCATGTCGCTGTTCGACATCCAGAACGGCAGGAAGATCTCCTCTGACTTCCACGTGGACTTAAACCACCTGTCTGTCAGGGGCATGGTGCCCAGTAACACCAGTCAGTACATGAACGGGGGAGGGGACACCCACCCAGAGGGGCAACGACTGGTCCATGGACTGCCAGAGGCAGCCATGCAGTATCCAAGACAGGTAAGAATACAGAAAAACTAGCATGGCGACATGCTAAATGCTAACATCAGCATGCTAACAACGATGCAAACATGCTGATGTTTAGCTGGTATAATGTTTACCTTCAGCTCTAAACAGAGTAAAGCTGAGGCTGATGGGAATGTTTCGAGGGGAATTAGTTTTGCAGGTATTTGGTCAGAGACCTGATGAAAAAGTCAGATCACCAAAGTTGGTACAATACATCCTGAGGGGGATATGAATGTCTGTGTTTGCTCAACAACTCCCCACTTTAAAGTGTATCTTGTTTCATATTCAGATCTATCATTTCAGATGTAAAATCAACGTTTAACATTTTCCTCGTCTCCACAGGGGGTGTTCTCGGTAACATGCCCCCATCCCGATATCTTCCTGGTGGCTCGCATAGAGAAGGTGCTTCAGGGGGGCATCAACCACTGCGCCGAGCCCTACATGAAGAGTTCAGACTCCACCAAGGTACTGACCCACCCGTGAACCTCCATCGCCGTCCTCTGGACGAGGCAGCCCGTTCCCCTGGACTCAGCAGATTCCACCAGATTATTCCACATTATACACAAGATAATCATCCTTGTTTTTAAGTGCCGACCAGTTGCTCAACACAGGCATTGACTTTGGCTGTACAAATGCGGTTGTGCGGCCTGAAGGGACTGTGGTGGTTGTGTATGGCAGCAAGCAGAATATGTTACCGTGCTGCAGGGCTGAGACCAACCCGTGTGTCACTCTGTGTTCCTGTTCTACTCTAGGTGGCACAGAAGGTCCTGAAAAATGCCAAGCTGGCATGTGGCCGGTTAGGCCAGTACAGGATGCCTTTTGCCTGGGCAGCAAGGTACTTAATCTCTTTTCATTATTAAGAGTGTTAAGGCTGTATATGTATATAATTACTCAATGGCTGAGAATGAAGCAATAACAATTATTTTTGTTCTCATTTAAAAATAATAATTGGCAATATGATATGCAAACTGCTTTTATATTTATTCATAATGATCTTGGATTACAATTCATGAGTCCACATTTATCATTTTGTGCTCACAAGCCAAAGACCAGCACACGCAATTATATTTTGTTCAGTTAAGAACTTCACTTTATTTTACTTTCCTTTATATAATTCTTCATGTTGGGGGTTATTGTTAAAAGCATTATCTTAATTGTCAATCATTTTGATTATCAATGAATCTGCTTCTATCGAGTGAAAATGCCGCTGGTTCTTGCTTCTCAAATGTAAAGACGTGTTGCTTTCTCTGTTTTGTATCAGTGTAAATCTTTTTTAAGGTGTCACCTTGGGATTTTGGAAACTGGTATAAAAGATTAATCAATTATGGAAATGATTGTGAGCTGCAGCCCTAGACTGTAAATAGTCTTTATCAAATAAAACATGATCATCCAAGTACTTTAGCTCATTCAAGCAGTTAATTCAGTAATAAATAAATATATATTTATATATAGTTCACTAGAAATGTTCCTGATTCTTCTTTTACTTCTTGCAGGCCTTTGTTTAAAGATGCTTCGGGGACGCTTGACAAAAGTGCCCGTTTCTCAGCTCTGTACAGGCAGGACAACAACAAGCTCTCCAACGACGATATGCTCAAACTGCTCGCCGATTTCAGAAAGTTAGTAACGTTCCATGAATGCTCTGTATTATACATTGTCTGAGTAGTCTTGCAGATGTTCTGGAAAGGCAAATATGGAAAATATGTTCCTATAGGTTGTACTACTGTACTGGAAAAGTCTGGTCAGTTTAAACAACTTTGCTCACATCTATGATCGTGCACAGGAAAAACGGGGGAGTCATTTTTCCAGAGTTACTATTATTCATTTAATATTTATATTTCATCATTTTGGAGCATAATTACTAGCCGTAGCCAGTAGAGTAGGAGAAAATATTCAGAATAAAATCTATTGGAGTAAAACAGCGTGACCACGCCCACCACGGTTTCTTAAATTCCGTTTCCTCCGCCATGAAACCTCTAGCTTCACTGGAATGAGCTGACGATTTATGGGATGGACGAGAGCTGAAGGGAGTTGAATCCAATTCTGTGGTGTGTGTGTGTGTGTGTGTGTAGCATTTCTAGATGATAGCAAAGGCTTGACTGGAATGTATTTCCCTTTCCTCAGGCCAGAGAAGATGGCCAAGCTGCCTGTAATCTTAGGAAACCTTGATGTTACCATCGACAATGTAGCCCCCGACCTGACAAGTAAGGCCTCCAAGTGTGCTCCGTGCAACATGAGAGATGAAAGCTGCTCAGAGCAGAGTGTTTATTTGGTCTCCCTCCCTCCTGCTTCTGTATATAGATTGTGTTACCTCATCCTACATTCCTGTGAAGCAGTTTGATGTCAGTGAGAAGACCAACGTCTTCTTTGAAGTGGAGGAGTTTGTGCCGTGCATAGCCAAATGTTCTCAGCCTTTCACCATCTACAACAATCACCTCTATGTATACCCGAAGCACTTGAAATACGACAGCCAAAAGTCATTTGCAAAGGTATCTCAAACTGTTATTGTGTCATGTTACTTTTTTACTATGGTAGTTCTCAAGGAGGGTGGAATTATAATGACTTTGTCTGGACAGATTCTCTAAATTATATTTTTGAAGTTTTCTCTCATGATGTGGCTAGCTGGGTGCATTATTCTCCTTGTGTCTGTCCTCAGGCTAGAAACATAGCTGTCTGCATTGAGTTCAAGGACTCCGATGAAGAAGAGGCAGTTTCATTAAAGGTAAACTAAACTCATTCCTGGAAGTGCTTCTAAATGCCTAAAGGAAAGCCCCTCCCCTCACCAGAGCCAGCTAACTATATTGCTGTCATTCCACAGTGCATCTATGGCCGACCTGGAGGACCCTTGCTTACCAAAAATGCCTTTGCTGCAGTATTACATCACCAGCACAATCCCGAATTCTACGATGAGGTAAGATGCACTGCATCAAATGTCTTTAACAGAAAGATAAATCGAGACAATCAATAACTGTGTGTTTATCTGTGCTCTTATTCCTTAGTTTAAGATTGAGCTGCCGACCCAGCTCCACGAGAAACACCATCTGCTCTTCACCTTCCACCACGTCAGCTGTGACAGCACCAGCAAGGCCAGCACCAAAAAGAGAGACCTGGTTGAGACTCAAGGTAACACTGATTCACAACCACATCACTAAAGAACATGTGTATTTTTGTGTATGTGCTTAATGGCTTGCAGCATCAGGCTCTTAGCTGGCTATCTTTCCTGTTCCTCTGCTCTCAGTGGGTTACGCCTGGCTCCCCTTGCTGAAAGATGGGCGGGTGACCATGAATGAGAGTCAGATCCCTGTGGCTGCCAGCCTGCCTGCTGGATACCTCAACTGTCTGGAGGGGGCCGGCAAGGTAGATCGCTTCCTCAAGTTGTTAAGCAGTTTTAAATACACATGTCAATAAATGTCAAGTTAAAAGCCACAGTATAAAGAAAGTTTACTTTGAATGGACCATAAAAGTCTGCAAAAAAGGATATATTTATACACATAATGACTTGAATTTCCTGCAGAATATTTACTGACTTATTGAGAATTATTATTGCTTGTTCTATGTCTTTCAGCATTCAGGCCCTGAAGTCAAATGGGTGGATGGAGGCAAGCCTTTATTTAAGGTGTCCACTCACCTCGTTTCCACTGTCTACACTCAGGTTTGTTTTTGTTTTAACAAACTGTTAGCACTAGTTATATTGGCAATTTATTTTCAACCCCTTTTTTTGTCTAATTTGCGCGGTGGTATCATTAAAACTCAGCTTTGTGGAATAAACTTCTGTAACCTGACCTTCTTTGTGTCTCTCATAGGATCAACATTTGCACAATTTCTTTCATCACTGTCAGAGCATCCTACCTGCACCCCAGGTGTCTGGAGGAGAACTTGTTAAATACCTGAAGGTAAAACAGTGAGCATAACATCAAGGGATTCAGTACAGATACAAATATCAATGTATGCATTATTAATATTACTAAATTATTTTTGTTCAATTAATTTGTTAATGTTATTTAAGTTATGTAAATTGAACTTATGTAAGTTAAATCTTTCAAATTCACAATCATTTTGATTGGAATTAAATATGTTTTCCTTCATATTGTTTATTTCTAACGATCATGTGTAGACTTTGTCTTTATTGTAGATTAGTTAATTGTAATGGTTGTACGTACATGCTTGAGAAAAATATTTAAAAGGACTATACTGAGCCATATTTAATATACAAAATACAATCTTTACATGCAATCAGTTAGTATGTATATATTTATTATGTATATCTTTTCAGTCATTGCATTTAATGTATAACTGCATGCACATGCTCTGCAAGGATACATAGATGGGCGACTGTGGCTCAGTGGTTAGCAAGTCAGTCTTTCAACCAGAGGACTGGGGTTCAAACCCCGCCTCAGCCAGTCCATGTCGTTGTGTCCCTGAGCAAGACACTTAACCCCCAGTTGCAAAGAATGGGGTTTTTTCTTCTTCTTCTAGATGGAGGATTGGGACTCAAGTCCGAACAGAATTTAATTAGATACTTATTTTTTGGATACCAGGGGAATGTCCAACATGTTTTCACACTTTAACTTCTCTGTATTATCTTGCAAGCTAATCGTAGCTCACACTCACTGTGGAACCGCAGACAGTCACCCTTGGTTAGGGCTGAATCACAGGGTTGTGATTAATGTTGGGCGTTGTGCTGTAGCTTTCCAACAGTGCATTCTTCTGGGCAGTTTGTGAAGAGCTCTTTCGTTTGACATTTGGAGTTACCTGCAACGATAAGGCCGATACCAGTAAATCTGTCAAATATCAACCCCTTGTTTGCTTGATTTTTCTTTTTCCTATATCCCTTTTTCCATCAATAACTCTTATTCCAGTAATGGGAATCTCAGTTCCCTCTTCCCCAGGCAGACATCACAACGAGAGCAACACTTCTAAGGTCTAAGGCCTCTCTCGGGGTTCTAATGTAAACACAGTAGTGGACACGAACAATAGCCAGAGGGTCAAACAGCAGGTCAGCCATGTTGACTGGCAGCTCTCCAAATTACTTGGCAGGGCTTGTGTTAGTTTCCTGTTGAGGGCAATGATGCACCAGAACCTACACTCTGCCATGTTCCAGGCAACTGAAGCATAAGTTGTGGGGGATTTACAGTGTTTTTTTTATCATATCCTCCTGTTCACACATTCATATTGGTATCCTTCTGTGCTCTTTGTTTGGGTGATGAGAGAAGATGATGTCACAGTTTTCCACATGTATTCTTCTCATTACACATATAGAGCCATGCAGTCAAATTCTACATTAACAAATGTCTATAATGTTTTACCTTCAGAGTCTGCATGCCATGGAGAGCCATGTGATGATCAAGTTCCTGCCCACCACCCTGAATCAGCTGTTTAGGGTGCTAACCAGTGCCACACAAGAGGACGTGGCAGTCAACGTCACCAGGCAAGTTTCCCCTGGACGATCCATGACATTAGCTTAAAATGTCATGAAAATGATGATAAACAAATTGACATAGAATCAGCATTTTTGTATTAAAAAAAATGTAGAAAGACTCTCTCTTTTTTTTTTTTACAACCTTTTGTTAATTCTTTACTGTGAAAATGTTGATTTTCACAGTTTACCTGATAAAAGTAATTAATTGAGTACTAGTGACTGACAGTATGCAGGTCGTTTTTCTTTTTATCGACATACCTGTCTATAAGATTTTCTGACATGTAAGAACTTTGAGGAAATCATTTAAAACCAACACATTGAGTAAAAACTGTTACTAAGAAGGCCTCCTCCGACATGCTTTCCTTTCCCTTTGTTTCCTTTCAGAGTCATGATTCACATTGTGGCCCAGTGCCACGAGGAAGGCTTGGAGCACTACCTGAGATCATATGTGAAGGTAAAATTCACACGCCACATGAAACGACTCAATATGTATTTGTTGTGCCCGTACTCATGGTTCTCTCTGCACGTGTCTGCTGCAGTTTGTATTCAAGGCTGAGCCACACACGTCCACCACCACCCGATCGGTGCATGAGGAGCTGGCTAAAGCCATGACTGCTATCTTGAAGCCTTCCACAGACTTCCTCACGAGTAACAAGCTCCTCAAGGTAAAATAGTTTACAAGGATTACACAGTGTGTGATTTTAACTGCCATGAATGTCCTCTTTATTGTACTCTGATTGATGTTTGTCTGCCCTGCAGTACTCCTGGTATTTCTTTGAAGCCTTAGTCAAGTCCATGGCTCAGTACTTGATTGAGAGCTGTAAAGTGAAGGTAAGTCTACCGCAACATATGTGTTTGACTCAGGGGTGTCTGCTTTTAACAGCTTAGGCTCTCCACTGTGGGTACAACATGCCAGGTCTTGTGGACAGCCGCAGCACCGCAGTCAAAGTAGGATGTATCCACAGTCGGTCCCACACGGCTCTGCAGTTTAATTGGCTGCATTTGTTCATACCCCATAAGCAACCGCATCCCTGTGTTTAACCTCTACTGGTGTAACATGGAGGTCACAGTGGAAACAAGTAAATGCTCCACAAGAGTAGATTACAGTACGAGTCTGAAGATATTCCTATAGCTTTGCTGTTGTCAACAAATCCTGCAAAAAGACTAAAACCAACAATACGTAATGAAGGAGCATGGTAGCAGTGTAGCTCATTGATGTGTTTTTGACAACAATGGCACAGAAGAATAAGCTATATGAGGCTTTGGCTTTACAAACAAGACGTGTTAGTAACGCATTGTAGATTCATTTAAACTGGGGTGTATTGTTCTGTGTAATAACATGTGTACGCACATCCGTGCTGTGTCCTGCAGCTGTCCAGGAATCAGCGCTTCTCAGCATCCTTCCATCACTCTGTGGAGACGCTGGTCAACATGATGATGCCACACATCACTCAGAAATATAAAGACAACCTTGATGCCGCCAGGAATGCCAACCACAGTCTGGCGGTCTTCATAAAGGTCAGGAGCCCCACTTCCTGCCCTGGTGTTTGAGAGCAGTATATACTTAAGTCTTATTTTCTTTTCCCCGTCCGCCTGTAGCGCTGTTTAAACCTCATGGACAGAGGCTTCATGTTCAAGCAGATCAACAACTACATCAACTGTTTTATGCCCGGAGACCCAAAGGTACATGATAAAAACAGTAAAAACATGCATGTGTGCCCTGATAGAGGATATCAGGCTGTAATCGAAGTGTGTTTTTGACAAGGTTGTGTTTGAGTGTTGCATTTAAGCTGCTCGTCTGGTTTCTCTCATTTCCTAATGCAGACGCTGTTTGAGTTCCGGTTTGAGTTCCTGCGTGTTGTGTGCAACCACGAGCACTACGTCCCCTTAAACCTGCCCATGCCATTTGGAAAGGGAAGAATCCTGAGATTTCAAGGTGAGGAGATTATCCAATGTACCTCTTGATCAAGTACCAAGCCTGATTGTCGTGTAATTAAATATGTTTTCTGTTGATGTAGCAGTCTTTCTGATTCTACAGAAAGCACTTTGTTTTTTGTGTGTTCCTCAATTAGCTTTATTATCTCCAAATGATGCGGTGGAGCCGTGTGATAATCCCGTAGGTAGGTGCAAGGGTGCTCTTCTTGCGTGTTGCAGACTTTGATCTAATCATTCAAACATGACCAGAATGGGTCAAATGATTTACTCCACATTCTGAACTCAATCCAATATATTACTTTTTTGCTGCATCCTGGTTGATGTATCATGATTGTGTACTTTACACTGTACGGCCAAATTATACTGTTTATAATTTGTGGCGGTATGTGTGTATAGAAGCTGAGATTTTCTCTCTGTGTAGATTTGGAGTTTTCTTTCTGTCTTGAAGTGGTTTGAGATTTATGACACGTATTTACTGTCATTCCTAAAGAATCAAATCCTTTTAATGCTTGCATACTAAAAAACCCAAAAATGCAGGTTTTAAAAAGATTAAAGTAGTTTAAACATTGTGTTTAACTTGATTACAGACATTTTGGGGAATATTTGTGCAATATGGTATTGCTTCATCTTTTTAATATAACCTTTATTTAAAACCTTTTTTTTATTTAACTTTTACCTTTTTTTTCTCATTGCGATTTAAAGTCTTTTTTTCAAGAGATTTGTGAAAGCTCAATCATAAGCTTTAATCGTGGTTGTCTGTTTCAACAATGATCACTGTTGACTGTTGTGGAGCAGCTGCTCAGCCACACAGCCTGAATCTATACAATTAATAAACAACAAAAACATGCCACGCTTTTCTGTTTGAAGTCAACAAGAATAATTTGTCATGCTTTAATGGCGTCAACAATCTGTATTCTGTCCAAGCTTGCCTGTTTTCGTGTTATTCATCTAATTGTGTCAGATTGATATTCAATTAGAAATGTGCTGTCATTGTTTGTGATTGATTTCCATTCACATCCTTCACTCATCAACCAATCCTAATTTCTTCCTCCTCTCAGACCTTCAGATGGATTATTCGCTGACAGATGACTTCTGCAAGAACCACTTCCTGGTCGGACTGCTGCTCAGGGAGGTCAGTGCTGCTATGCAGGAGTTCAGGGAGATCCGTCAGATTGCCATCCACGTGCTGAAGAATCTGATGATGAAGCACACGTTTGATGACCGCTATACCTCCAAAGTAAGCAGTGCCTCTTACCTCTGTCTCTTGCATTTCCACTTCACTTCAGTATCGGACGTGTGTGATCTTAAGAGGCTCTGTTGAGATGATTTATGTGTTTTCAGAGCCAGCAGGCCAGGTTGGCCACCCTGTACTTTCCCTTGTTTGGTCTGCTCCAAGAGAACGTCAACAGGCTGAATGTGAAGGAGGTATCCCCATTCACCATCAACCACTCCAACAATGTAAGAGAGCCACCTAGTGGTTTCTTTTTAATATTCTATCTACCTTTCATTCACAAGATATATGAAGAAAGACATGAAAACAACACGCAACCTTACCTCCTGACATCTATATCCATGCCCAAACAAACATAAAATACACAAAGAGAAGGAAAAACATAGTAATGACATAAAACCTGAAGGAAAAGGGTTCTGCAGCAGTCTCAGACTATGAGTTATTAACTTGGTTATTAACTCACACATGGGGCCAATCAAAAATTGCGATTTAAACAGTGACAAATGTTACATACAGCCATACATATACGCATTTGTTTTCTAGCCGCATCATATCTAACTCCATTCCATTGTTTCAGCCAGCACTTAAAGCTAGTAGTTTTCCTTATCTGCATACTCCATATAGTATGTGGATCTGTGTCCATGATACTGATGTTTTTCTTTAGAACGGAAGAGAAGATTCCCTTCTTACCAACGCCTTGATGACACCTCCCAGGTCCAGCACCTTTCTGGACACCAGCTTGCACAAAGATGTTTTTGGAGTCATCTCCGGCACCTGTGAGTGGACAGACGGTGCTGGGAAATGAAAAAGTGTGTATAACATTTGGGTTTTACATGACTACAAAACTGCTCCTTTTTATCTTGGACAGCATCACCTCACACGTCGTCAACCCCCAACATCAACTATGTGCGCCATGCAGACTCCCGCGGCTCACTCATCAGCACTGATTCTGGCAACAGCCTGTCTGAGAAGAACAATGACAAGGGCAACTCCCTGGAAAAGGTACAGGAAGTGCTCCAAGATGCCTGTAAAGTCATTTCATACAATGTGTTAGATATCAAGTTTAGGCTTCCTGTGACATGCATTTTTATTGTGCGCCAGACATATCAGATATCCCCTTGTTGTGACAAAAGCACCTCACAAAGTCACCCCTTGCTAACTTGTTCCAATAACTTCCCCACCTTATCTGTGCGGCTGGCCATGGCAGACGGAGAAGTTTGTACAGAGGCACTCCGTCAAAGTCCTGCGCTACTTTGCGGAGACTGAGGAGTCTATGCGCACCAAGCGTGTCACCATGGACTTCTCCCTCCTCTCTGTCCCCTGTGTGCCAGAGAGCGCCCTGCAGCCCAGCATTTCACTTCAAGTACAAAGCGCCCCTCATTCTCGCCCCTAGGAGTGTCCCATCTGGGAATGTTAGTGTGTGTTTGTGTGTGAGAGAGTTTCCTAGTGTCCTAAACCCTAAGCCCTTTCCTTGCCAGATGATTCTCAGGCTTTGGCCTGTTTGTACTCTGGTGCCATTAAGTAGAGTGGCGGTACCACGGGGCCTCAAAGGGTCTGTCTCTGCTCTTTTTCCAGATTTGTATAAGCATGCACGCTTAAGGGATTTCTCACTTTTGAGTTCCTCTCACGTGTGCTGTGTCCTTTTTGCTTTCACTGATAGACATCAAGCTAAATCTAAATCTCAGAGGTAGTCCGTTAAACACAAATTATTTGTTTTTCACTGTCTGTGCCGAGTTGTATTATCTGTTGAAGCTGTTTAAAGGTATCACAATGTGTGTGACAGCACAAGAGGGAAAAGGGGGACACTCATAAGTAATTTGCAATTACCATCAACCCAAACTGCTTTAGCTCAAACTATTAGAAGTGCATGAAGGTAACTGCACCACAGCTTCACAGTTTTTGTTAACCTTTTCAGGAAAACTAACTCTCCAAAACACTCGTTAAGAAGCCAAAGCCATAGCCTCATACTTTCCATTAAGTCATCCCCAGCCAATTTCATGGTCTAGACTAACTGCTGGCAAAAGGACATGCTTGGTACATCGCCAACCCCACTCTGTGGTAGAGCTCCACTGCTTTGGTTCTCTCTTCTCCCTGCTCCCTGCCTCTGCTGGAGAAATGGTGTTTGTTTTCGGTTGGCGGTTTTTCCCCAATACATAGAGCTCTGCAACATCAGAGTGAATGACTCCACTAGTGTAGCTTGACGACTGTAACCTCAGGCCTTCAGAAAACTCTTATTACTCAAGTCGTAACATTAAAAGTCTCTGTTTATAGTTTTGACTACTTTTAATTTCTAATTCAATACTGGTCCAAGACTCAGTTGTCTAGACTTTGAACTATGACCACAAAGCTAGAAGTTAAACTGTACAAGAACATATTTGTAATTTTAAATGTGTCTTTTGGAAATACAACATATAAACTGACAATAGTTTTGGTCGACGGTACTTGTGGTTTATATTGAGGCAGCAAAAGGAGCTGGGCTGAGCCCAGACAGGATAAGATGTGTCTGTCATCTCCCTGACCGGATGCTTTGTCCCTCTGAACCAGGCGGCTTCCACCCTGGGCAGTACCCTGCTGCGATGTGATAAACTGGACCAGGCAGAGGTCAAGAGTCTCCTCATGTGCTTCTTACATGTGCTCAAAAGCATGTCTGAGGGTAACGTCTCGCTCCTGAACATCTGCACTCACCATCTCTCTGTCGATGCTGAAACACTGAGCTCACTTGCATGTCTACTATGTCCATCTGTCTCTTTCCAGATGCTCTGTTCACATACTGGAACAAGGCTTCATCTGCTGAGTTAATGGACTTCTTCACTCTTGTCGAGTAAGAAGCCTTACGTTGCTTTCATGACGACCCCGACACTGCATGGGACGCTTTTGACTTTACTGTGACTGATTTTCACTTCCTGTTCCTCACAGAGTGTGCCTCCATCAGTTCAGATACATGGGAAAGAGATACATCGCAAGGTAATGTTGTTACCAGAACCTGACAGCTTTGCATGACTTTAATTCTTTTACACGTTTTTAAATCTGAATAATGATTGAGTTGGGTTCTTGATGAAGGATTGCAGGCCTTCCGAACAGTTGTTCCTTTGTTTAGGTTTGGTTGGGTCAAGGTTGCATTTGTACTACGCCACTTGGAGTAACAGAAGCTCAACCTTTCAGCCATTTATCCATTAGCTAACTTAGATTATTTTATGAACTACTACTACTGCTTTTTTTTTTACCATTTATCCATTAGTTTTAGCTAAATATTCTGACTTTGTATCCAGCCCTTCGACTATTTATCAGTTTATCCATTACTTTTAGCTAGTCCTTTTATCTACTTAGCTAAATATTGCAACAGTGTATTCATTACTTGTAGCTTTCTAAATAAACCATTTATCAATTACTTTAAGGTCACCATTTCAACTTTGTATACATTACTTTTTGCTGACATAACTTGTCCTCTCCCTAAATAGTTTTCACCACTCTGAATGATAACACGTGATGTCCTAATGGTGACTTTATTGTGATATATTTTGTAGGTTATTATGTACTTTATTTTATTTCAAATACATTTAGCTACTCCACAATCTGTCCATGTACCATCTGGCACCTGCAGAAATGTGTAAGGAACCGATGTTCTAGTAGATATCTGACTATTATGAGAAAACAAAATAAATTTCCTGGAGTACATTATTTCCTATTAAACGTCATAACATAATAACAGTGATGTAGCTACTTAATTTTACATTGTCTTCATTTTAGATCATCCAGTTTAAGACCGAACTGCTAATGTGTGTGTGTGTGTGTGTGTGACTGTTGAAGGGTGTTATTGTATTGTATTGTATTGTTATTGTATGTTGAGCACAATTATGTGACAAGTATTTATCCCAACACACTTACTGTATCTGGCCTTGACTCCCAGAGGACTTTGGGTGTTCACTCTCTCTAACCTCCCACCACATTTTCTATCTCTATTCACCTAAATGCTGGCAAGTTTAACAAAATGAAATGTAACCCGGCTCCTGCCCTCTCCTGCTTTGGTAAGACTGAAGGTGGAACTGTCTTTCTCAAACGTAATGCATGATCTCTTCTCACACTATAGAAGTTGCAGTGCTGTGACACAACCGCTGGCTTTAAATTCATATAGCATCTATCTCTCTCAATCTTATGTGCATGCTCTAACTCCCTGCTTTAAAGCTGCTTCTGCAATTATGTCATTAAACTGCATGCAACATATATACAGTGCAGCTTTACTGGATACATGCTACAGTGGGTATTGTGTACAAGTCACCCAAAATGTTATGTTTTACTGTGATAAATGTAAAACCAAAAATGTAAGTAGCTGTTATGAATCGAGGTTGAAATACAAGCAAATCTGCTTCTGCTCTCAGGACATTTGAGTGATGTTTTACACCACTCAAGGGTGCATTATGGTGTATTATTCACCCTAACCTGCTTCACTAACCTACCATCCATCTAACATTGACCTGTTTCCTCATCAGGAGCCAGGATGGGGCAGGACCCGTAGCACATGAGCGGAAGTCTCAGACTCTGCCTGTGTCCCGTAACAGGGCGGGAATGATGCATGCCCGCTTACAGCAGCTCAGCAGCCTGGATAACTCATACACTTTTAACCACAGTAAGTGCCCCATACTTTTCATCAAACCGCCTCTACCAGAGGACCCCCGCCCTCCTCCGCCTCACTCTGTATAGTCTCTTCATACTTCTCACCATCATCAACGTCACCTTCATCCTCTGTTTAAACCCAGCCCGCTGTCAAGCAGAAAATGCCAAAGAAGACATGGGTGCAGCATCAGTAAATTAGATTGAACTGGATTTGTGGTTAGCATTATATTGATTTTATCTCAAGGGCTTAAGCTATTTGCTCAACCTGTCAAATGGCATCATGTAACTCAGTTTCTTTGTGTTTTCAGTGTAAGAAAGATTTCAAGTATTCTTGGAATATCTGTAGACCATGGTAAGAATGTATCAGGTTAGCAGGAAGTTTGCAGACTGTTACTGACTTTGTTAATTTGGTTCAAGTTAAGAGCATGCCCGTTTTAACTGAACACTAGCTTTCTTCCCATACCTATGGCCAGCTCATCTTCTCTGAACTCAATTTTATATTTCATTATCTTAAAAAACTATCCATATGAAATATATAAATGTTTTATTCCAAAATACTACATGTTTGTTCGAGAAAGCAAATGCCGCTTGAAATGAATTCATGAAATGAATTCATAAATATCCAAAAACTAAAATGTTGGCACAATTTGTTCACAACATTTGTGCCTCACCAACGTGTCGCTATTTATTTGATTAAAGGTTTTTTTAATTGATTTTATTAGTAAGATTGTTTCAGTTTGGAATAAAATGTTCTAGCTTTGTCTTTACACTGAGGTTTCATATTTCAAGAGATATGATATGTAAATGGTCCTTCTGTGCACTGGTGGGGGTGAAACAGCTTCAGCTTTCTGTTGTGCATCCTTTAGCCTATAGTCACTCGGATGCAGATGTGTTGAATCAGTCTCTGCTGGAGGCCAACGTTGCTACTGAGGTGTGCCTGACTGTCCTGGACACGCTGAGTATCTTCATCATGGGATTCAAGGTAACAGAAATAACAAAATACTGGGCATACATTAACTGATTTTTGCAATATTTAGGTTTTAATTATTTATTTTTCATAAAAAAAAACTGAATGTGAAAGCTGTTTCTGTGTTTTAAAACGGATGTTGTCAGTTTCTAAGAATCGTCTGCTTCCTCCGCAGACCCAGCTGTGCTCTGACCACGGCCACAGTCCACTAATGAAGAAGGTGTTTGAAGTCCACCTCTGTTTCCTGCGGATCAATCAGTCAGAGACGGCCCTCAAGCAGGTCTTCACTTCACTGCGCACCTTCATCTACAAGGTGTGAAGGACGTCGGTTTACCCACAATCCTCTGTTGCTGCTTGTGATGGTCCACAGCGTTCCCTGACGACCTGTCTGTCTCCTCCACCCTCTAGTTTCCTTGCACGTTCTTTGAAGGGCGTGCTGACATGTGTGCTGCTTTCTGCTGTGAGATCTTGAAGTGTTGTAACTCCAAGCTGAGCTCCATCCGCAGCGATGCAGCCCACCTGCTCTACTTCCTCATGAAGAGCAACTTTGACTACACGGGGCGCAAGTCTTTCGTCCGGACGCACCTACAGGTGGGACCGTCCTTCTGTCCTAGATCCAACTGATCATTGTCCCGAGAATACAAAGATCTAAGCTCTCATGTTCACATTATTGGGGCTTAATGGCCTGAAGACCCTGGATCTTGTTTAGCTGTTTTATTAGCATTATACTTCATGCTCTTTCCTAATTATGTAAGAAATGCAAAACAGAATTTTGAAGAGATGCCATGTTACTGAATTCTAGCACAGAAGATTATGCATAACTTAACATTTTATGATCCGAGCTGTAAAATATGGTTGAATGCAATGTGTTTTTATATTCTCTGTAACTGTTATCAGCAGCACTACCATATCCCAAATAAGTGTTGAAATTAATTATTCCACTAAATATTGTGATTTAGTGGAATAGCAATACTTTTTTTTTTACATTCAATGTTTATGCTCATTTTGTGGGCAAGGGAACTGTTTGCTTAAAATGTATTTATTTCGCAATTTTCATCATTACTATATTTACACATTCAATATTAAGGTCTGTGGGAACTCAAACTACGATGAAGTAAAGACATTCTTATAAAAACGCAAGGTTTATAAAATATGTAACGATAATAATTAATACTGATATGTTTCTTTTTTTTCTTTTTAGGTGGTGATTGCTGTCAGTCAGTTGATAGCTGATGTGATTGGTATTGGAAGTACCCGCTTCCAGCAGTCTCTGTCAATCATCAACAACTGTGCCAACAGTGACAAAACAATTAAGGTCAGCAATTAATTCATGTGCATGATGGTTAAAAACATATAAGCTTAAACCAGCATTAACATGGCTGACTGCTCTCATTTCATCCCTACTGCATCCTCCTTAACAGAACACAGCCTTCCCATCAGACGTGAAGGACCTGACCAAGCGCATCAGAACCGTGTTGATGGCCACGGCTCAGATGAAAGAGCACGAGCGAGATCCAGAGATGCTGGTGGACCTGCAGTACAGCCTCGCCAAGTCTTACGCCAGCACGCCGGAACTACGCAAGACCTGGCTGGACAGCATGGCCCGAATCCATGTGAAGAACGGGGACCTGTCAGAGGTCTGTGATAAGGGACTCTCAGTGGCTGAATAGGTTGGACTTTGGTATGATGGTGGCCGATTGAACATGCGATAAACTCACTGTAGGTCTGTGTGGGGGGTGTCGATACAGTATAAAATATCTCATTTGTTTTGTCCAGTTTATTGTGGACTGTTTATTGGGGGCTAATGTTCTGTGGGTGCCGCTGTCCCATCAAATAATGAATCATTTCAACATCACTTTGCATATCTGACCTGAGTTGTTGTTCACAGGCGGCCATGTGCTATGTGCACGTTGCAGCCCTTGTGGCAGAATACCTGCGGAGAAAAGGTGCTTCAATCATTTATTTTGACCTGCATGCCACACGACCGCTCCATTGTGTGTACTCAGTGTCATCTTTCTTGTTTGTGTTTGCCGAATGCGGTTGATTGTTGTTATATTGTCTCATCGTGTGCTGTGCTCAGGTATGTTCAAGCAAGGATGCTCAGCGTTCCGTGTCGTGACTCCAAACATTGATGAAGAGGCAGCAATGATGGAGGACGTTGGCATGCAGGACGTCCATTTCAATGAAGTATGTGACTGTGCTGAAGGCCGTGCTAAGATTTAAACAACCTGGCATGACTTCAGTCTGTGGTCTGACATCATTAGTTTTAATTGATTACGTTTTGTATTTTAATAAAGACGAGCTCCTGCACCCACTGAGGGTTGAATGCACGTTTTGTGAGTTGCTTTAAACAAAAGCATCTACCAAAATGAATGTAATGTTAATGTATTGTATCAAGGCATATATCATTATGTTCATTCGTTGCCGGAAGACAAAACCATTTAACTTCTTATCTTAACCAATATTCCATTTTTTAAATATTGAATCATCATTTAAGTAATGACTGCCTGGCTTTCTTCAGTATGTCATAACAAATGTAGTGGCTGACTGCCAACATATCAAACAGTAGACGCATTATGAGCATGCCACATATTTTCTAATTTTGAAATGAGACATACTTACAGTATATTTATTTCAATAAAGCTTTTTGTGAGGAACATGTCATTTTTTCAATATTATGACCACCAAAACACACACTCATACATTATGAAAAATACATGCCATCTTAAAAAAGGCAATTTGTGTGGATGTCTAGCTGCGTTGGCCACCACACTAGAATACTTGTAGATGTGTGTTTTTCTTCAGCTTCCTGTATCATCACATTTGCTCACAATAGAAGAGGCGTTGATTTATCAAATACTTATCTATTGTTCTCCTTCTCTTGTTCCCTCAGGACGTCCTAATGGAGCTTTTGGAGGAGTGTGCAGATGGACTGTGGAAGGCAGAGCGTTACGAGCTCATCTCTGACATCTACAAGCTCATAATCCCCATTTATGAGAAGCGGAGGGACTTTGATGTATATTTCACTTTTTATCTCCCTACAACAAGTCCATCTAATTTATCCCAAGTGTTGACATCATTTTGTTATGCCTTTGCACAGAAACTGGCCCACCTGTATGACACACTGCATCGTGCATATAGTAAAGTGACAGAGGTCATGCACACATGCAAGAGACTGCTGGGTACCTACTTCAGAGTGGCCTTCTTTGGCCAGGTGAGTTTAACTGTGTTCTTTTTAATTTTTCAAAACAAACCTATTCTTTAGTTGATTTTTTTTGCACTAACTGTATTCAAAAGGATTCAAACTTGTATTTCACAAAAGAGCAAACGTATTAATTTGCTTGCTGAATGTTGCAAAGTAATTCCCAGTGAGCATGGGGGCTGCTGAAGGTGTTTTTAATTGTATTTTTAAGAGCATGACCACACGCAGTGGCATTTTATGATCCACTCTAATACCCTTCTCTGCTTTTTGTCCTCTTTGAAGGCGGCGGTAAGTGTGCAGTAGACCTTTCTGAGCAGCATAAGTCTTTGTGTGCTGTTAGTGCTGCTTGCACTTCACGTCACCTCTGCTTTTTACTCGTTTTGGAGCGGTGTTGCATGGCGCTCTTTCACTTCTGCTCTCATTCCAGTGTTTCTGCTTTTGTGTTAAAGATCTGACTTTGTAACATTCAGTGCTGGCCCTCATTTTTGTCGTATCTTGTGAAATATTGTGTTGGGTGTGGTTACCTCTGCCCGTGTGCTTTAATAGAGATAAACACATCCATGTCTTCTCCGACATGGTGGTCGACTCAGTGATGCAGTAGTGTAAATTAGAGTGTGTTGAATTTATTTACCGTTTTTAGGTAGTAGTCATGGAATAACAATGATTTTATTTTCTGCTGGCCACACCCCTGTAGCAGTACCACTTTACAGACTCAGAGGCGGAGGTAAATCAATAGGAAATCCAACATTGCAGTTGGACTGCAGTGATGTGTTCAGTAGTGTTGTGCTCGTTGGCTAATGCATTGCTTATCTTTTAGCCTGTTTACTCCTCTGTGCCAGCGTTAGAGTTGTCCTAATCTCAGTATGGGACTTTTGACCATTTACTTACAAGACAACAAGTCCTCCCACTGACAGTGTGAAGTCTGTGCTCCCACCTGTGTCCTTTGGTCTGTCTTACATTATTGAACTCACACAGACTGACTTTTTGGACATTAGATAGAGGGTTGTGTATTTGTGGAATCTGCCAAATCTTTCAGCCCTGCTGAGTCTTAAAAAGTATTTCACCATTTCATTTCAACAAATTGTTGTAAACGCTCCCACTCACATCCCATGTATGGTTCAATGTGGCACTGTTTTCTTCATTTATATCGTATTAGATAAAGATGCTGTTTGTTTTCATTCATTCTGACCATGTTTTATCTGTTTTAAGGGCTTCTTTGAAGATGAAGATGGTAAGGAGTACATCTACAAAGAACCCAAATTCACCCCTCTGTCAGAGATATCTCAGAGGCTCCTTAAACTGTACTCTGACAAGTTTGGACAAGAGAATGTGAAGATAATCCAGGACTCTGGGAGGGTAAGACTTTATGAATATTTCATTTGGGATGAACACCCATCATTTTCATAAAACATGGTACTAATCTGTGGCTCAGTGGTTAGCAAGTCAGTCTTTCAATCAGAGGGTCGGTGGTTCGATCCCCGGCTCCGGCAGTCTGCGTCGTTGTGTCCTTGAGCAAGACACTTAACCCCTAATTGCTCACCGTTGCTGTGTCTACGGTCTACTGTATAGCATGTAAGTCGCTTTGGATAAAAGCGTCAGCTAAATGAAATGTAATGTAATGTAATTACTTTCTGCAGATTAACCCCAAAGACCTGGACTCTAAGTATGCGTACATACAAGTTACACATGTGACCCCTTACCTGGAGGAGAAGGAGCTGGTGGACAGGAAGACAGAGTTCGAGAAGAGTCACAACATCCGTCGCTTTGTGTTTGAGATGCCTTTCACCATATCGGGCAAGAAGCAAGGCGGGGTGGAGGAGCAGTGCAAACGCAGGACTATACTAACCAGTAGGTAGTCCTATGTACTGTTAGTGGGAATGCTGCAAATGCTATTCAAAGCGTACTATTCCAGAATGGCAAGGAAAATAATTTTAAAAGAATGTACATTTTGGTGCAATACAGGCAGCAATATCCTGACTTTTAGTCTCTTGTAGCTAGCTGATACAGAGATATGGATATTTTTTAGGCAGACACATCTTCTGCATCAAATGATCCTAAGTAATCTAAAGAGTGCTCCATGTTTCCCTTTCCTCCCTAAATTTAGACCACCCCCTGCCATAGTCTGGATATTGACATAGTCGATAGACACACTATGTGGAAATCTTTCACATGGGTATCAGTTGTTGAGGCATTACATGACTCAGCAGAAAGGTCCTGGGCATAAATGGAAGATCTTGATTAGATTCTGAAGGTGTAAGCTGTTTGTCAAGGACCTTTCCTAATCACAGTTATATTGTAAAAGATCTCAAAGTTCAATCTTTCATTCTTATCTTTATTATTTGAGAGCTTTAAAAGATGCACAGCACACATGTAAGTGGATCCTGGGCTGTAAAACTCAGTTTATTAATATTTTCTTGCATGTGCTTTTCTAAAAGGCCATCTGTTCACCCTCCTCTTCCTGTTTGTGTCCCACAGCCACGCAGTGTTTCCCCTACGTGAAGAAACGCATTGCAGTGATGTATCAGCACCACACTGATCTGAGCCCCATCGAGGTGGCCATCGACGAGATGAGCAAGAAGGTGGCCGAGATCAAACAGCTTTGCTCCTCCAGTGAGGTGGACATGATCCGCCTGCAGCTCAAACTACAGGGCAGCATCAGCGTCCAGGTTCATGCTTTGAATTTTGTGAACTCATACACACATACACACACTGGACATACCTAATGGAAGGATCACAACATGACACGGCTCCTACATCTTCCCTCAGGTAAATGCAGGACCACTGGCATATGCCCGAGCTTTTCTTGACGATGCGAGCGCCAAGAAGAATCCTGATAACAAGGTCAAGCAGCTGAAAGAGGTCTTCAGGTGAGATGAGCTGTCAACAGCTGGCAACGCGAGTACACAATGTACACGTTGTGTAATTCTCCCCTTTAATACATCTAACGCTATGCTTTTTGAGCAGGCATTTTGTGGAGGCATGTGGCCACGGTTTAGGTATCAATGAGCGGCTGATCAAAGAGGACCAGCAGGAGTATCACGATGAGATGAAAGCCAGCTACAGAGACCTAGCCAAAGAGCTGTCCATCATCATGCATGAGCAAGTGAGTACTGCATCAGTGTAGTTACATTCTGCATTACGAACGTTCCAACAGTTATCTGCTGAGACGTGCGTTACTGCCATTCATTAAATGTTTGATAATGATTGATAACATGCTCTTTGATAACACCATTCTCTGTTTCTCCCTTGTGCTGACATGAACAGATTGGATGGTAATGCAAAGAGAACCAATATGCAATAAAGACTGAGTTATTAATTGTTGATCCAGCAAATCAAAAGGCATCTGTCCTCAAATATTAGCCAACATGTTATTGCGTTAAGATGTTGCATCAAAACATTAGAACCCTGATGTTACAGGGATACGTACAGGGAACAGAAAGCTGCTCAGGCTAAGGTCCATCTCTTGACCTTTAAAAGCACAGAATAGATTGGCAAAGTTATCTGATCGGATGCCTTTTATCTTTACATCCTTAAAACCCAACTGTTCTTCCTCTACACTGTAAGCAGCTGCTGTTTGGACCAACAATCACTAATCTCTTTTAGATTGACATGTAGTTTGTTCTGCATGTGTGTAAAGTATGTATGCATGTATGTATGAACATACAAGTTTGAATGTGTATAATCTGCATGTGTATATGTATGTACATGCATCTGAATGTATACATACACAAATATTTCTTATACTTTGAAGGATTTTCTTTAGGTTTTCTGTTACTTATTTGTTTTCTGTATCTAATAAGTTCCGTTAAAAGTCTGACTTTTTGGGAAAAATTAATATTAGATATTTTTGAGAGTTAGATGTGAAGATTGATACTACTGTCATTTCTGCATTGTAAATATGCATCTAGAGACAGTACAGAAAGGCCATCATAGTCACCAAAGTACACACTGAACTCATTTTTACAAGACATATTTTCTGAAAAGTGAAGAATCAGCAGAAAATTATCTTTGTGTGAGACCGTTCTGTCTCAGCCACAATTCACTTCTAACATACATGAAACCATAAGTAACACATTTTGTAATGCTTAATATGGCTGTTAACTGTGTGATCTAATGTTAGCAAAATAAATTATGAATACATTCTGCAAATAAATTATGTACAAAACCTGAAGTGGAAAAACTATTTGCCAGACCGAGCCAGACCAGCTTTCAAGTTTCCACGGACATGTGTGTGGTATCGATCTTCTGATTTAACTCCCAGCAAGAAAAAGTCAAACTATCCCTATAAATACGGGCTTCACTTGGCAGTAATTACGGTACTAAGTAATCTAAGATAAATATCTCATTCTTCTTCGCTTCCAGATCAGTCCTGTGGAAGATGGCATGAAGAGCGTTCTTCCAGACTCGCTTCAAATCTTTAACGCCATCAGCGGCACGCCAACCAGTGCCACCATCCACGGCATCCCCAGCTCTTCCTCTGTGGTATGATGCTTGCCGCGGTGAGCCTCGCACTTGGCACCCTCTGTGCTCGCCAACCAGGCATGCCGGTGAAGCCATACTGTCGGAAATAAACCCGATCCTGCAGACAGCTCTGACCACCTTTCTCAGTGAACAATGACCCGGCCTGACCCTGGACCTATTTAATGTTTACACGGCATGGTAACTGTGTTGTCTGTCTGAGCACTGAGGTGGATCGGAGATCAGAGAGGGGATCATGCAGGAGAGATGACAGACTTTGGCCAGACCTAAAGCGTCACCTGTTTCTACCTGAAAAGACTGCTTTTCCATGGACGCTCCTCTTGGGACCTTTAATATGCATGTCATTACATCACACCCACCCCCTTTCCAACAGCCCATTTTTGTTTATTTTGATAATGTTTTATTGTGTTTTTTGTATGTACAGTATTCCACTTTTATAAGCCACTGTATTGATGTCTCGATGAACAGTATATGCTGCATACGTTGACGCTCGTCTCCTGTACATGAAGTTATATTTCTACTAAAGGGCGTCCGATGACTCGTGTTAGCATTCAACCTTAAATCACTTCAATGTCTTAGAATGGGAGCAGTTTTAAATATCTAAAGCCATTGCATACACAAAGTATATTCCAAGTTGTTTATTAATGTATATAAAAAAAGGAGTGTGTGCAATATTTGTGTCTTGCTGTATGGCGCTCATACACTGTAAAGAATATGTTCACCTTCTTGCCAAAGCGATGAGGTGTCGAACCAAACACTACGCCTACTGTGGAAGTAATATGAAGCTTTTACCATTTTAGTGTTTATTGAAATTGTTTTATATTTAGGCAGCAAGTTTTTTTTATTTTATTTAACACAAAGTCACTGTTCTGCTGTAAACAGAGATGTTCCCTAATGCTTATCTTTTAAATAAAACACACTCATTTCTCTGCACTTGTACGAATGAATCCTTATTTTAATTCCACATTTACTGTATTCAAGTTTATTCTTGTGTTTATTCTTACATTTAGTTTGGTTGTAGAGAAAGTAATACTTTTTATGAGGAGTCTGGGACTGCACATATCTAACGCCGTATCTCCTATATCTCATGCACCCTCCCATCATAAATGCCACACAGTCAGCAGTGTGGACGACAGATCAAGGTGCTAATAAGAAGCAACATTACGGAAACACTCTGACAGTGAAGGATCAATCATCAACTGCCTCCTGCAGGAATCTCAAAGGAATATCAAACAGAAGTCCGCTTCACTCAAACAGCATGACAGGTGACTTGGCAAACATTGCTTTTTAAATCAGAAGCAAATATTTCAGAGCTGAAAGTGCAGGCGCCTGAAAGACGAGTCGGACCAAACATTGGGAGAACGATTTTAGTTTTAAATGGAGGTAGTCTGTGGGCCACTGCATATCTCTCTTTATGAAACACAGCTAGTTATCCAAACTGAATTATTTGTGTGGCAGATAACGAGGATCCCAAGAAACAGAGGGGGAACAGAGGGAAGGTAATGCTCTTCATTAATTTGATTCATTGAATGTTCTTGCAGTTTTTGCTTGTAATGGTTCAGTGAGACTAAATGATAATCCATCTGGATAACAAAGCAATCATTTCAATATGCCATTTACTGTATTACTGCTATAAGTTACTGTACACCAAGTACTATTTAGGTAAAAAAATGAATTGTGTTATTATATATTACTTGAGTGTTTCCATTGCATGCTACTTTACACCTGCCCTTTTTACTCTGCTATTTTTATTTCACATATTTATTTTTTTAAACAAATGAAATATGCTGCTCCACCGGATGATGATCAAATAAAGCAATATAACTCGGACAGGGATCATTCTGCTTAATGAGCACCTTTCATTTTGATACAAAGTACATTTGGTTGCCTGGGATGTGATCTAATTACTTCCTCCATTGCTGCTGAACACCCTGCTGCTGTGTTTTGATCCATCAGAGCAAAGAGTTGTGCGGTTACCCGCTCAGCATCTTCTTCATAGTTGTGAATGAGTTCTGCGAGAGGTTCTCCTACTATGGCATGCGGGGTGAGTTGTGTAACGTTGACTATGTGATTATTTTTTGGGGGAAAACACACATTTTGTCGTAATCTGTTGAATATTTCCAGCGGTGGAAAGGAACTAAGTAGGTTACATTTTAATAAAACCTTTAGGTAGCTGACTTGTAGGTCTACTTAACTTGGGTAATTAAATGTTTTCCCACTTCTAATTTACTATTTTTGCTTTATAGATTTAGATTAAGAATACAAAAAAAACAAATACATTCTGATATAGTCAGACTTTGCACAACATGACCAAACATTTCAGAGCTGATTTTAGATTGATGATGATATTCTGTAAAAGAAGAAGAAGCTTACGTTTCCTCTGCCTGTTCTCAGCGGTCCTGGTGCTGTATTTTAAGTACTTCTTGCGCTGGGACGATGACTTGGCCACCTCCGTCTACCATATCTTTGTGGCTCTCTGCTACCTGACCCCCATCCTCGGGGCCATTGTGGCTGACTCCTGGCTGGGAAAGTTTAAGTGAGTTTAGTTATTTTGTTATTAAACATAATGCAAGTGGTTAGAGGATGATTATCTCTGTGGTGGAACGTAACTAAGTACAAGAAGGCCTACTGTACTTAAAGTTACTACGAGGAACGTTTGACTGAAACACTCTCAATGTATAAGTGATGTCTCTGTATGACCTACATAAGTAAGAAAGACCACCAGCAAGAAGGTTTCTATATAATTGTCTGCTACTCCGCTGGTCCAAGCACGGGAGAGTTAGAATAAGGACTGAGCGGGGCAGACTGTCTGCAGTAAAATGACAGGTTTTCTAAATGATATCTGGTGCAAGGAAACACTACCTTTTATTTCCACAGGGGCCGCCAAAATCAACACAAAATGAAAACTCTTTGAAAGCAGATGAGGCTTGCTGTCACATTCAGTTCATCCTGTTTTTTATTTAAGCTTTAAGTATGACATTGGAGTAGTATACCCCTCTTTTAATTTTAGAAGGAAATGTTCCTACCCAACTACATTTGTACAGATAGCTAATCTTTACTTTTTAGATTCATATTTTAGATTAAAAGACATATATAGGAAGCGGGCTAGAAAGATCACTGCAATGTGTATATATGTACAGCGAGAGCTACATGTAACCAGAGTCAAATTCCATGTGAGTGTAAACACACATGGCCAACAAAGCTGATTCTGATTCCAGTAGTTATTACACCGCTGCTATCTCTTTCCTTCTTCACCTTACAGGACTATCATCTACTTGTCCATTGTCTATGCGATCGGCCAGGTTACGATGGCTATCAGTGCAGTCCATGACATCACTGACACGAACAAAGACGGGACGCCAGACGACATGACCTTTCATATGTGGGTTTCTATTTTACTACACAAATAATTGAATCCAGGCTGGGAGCTTTTGGCAGGCAGTTTTCATCACATATTTCTACAGTACCCTTCTCACGCACATGCTCCTCTTCATATTCAGTGTGTTGTCCATGGTGGGTCTCCTGCTCATCGCTCTGGGCACTGGTGGCATCAAGCCTTGTGTTGCTGCCTTTGGTGGAGACCAATTCGGTGATCATCAGGTTAGAACTGTCTTCTTCTTCAATAACGTTTAACTTTTGGTTGTGACAATGCCATTGCTTTTTATTGCAATTCAAATTCAGCAAATTGACTATTATACGTTTTTTTTAAACTGTACATCTGGAACAATGCTAATTAAGTGGAGTACTCTTTAAAGGAATCACAGTTACTATATAAGTACATGGATGAGAGTACCAAATTTATCGCAACCATTAATAATGTGTCAAGACACTTCCGTCAAGATCACACATCTCAACCTTGTGTTGGCACGAGAGGCAAAGTCAGCAAATCACCTTAGTGTCCATCCTCTGGAGACCATGAATGTATATACATATTTTTATGACAAACAATACTATTAATAAGAGGTTTTGACGTATCCCCATGTTGATAGCACAGCTAAAAATATAATGTGGTTGTATCATTAAATGATAAATATATATATAATATGTATGACGAATATAATAAACAAAGATATCAATCACTTTACATGTGGTTACACATTATATTCGGCGTTGAGGAACATGCATGCAAAACAAGAGCAAAGGTCACTGACTGTATTTCTCTGTGCAGGAAAAGCAAAGGAGAACGTTCTTCTCTGTGTTCTACCTGTGCATCAATGGTGGGAGTCTCCTATCAACCATTATCACTCCAATCCTGAGAGGTAGATATGAACAAGACGTAACGTTTATGACAAAAACATGCCATAAGCATGAATGCACAAGTAATAACAGTCCTTGGGAATGCGTCACATTTGCAATAACAGTTGTTTATCTGGATCTGCAGCTCAGGAGTGCGGCATCTACAGTCAGCAGAAGTGTTATTCTCTGGCCTTCGGTGTCCCTGCAGCACTAATGGTGGTTGCACTCGGTATGTCTAAATAATTCGGAGACTATAGAGCACAAATGTAAATATTTGGTACATATACTGTGCACTGATAATGATGGTGTGCCTGTGATGCCCCTTACAGTGGTGTTTATTGTTGGAAGTGGTATGTACTACAAAGCTGAACCACAGGGAAACATCATGCTTGATGTGTGTAAATGTATTGGGGTGAGTCTCGTTTGCACCATTTATATCAACACATTCTGCATTAATGTGTTCCAGCTGATCGATGTGTTTCTAAAAACATATTTATTACTTTGTTCTTTTTAGTTTGCCGTTAAAAACCGCTTCAGGCACAGAAGCAGTCAATACCCAAAGAGGACGCACTGGATGGACTGGGCTGAAGAAAAATATGCTGTAAGTTTAACTTTGCTTATTTCTCTAAAGTTTCTAACAAGCTGTTTCATCAGTGGAATGACAGCGGTGGATTTTTTGTCTGTGTCGTAGAAACTCCTCATTGCTCAAATCAAAATGGTGCTGAAGGTCCTCTTTTTATACATCCCACTCCCGATGTTCTGGACCCTGTTTGACCAAAAGGTATTTCAATGTTACTCGTATTAGAAATGCAACATCACTGGTTGACAGAGGAAGCTGTGCTTTACTCTGCATCTCTATTAAAAGGGTTCTAGGTGGACTTTGCAAGCCACCAACATGGATGGGAACTTTGTAAGTTTGATAATAAAACCATGAATATATTCAAATTATCCAAATTATTTAACAATGTGTTCTAATAACGTCTTTGTGTCTGCAGGGGCTACTTGTTATTCAGCCAGATCAGATGCAGGTAAGTTAAAATAATTTTATTTTTTATATAAAATGTATTTATTTGAGAAAATTCTCACTGTGCAATTTATGTTTTTGAAGACTGTAAACCCCATCCTGATCCTGACGCTGGTGCCCATCATGGACAGCGTAATATATCCTCTGATCAAAAAGTGTGGCTTGAACTTTACGTAAGTACTGCTGGAACTTAGTGGCTCAGCTTTGGGGCCTAAAGAATACCTGGCATTGGTCCCTTAGTTGGTTATTTAATAACTTACAAAACTGTAAAGACTGTAAACAGGGGGAAACAGCTATAATATACTATATAATAGCCTGGCTCTGTAAAGCTCACTAATAAACATATTATATCTCCTTTGTTTAATTATCCACCGTTTTAGAGGGGGTTATGTGCTGGCGCAGTATCTTCCTTGGGTCTTGCCTTGTAGAACTAACTGTTCCTGGCAATAGAATTGTCCGGCACATAAGCCTGCTCTGAAGCTACAATGCATTATTATGTTATTTATTATAGTGGGCTTTAAAGTGTCTGGATTTTGTTAACTTGAAATAGACTCAGACAAGTTGTTTTCACAAATTTATGCTATTACAAGGCAAGGCAAGGCAAGTTTATTTGTATAGCACATTTCAACACAAGGTGATTCAAAGTGCTTCACATAAAACCATTAAAAGCATAAAAACACAATGCAAAATAAAAGATTTAAAAACAATTAAGAACAGTCATTAAAACAATAAAAAAAACAGTTAAAAGGCAGAAAGCAGTACAGTTTATTTTATTTATTTACACGTATCCTTGAAGCTCAGGAGAACGGCTGCAATACCCAATACAGTGAACTCGAACGAGAAGCTTCTACTGTATCAGAGGGATACAGCGCTCGATCGCTGAGGTTACAGTCACAAATAATAATAAAAAATAGACATTTGGTGATGTAATTCTTTCACATTTTGTAAAATTCAGTAACTGGCTTTAATGTTAATTCAACAGATCTCTGAAAAGAATGACAGTGGGGATGTTGATGGCATCTATAGCTTTTATCTGCGCTGCTTTGGTTCAGATTGAAATTGATGTAAGTAGCAAACGTTTGTGTTTAGCTCCTCATACACTGTAAAACGCACACCAGTTCAGGGAATAATACATTTTAAAACTCACAAATTTCAGAAAACCTTACCCACCTTCCCATCAGCCTTTCAAAGTCAGTTGAAATTACTTAACATGGGCAGTAATCCAGTGACGGTGACGCTGCCTGGCATGGGTCCTCTTGTACTTCCTGCAGCTCAGGTATGTCCTTATCCAACAAAACTTTTACAGTTTGGGAATTTATACAAGTTTAAATGATGTTGCATGCTTGCTAGGTGCACACATTCGTAGTCCAATGGTAGCACAGTTTCAACTGTTCTTTTTTTTGTTTTGCAGGCCAGTGAAGAATTCTTCACATTTGACACAGAAACAATTACCATTTCAATAGGCAGCTCTGAAGTGGTGAAAAATATTCCCTTGGTCAAAGAAAAGCGACAAACGCTTCTCATTACCTCAAACATCAGTGACAACTGGATGTTGGTGAGTTAGAAGCACTATAGCAATAAAGACATACAATAGGCCATTTAAGTTAAATTAATCAACATTTGTTGTCTTATTTCCTTAGACTAATGATCTGACTTCCAAACCACAAGAAGGCAACAATGCAGTCCGGTAAGTTGATTTACAAATGTTTAAACTGGTAACTAATGTGCAAATAATTGATCAATTGACCATCAAGTAAAAATTTTGAAAATCACACAGTTGTAGCCCTAATCTTTGTCTGCAGATTGAATAGTTCAAAATTATACATCGGTTTTATTGACTGTTCTGTCTTAATGTGTACCCATTTCAGATTCATAAATGGAATGAATACAGCAGTAAATGTGTCACTTCCTGCAGCTGCCGTTGGAGTAATTGAGTCATTTTATTATTCCAACTACACCCAAATAAAAAATGGAAAGTAAGGATTTTTTTTTTAAATCAATAGTGTTTTTATACTAGAATCATTATTTTATGCAAACACTAATTTTCTTTTCTATTGATCAGGTCCATCTTCACCATACGGAGTGGTTCACAGTCTTGTGAATACAGCAGGGACTTTGGATTTGGAAGTTCATACACCTTCTTTATACCCAGCACGTTGGTCATTGGACCAAATGTACGTTTTTTAAATCTCTTTTAGGAAAATATTAAGCCTTTTTAAAAAGATCTACATCTTTAAAATCAGGTCACGCAAATGTGGAAACTACATTTGTGTGACCTGATTTTAAAGATGTAGATCTTAAGAAAGCACAGAGAGTGTGTCCCAGAATGCATTTTTGGTTTGGGTTTTTGATTATACAAAAATATTGAGTGAGCTAGCCTTATGTTAACTGCCAATCATATAGTCATTTATATGCTCAAAAATCCATCCAGCTATTCTTTTGTTGAGAAACACCATCTTAAACTGAACTGTTGTGATTATTTGTTTCAGTGTCAGGAGTCGATTACTGTGGCAGAAGACATCAAGCCTAACTCCGTTCACATGGCTCTCCAGATCCCACAGTACTTCTTCATAACTGCTGGTGAAGTGATGTTTTCTGTTACTGGTCTGGAGTTTTCCTACTCACAGGTAAAATTGTATACACATTTTCACACCTCGTGTCAGTGTTTCACAATCAAAACAAAAGAAGTTGTAGGACACAGAAAATGAGAGTATGGAATTCTGATTGTCTTTGATAATAGTTCTGTTTTCTTTGTTTTTGGCTAAATTCATCTTGTGTACTTCTTTTGCGTCTTCAAGGCACCTAGTAATATGAAAGCAGTGCTGCAAGCAGGATGGTTGCTTACTGTTGCGGTTGGCAACTTCATTGTTCTGATAGTGGCTGAGCTTGCGAAGATTCCCAAACAGGTAAAAAAAAAATCTCAAGTGGAAGTGTCTGACATGTTTTTGTGAGGCAGTGACCCATGATGAGGCTTTAATACCACGTTTGTCTCTTTCTCTTTCAAAGTGGGCAGAGTACGTCCTATTTGCCTCTCTCTTGGTTGTAGTGTGTGTTATCTTCTCCATTATGGCGCATTTCTACACCTACATGGACCCTGCAGAAATTGAGGCCGAGTTCACAAGGAAGGATAATGAAGATGATGAGGATGATAAACACCAGCTACAGAAGGAGCAGCTGGAGATGGTCAAGAAAGATTCAATTAAAAGTCATGAAGATGATACAGCCAAACAGAGCAGAATGTGAACATTTATATCTGGTGTCTAACATCGACACAAGGTAGAAAATACGTGTGTGTGTGTGTGTGTGTGTGTGTGTGTGTGTGTGTGTGTGTGTGTGTGTGTGTGTGTGTGTGTGTGTGTGTGTGTGTGTGTGTGTGTGTGTGTGTGTGTGTGTGTGTGTGTGTGTAACAAATTCATAGAATGTTATCTCTAGTAGTATAAAGACAGATGAATCATTAATATATCGTTGAATTTAATTGCTCTTTTATATTTATGTTTGCCGTTATGTTCAAGTACACAATAAAAATTATTCCGTTTCAATTTTTTTCCACTCACAATTCTTGTCTTGAGATATTTTGCCAAAGGTCACTGAGCATGTCATTCTAATGCATAACACTCCTCCAGCCTGATATCAAATCTCCACAATATACAGTTGTGTTCAAAATAATAGCAGTCCCACATCACTAGCAAGATAAATCACTGTTTTTGTTAGAATTTCAACTTCTACACTGCAAGTAAGTTTCTAGAAGGTTTAGTAAAGGTATAGAAAACCAACAGACCCAACAGGCATGACTTGCATGCTGCTGATTCTGTGAAACTGAATCATTTACTCAAAGGGGCTTATTCAAAAAAATAGCAGTGCCGAGTTCAATTAGTGAGGTCATGTGATTATGTGAACAAAATAGGTGTTAAACAGTTGGCCCTTATTTAAGGATCAAGGCAACTGACGCTGCATATGCTGGCTGTGCATTTGTCCTTGAAAAACAGAGTAAAATGGGTCGTTCAAGACACTGTTCAGAAGAAAAGCGTTCTTTGATTAAGAAATTAATAAAAGAGGGGAAACCCTATAAAGAAGTGCAGAAAATGATAGGCTGTTCAGCTAAAATGACATCAAACGCTTTAAAATGGCAGCCAAAACCAGAAAGGCGAGGAAGAAAAAGAAAAACGACTATTCGAATGGATCGGAGAATAACCAAAATGGCAAAGGCTCAGCCAATGATCAGCTCCAGGAGGATCAAAGAAGATCTAAGATTGCCTGCGAGTACTGTAACAATCAGATGACGTCTATTTGAAGCCAAGCTACCAGCAAGAAGCCCCCGCAAAGTCCCATTGTTAAAAAAAAGACGTGCTGAAGCGGTTACAATATGCCAAAGAACACACTGACTGGCCTAAAAAGAAATGGCGTAATATTTTGTGGACTGATGAGAGTAAGATTGTTCTTTTTGGGTCTAAGGGCCACAGACAGTTTGTCAGACGTCCTGCAAACACTGAATTCAAGCCACAGTACACAGTGAAGACGGTGAAGCATGGTGGTGCAAGCATCATGATATGGGGATGTTTCTCGTACTATGGTGTTGGTCCTATTTATCGCATACCAGGGATCATGGATAAGTTTGAGTACATCAGAATACTGGAAGAAGTCATGTCGCCATATGCTGAAGAGGAAATGCCCTTGAAATGGGTGTTTCAACAAGACAATGACCCCAAACACACCAGCAAGCGAGCAAAATCATGGTTCCAGACAAACAGAATTCAAGTAATGGAGTGGCCAGCACAATTCCCGGACCTTAATCCCATAGAAAACTTGTGGGCTGACATAAGAAATGCTGTTCATGAGGCAAAACCAAGAAATGCAGAGGAATTGTGGAACGTAGTACAATTGTCCTGGGCTGCAATACCTGTTGACCGGTGCCAGAAGTTGGTCGACGCCATGTGCCACAGATGTGAAGCAGTTATCAGAAACCGTGGTTATGCAACTAAATATTAGTTTATGATTCTCAGGAAAGTTGAATCTTCAAGCATTTCTTAGTTTATACAGTAAATGTTTTAGTTTGTAAAGAAAGATGTCAACACTGCTATTTTTTTGAACATTATATTTCTTCACTTTCTGTAAAATATCAAATTCAATTACTTTTTCCAATTTTCTTGCTTTGAAATAGAATGTGCAGTGTCCCCAATGTATTTGTGTTCATTAAAATACAATTTATTTGAAGAATTTTGAGGTTTACTCACCTTTTTAAACACACTGCTATTATTATGAACATAACTGTACTTGACTGATGTCCTATTATGTGACAAAAGGGAATGCATTGCAGCCTGTCAGGCCATTAACTGAGCTATGAGCTCTTAAACTAGTCAAAAGGAAGCGGTTTTCATTACTTGAGTGTGAAAGTTCTATACTTCACTTTGGAAAATTACAAAATATTCTTAACTTAAGATCAATTTAACAGATTTTTCTGGATCTTTCAACTTTATGATCTCATCAGCTGCATTTTCCTCAAAACATATTGAGGGAAAGAGTTTATGTTGACAATAATATCATGATTTTATCATTGTGTCATTGTAATCCTTGACTAAAAGTAACAAATATCCAACACCAACAATGTATTCTCAAGTTTATTAGGTATTTTTCACAGCAGACATGTCATAGAAGGAAATGCACCAATGTTGCTGACAACAAGAATGATGGCTTTGTTTTAGTTAGCCATGATAGAGGGTCAGTGAACCAGCATGCACAGAACCAGTATATCCTTCTGCAACATGTGATAATGTTGTTCATAAAAACAAATGTCTAAGATGTCTCACATAGTTTGTAAAAAGTAAAGTACAATATGGTGTTAAACATATAGGTTCACAGTTGTTAAGTTTATCTTAGAAAATATGACATGTATCCTACATTAGACCTACAACTGTTTTTGTTGGCTGTAATTCCTCCTGTGCATACTTCCTAATACTTCTGTGAATCCTTTCTGTAAGTCTGCATTTCTGCAGACTTTGAACAGGAGAATTGCCCACAATTCCTAGCAATGTGAAGTTAAACAGGGTTACTAGTGGAAACATGGAGACATTAAAAAGGTAAACGGTAAAGGTAAAAAAGAGGACGGCACAGCCTGGTATTAGATGTACTCATGAACATTAAGGATTAAAGATGGGACATAATAACAAATGAAATCAGAGGAATGCAAGCAGAGAATATATTACACAGATTTATTGGTCAAACATAATTAGGGTCCGAGAACTGACAACATCTGGCCAGCGAAGGCCCTATTGCAACTCTCTATGATTGTCATCTATGATTATTCTGCCATTTAATAATTTTTTGGGGGGCTTTATCATTTCCCAAAACTCCCTGAAATTGACATGCATCTCAGGACTGGTAATACATTTGATATATTAGGGGTCTCGCATTTGGTTATAACATAATGGGTCAATAGCGCCCCCCTACAGTGGATCTTGGCCACACTCATCTCAATGATCAATTGACTTGAAATATGACACACCTGTCTGGTTGTGCCTGCTCTACAAAAAAAGTAAATCAGAGAATTTTTTGTTGTTGTGAAAAACACATTTTTGCAAACTCCTCCTACACAGTCGTTCTGATTGACATTGGATCAATGTAATAGCTTGTTGATATCTCATTGTGTTGAGAAGATAAAGCATGTTGACACATGTTGTCTAGTGCCACAGTGGATACAGGAAATGGTGGACTGTTTGCAAAGCCTAATTTCCAGCTTCACTGTGGGAGCGTTGTCCAAATGGTCCCAGACATTCTCGACCACGTGAGCCGGCATCCCGCCAGTCATACAGCGCTGCTGGCAGCTTTTGTCATTGAAGCTGTTTGGAATGGAAATGGAAATATATTATTTGAAATGACCTCATCTTGTGAAGAAAGTGGCTGGCACTTTCAAATCTGGCAGTAAAACATGTATTACTCGTATTTACACTATTTCAAGCTCTTACAGTCTCTCACTAACATTTACTAGGTGACGTCAATAAGTCCCTGAGAGTTTTAGGGTTTTAGAGAGGACATTGGGAATGGGCCTAACATCCCCCTAACCCCTCCTCCTCCTCTGTGACGCTTTTCGGTTTACGAATGACGACGCACGCGCCGTCTCCTCTTCCTCGCGCTGATTGGTCCTCCGGAAAATGAAAATGACATTAACCAAGATGGCGCCGGGCGACAGAGAAAAGTGATGAGAGAATAGAACAACAAGCGATACAACTAAATAACAGTGCGCAGTAATTTACTCTGTGCGACAATTTTAAAACCAGACGTCTATCTTATCAGCAGGGAACCGTACAGCCCGCGCTGAGAGGCCGCGGTGGTCCACTGAGATCTAATTGTTCAACTGTTTGCTAGCTGCTAAAGTAGCCAGCATCGCTAACGTTCGCTAACTGCGGAAGGAGAGCGAGGAGACCTGGCAGGCGGCTCCAAGTCGAGCTGACTTTTTTTTTATTTTTTGAATCAAGCAACCTCTCGATTTTACACGTCAACTCACCGTGAAGTTATCGTTTGAGTTCGTGGGACGAAGCGGTCCATCCTCACCAGAGTCGGTCAGGATACTAACGTTACACCTCTGACAAGGAGAGACGAGGAAAGGCGTCATCTTCGCTGATCTGACGCCATGGCTCTTTCACCTATTCAAAGTGGACTTTCGGGGATTCAGGTATAAATATTATTAGGTGTCGAGCTAACTTTTAGAGGCAAGCTTTGTTTTGGGGTTAAGAGCCACCCAACATTTTATTTCACTTTTCCTCGTACCGTCGAATCGGAAGTTTAGCTCGTTGTCAGTAAATAAGTTAATTGACAGGAACACTGCGCCATTATCACAATTAGCACTTAACGGCATCGCCCTTGATTACCAATGATTAATGCACCTGTTTGTCAAGTCCAGTCCAGCCGTGTTTGTGAGTAGGCTGACGTCTTGTGGTCAAATATAATGGCATTTTTCTTTCTGGTAGAGTTCCCTACTAATTTATAAATAACGCCCATGAGTTAAATGCCCATGACAATACAACCACAAATTATTGTATTTAACTTGCAAGTTAGTCCATGTCCACTGTTGTTTTTGTGACCAACAGAAAAGTAGATGATAGTCAGTGCATTGTATTGAAAGACAATATGTAGCTAGTTAGTAGCAAGTTCTCAAGTTTAAGAAGCTGCAAACATCAAATGTTTGGTATTTGACTTTGAAAAAATGTCTGATCGTTTCAGCTCTGATAATTACCTTAATTAATAATGGCTCTTATAAAAGCCAGATACTGAAGCCCATGTCATTTAATGCTGCAACTCTAGTATCAATTCATTCTAATTTCAGAAAAGCCACCACCAGAATGTTCATAAAACAACCAAAACTGATATAGCTAGATCTGTAATTTGTTTATTTCGTCCAGTCAACATTAAAGAACCTACGATATATTTAGTTTACAATTATATTAATCAGAGAAAAGCAGCCTGTCTTCAGGTAATGAGACGCTGGAACCAGATAATCCTTGGACATTGTGCACAATAAATTATTTAAATGATGAATTCATTTTTAAAATAATTTCCTTTGATAATCTATTGATACACTAATTAAGTGCCTAATATATGCACAAAAGACTTATTCTGAATCTTAATATATACATTTTACATCACAATAAAAGTTTTGCCTATTAATATTCTGTTGGATGACTATTGAAATTGTCCAGTTTTATTTTCTAGTGAGCTCTAGTTTTAACAACACAGCCTTTTGACATTATTTTAAGATGTATTGTCATTGTGTTGTATTTATATTGGACACCAATGTCATAGTAGCTTGAATTTTTTGTATTGTCTTTTGTTCAACTTTATTTATTTATTTTAGTTGAACCAGCCACTTGCTGGCAGCCAGTACATGAATATCACGTACACCGCACTACAGTCTCTACAAACTATGTAATGATCAAAATGACCTAAAGACCTGCATGATGATTTAATTGAATGCACATAATACTACTGTTCTTAAATTATGAACACTTGTATGCACAGACTTTATATATACATATGCACAGACCTTATGCAGGGTCACAGGTTAAAAAATCGGACCTGAACCCATAGGTTACTATCCAGAGAGGATTTAGCACTTGGGAGGCTGGAAGTGAGCTTTCAAACCTGAGGGTGTGGTGCATGGATGACACTAGACTACACAGTTGTGTGGTGCAGATGGGAAAGCATCCAACACATGATTTTAGAGCGAGGTTCAGGCAGTTTTAGTTGTCGCAGTAAACCTGCTGACTGTGTATATGGCAAGTACATTCCCATCATGTGTAGTCTGTGGTCGCAGCTCCATTGTTGTTTTTCCCATTGTTTTTACAGAGGTCAGCCTCGACATTATAATTTTCACCTGGATGACTGACCACACCAGTGTTATGATAGTATTTTCGTTGTGTTTTTTCTACTCTGCTTTATTCTGCACCGCTCCGTCTCTGTCTTTGTTGTAAAGTCCTTTTGCTATCAAATTCAGCAGCCACCTCTTTGCCAATTTTTCAAAGTGCAGCTGCTCATCTCCCCTTCCATATAGGTTGACCACCATGCATTAGCACTTTTACAGGAAACTGTTCTCTGGGGGGACTGTAAAGCAATATGCTCTCTAAGCCAACAGTAGGGCTGAACAAATTTGAAAAATATTGATGTGCAATTATTTTGAATGGTATTGCAATATGGGAGGGTATAATACATTTTAAATCATTATTCATTGACAAACGTATTAATACGATTATGGTGGGTTCTTTGCAGGGATCTGTAAGAAACAAATGTTTTCTTCACTTTGTAGAATATAATGTTGTTGGCAAGGATATCTCTGCAGCACAACAGTATTTAATTTGACATGGGATTTTGAGACACATTTCTTCCTATAATATTATTAAATAATTAAGCATTTTTGGGGATAGACTTTTTTTTGTATATTTGACATGGACATTTTGGCACTGCAAACAGTACTCAGACTTTTTAGACTAATGATGGCTGTGCATGAAGGGAAATTGAACTGGCCATTATTCCTTCTCTGCTCCGTGGGGGAATGAACCATTTAGTTAATTCAATAAGTTAGGGTGTAGCCCTGTTGTTCCGTTTAGCTTTTGTGATAGAGGTCATTAAGCCCAAGTCTGTTACCTATGTTGTCTCAGGCTGTAAGTGTTACCCACAACCTCAAAATGTGATGACGACATGCAAAGGTTAAGGAATTGCAACAATTTTATAGTGCGGTTTGTCAACAAAGGATACAATTAAACTCTTGGATTCGATTTAGTTCTGTGCTGCTGTATGTGCTCTATGGCTATCATGCATTCAGGTCTTAAGTATAATTATTCATTTTTGCTTTTGGGTGTTTTTTTTGTAGTACACCACTAGTGATTATTCTAGAGAAACTGCAGATACCATGTAGTCTTTAACAACTGGGCTCTGTAGAGCATAGTATGGATGTCCCAAGCTGATCCTAAAGCGTGGTACCCACGGCTTTACTAAACCTGATTTGACCCATTCTAGAGACTAAAAGTATGGTTAAATTGGTCTCTGCTAACTTGATTCTGGCAATTCTTCTTTAATTTCTCTTTCACTTGTGACTAAATAATGCTGATCCATTCAATTGTCAAGCCTATATAGATGATGTCTGTGTGACATACTTATTAGAAACTAACTAATTAGAAACATTCATTGTTTGTCTAATATTAAAGTAAACAGAATATTGTTGGGTTGAGGACTGCGGGTCAGACCCAACAAGACATTTTTAGATGTCACTATTAGCCTTGACAAACTGTAAGGGGCATTATTCATTATTTTTGGACATTATAGACGAAACAATTAACCGGACAAATTGTCTGCAGATTAATCTGTAATGACAATAGTTGTCAGATGCAGCCGTAAAGGCGAGGCTCAGGTTACACGATTTATTTAATCTGTTTTTAGATCACAGTGTATTAAAGTCACAGGCTGTTCCCTGATTACTGGCTCTTTAATTGCTATCTTGAGTATAGTGTATCCTTTGCTTTTATGTTAAACTTTTCAGTTGCATATTGTAAGATGTTACTTAACATGCACTGTATTCTCTCTTTCCCCGTCCTTCTCTCTGTCACACAGAATTTCAGAGCCGATCCAGAAGAATTTTTCACCAAGCTTGACCGGATAGGGAAAGGCTCTTTTGGGGAAGTTTTTAAAGGCATCGACAGTCGGACACAGAAAGTTGTGGCCATTAAAACTATTGATCTGGAAGAAGCAGAGGATGACATAGAAGACATTCAACAGGAAATCACAGTTCTCAGTCAGTGTGACAGTCCCTTTATCACCAAGTATTATGGATCGTACCTAAAGGTAAGGTTCAACTTAAGGAAGAAAAACATCGTCAATTTGTAACAGTTCATGCTCGACATAATGCACAAGTCAGTTGTAGGTTCCTGCAAGCATGTGTATGCAATGTAGGTCATTAAATAATGCATACTGGCAATGGAACAAGTATTGCCTTTTTAATATTGCACAGATTGCTTTTGAGCAACTGAAACTAGGCCAGCATTGCTGGAGTATATAGCCTGTGGGCTTTAAACGGTACAATCTGTAAGTATTTGGATATTTATATATGTTTTACTCTCTGCTTTGTACTCTAGCAGTTTGGACTTTGAATAAGATAATGAAAATTAAGTAAACATGCTGGCTTTCATCTTCAGTGGCAGCGGAATGAGAAATTATGGTCTTTTAAATAGAGCATAATCATTAAATGGGTGCGATTTCTGCATCATCCATCTGATGTGATTGTAAATAACCTTAAAGCTGAAAGTCAGCTCTTTAACATTTCTAGAGTTAGAGTAAATTTTCAGACACGCCACATGTGATGGTGCTTAGAGTGCCTCTCACAGCATTTACTGTGGTACTTAACAGCAGTAAGGAGAGAAGTGGTGGTCCATTAGCTGAAGTTATGCTGCTGGCTGAAGGAGAGAATTAAGGCTTATTTGTGTTGTACGTAAGCATAGTTTATGTGCTGTGTGTTTGCATGCACTTATGTTTGTGTGCAACAACTCATAATGCAATAAGTGTGCAAAATGTCATAATTTAAATGTAATAAAAGTGAATAATCTAATATATACATGATAAAAGAAAACCATAAGTGCATAACATAAACAGCATTGTGCATAATGTAATAACTTATTACATCATGAGAAAATTGTTACATTATATACTAAACATAACATGTTGAATAATGTAATAAATTCAAGTAACAAATAGTAATCCCATTACCGTCTTAAAGCATAGGAACACAAGTTTCACATGACACTATTCATAACTTTTACATTATGCACAACACTGCACATAATGTTCTCATGGCTTTATACATTTTATGCTAAGATTAATATCCAGTTTTATTACATTTACATTGCTACATTATTACAGTTATTTCATTATGTGCAGTTATTCCGTTATGAGGTACATGTGTATTACAAAACTTTAAAGTGGTAGTGTTAAACGTATTGTATTATGCTACATTTACTGTGGACATGGCGAGTATGAACCATTACTCTGTAATAGCTACTGCATCTTTGTACACTGTCTAACTGAATTTGTGATTTATTTTTCAGGGGACCAAATTATGGATCATCATGGAGTATTTGGGTGGAGGATCAGCCCTGGATTTGGTAAGTGTGTTAAAATGGTGACCATGCCTTAAACTATTTGATTTACTGGTCATTATGGCAGTTATCTGCTGTGTAAAAGCTGTGCCATCTTTTCAAAACTTCAGCCCAAAGTCACTTTGCCCTTTAATTTGTTTGTTCTTCTAGTTGGAACCAGGTGCCCTGGATGAAACACAGATTGCCACAATTCTGAGAGAGATCCTGAAAGGGCTTGAGTATCTGCACTCTGAAAAGAAAATCCACAGAGATATCAAAGGTTAGTCTGGTGCATACCGTCACCTTGACAATGTTTTCTATTCTCTTGTTAGTAATGAAGTAAGGCGTAAATGTGTATCGGCATCAGTGTGGCGTGTAGTCTGTAATCCGATCCAAACACAACACGGACAACTTTAATCTGTCACATTTCACACTTGTGTGAATTATGTTGAGGTCTTAAATTACAGAAAACAGCCAGCAGCCATAAAAGAGAACAATCATTTTACTAAAGTGGTTCAGACAAGTGGCATAGTTTGTATCTTTTGAAATACCCAATGTTCATTTAAGCACTACTTAAGGCGATTCTTATTTTTTCCCCCTCTTTCTTTTAGCTGCCAATGTGTTGCTGTCTGAACAAGGCGAAGTGAAGCTGGCAGACTTCGGAGTGGCGGGCCAGCTAACGGACACCCAGATAAAGAGGAACACGTTTGTTGGTACTCCTTTCTGGATGGCACCTGAAGTCATAAAGCAGTCTGCCTACGATTCAAAGGTCAGAATTATTCCAGCTTTTATTGTTATCGCAGTGACGTTTCATGGTCATTAAAACCCAAAGAAATATACAGTTATATTTATTTATTTATATATATATATATATTTTATTGTATGTTACATTATTTACTGAACATCTGGAATAGTTGCTGCTTTGTGTATGTAATGTTGCTGTGACGTATACAAGTTGGTTTAACGACATCCTGTGGTGAACAAGACAGGAAAAACAGAAAGTGAGCACATTTGGAAAGGTTAGTGAGCGTGATCTTACTGAAGAGAATGTGTTAAACTTAATCTACTCTCTGCATGAAAAGGTTTTTTGTTACCCAACGCCCTCAGTATGGACCTGTTGTCAAACCCAGGTGAAATATAACTATGAGAGTCAACAGATGTAATGGTGGTGAAGCACAATGTCAAAAGAAAGAAGATTTGTGTGAAATCATTCCCAAATGATTTGTACATGTTGTCCTTGTTTTCGTCACTATTTCTGATCTCTGTGTGCAAGTTGTTAAGCATGTTTTTTAAGACGTGTTTACGAGACTATAAATGACCAAATGCATATTTTTAGAATACTCTTATCATGAGTCAGTGCAGCTTGTAAACCCAACCACCATGTCACAATCTTCAGTTTGCAGGTTTCCTCAAATACACCCATGCTGCTTAAGTCAACCAAGTTTATATGTAATTTGCATTATGTCAGTGTGGACAAATGTGAGGTTTTGCTGACTTATTTGCTGATCTTTTCTGTCCCAAATATCTTTTTTTATAGGCAGACATCTGGTCTTTGGGGATAACGGCAATAGAACTGGCTAAAGGAGAGCCGCCGCACTCTGAGCTTCATCCTATGAAGGTCTTGTTCCTTATCCCAAAGAACAATCCACCAACACTGGAAGGAAACTACAGTAAACCACTTAAAGAATTTGTTGAAGCCTGTTTAAATAAGGAGCCTAGCTTTGTAAGTTTGAAGGATTGTTGTTCACACTGTTATAAGTAATAGGCCAGAGTATTCTTTTAATATTGACTTTTAAGTTTCTTTTCTGTGTTTTCCTTAGAGGCCAACTGCCAAAGAGCTGTTGAAACACAAGTATATTGTAAGACATGCCAAAAAGACGTCCTATCTGGCGGAGCTGATTGACCGATACAAGAGGTGGAAATCGGAGCAGTCTAAGGAAGAATCCAGCTCTGATGAATCTGATGAGTAAGTTGTCTGCAACATGTCATGGCAAATCTACACTCTGAAGCAAAATCTAGCAACTCTGAGTACACTAATGATGCTACAATCCTGTGTCACTGTAGGGAGACAAATGGCCAGGCCTCTGGAGGAGATGATGCTGGCAATGATGACTGGATCTTCAACACCATCAGGGAGAAGGACCTCAAAAAGTTTCAGAATGGAGCAGCACAGCCTGCTGAGCTTGAAAGGAAACAGGAAAAAGTAATGACTTGACTGCACCTCTTTCCTTTGTCTAAGGTCTCTCAGATTTTCCCTTTTGACATTTAAACCCTCTTTTTTCTTTCTGCTGCAGGAGAGTCCAAAGAGGCCTTTGTCAGAAAGCTTATCAACAATCTTTTCTCCATTGTTTACTGAGGTAATGGCACCAAAAAGTGAACCCAAGTTAAAATACCCATGATTACTGATTTCATGATTTACTATGCAACCACTGTAAAACTGTCAATCAAATCATCAATGCTGATTACAAAGAAATACATCTACTGTACGGTTCAATTTATTTAGTCAGAAACTACCTTACAAATAAGTTATTTAGGAAATTCACATTTTATTGTTATCTAAAATCTGTCCTTTTTGCAGTTGAAAGAAAAGGGCGAGACGCGCAACGGCAAGCCGGAGGCTGTGGAGGAGCTGCGAGAGGCCATTTTCCTGGCAGAAGAAACACACCCAGGGATCTGTGACTCCCTGGTAGCTGAACTAGTGCAGAGACTTCAGAGGTAATCAGGGTTCATGTTTTAATTTTCTTAACATATAAAAGGCCCGTGAAATGTCATATTTAATTCCAAAATGTGTGCTATTTAATGGTATCATTAAGGCGGTACGCTTAAACCCAACTCTTGTCCATGGTACAGGACAAGTCTGCTAGTGTGTGATGACTCGAGGCCTTTAGTCTTGTTTTAAGCCAAGTCCTGTTTAGTTCAGACAGTGGATATTAACTCTTTTTCTGATGTTTGTCAGGTTTTCTGTGCCAAATTCAACTGCCAGTCATTGAGAGGCGCCACATCCAGCTTTGCTTTAATTTTCCACCCTGGTGGCAGCAGTCAGATCTTTTCCTCTGACCGCCACAGCCGGGATGAAGTCTCCCAGGAAGGTCTCCATCACTCATTTGCCTGAAGCAAATCCTGGCCTATATAATGTCTTTTTATGCGCTAGCACACCACCCGAGGGTCCCATTCAGGACAGTCAGTGGCCTGCCACTCAGCTGCAACCATGACTGCCACCTGCTGTAAAATGTCCCTTCTCAATACCTCCTGTTTTTATTTTGATGGTGGAGTCTGCTGTCTTTCTGCAAGGACTCTTGAGTTATTGATTTTGACGTGTGTATGGCTTTTTCACAAAGGTTTACACTCGGCATCCTGTTGGGGAAAATACCTTGCTTAATTAATTGTGTGCATGTGTGCGTGGCTGTGCGAGATATCCTGTGAAATGTGCAGTGAAGTGACGAGTGGTTTGAAGCATTCTATTGAAAACTCAGGTATCCTGCTTTAAGTGGATTGGGTTCTCTGGGAGACGGAAATAGCTCTATAGGGTGGTTGTACAGACTTGTAAATATGCTAATTTCTACAGATTCATGGGAAAAATAATGAAGTGTTTGTAATGGAACCACTGTGTATAAATGGCCAAATGCAATCTGTAGATAATGGTTGTGAGGTAAATATTTTGAGAGACTAAAATGGCCATACATGAGATTGCCTTGCCTTTCCACTTGTTCTTTTGTATGTTGGTCTCCAGATGAGTTCTCCAGTTGTTAAAACTTTTCAGTACCAGGGAATGACAATGGCTGCCCTCTATCATGTTTCACTCTTGATTTATTATGTATTTCTTAATACTCGTTAACTTTTTGCTATCGCACTCTATGCTGTGGCTGTAACAATGTTGGAGAATGTTTAAAAAAAAAACAAGGAGCGATGAAGCCCCCACCAGTTATGGACTGGATGCTCTGTTGCCAGCTCCCATTCCACACGGCCTCCACTTGTGTTGGTTTGTTGGACTTTGCCTCATCACTTCTTTTTTTGCTGTGTGTTTTTGACTGGGAAGATGAACTGAGGTGTCGTCCATCCATTCCATTAACGGGCCATCATTTAGTTCATGAATCAGCAGACTCTGTCAGTCTTCCTTGGCGCTGCAGTGGTACTATCATCTCCTCTGCTTACTTACAGCTTTAATTGCACTTCAAGTATAAATGCCTTGTGTCTATAAACAAAGTAGCCATAAAACAGTAGCACGAGACTTACAGCATTTTGCAGGTATGCTATCTGGGACAAAAGTCCACCTGAAGTCTCGCGGCTTGGACTCTGGAGTTGGCCATGCAGTGTAATATGTGCTTGGCTGAATCTTTCCCTTTGGACTTGTGAGAGGTTTTCACTTGTACAGTAAATAAATGCGTTCTAGACAAAGACTTCTCACATCGTAGGCGACACGGCTCTCTGATGTACATATTAACAAGCCAGGCGGCACTGCTTCGACTTCTGACGGCAGTTTAAAAGGACTGTGCATGATGGTGTGACGGCATAAAGCCTGCTGGGCGGCCTGAGCAGTATGTGTTGTAGCATACCGGACCGGAGGAACGTCGAGTCCTGAACAGTTGAATCAGCCTTATATTATTTCTGATGAATAGTATCGGCTTAAAAATGTTAGATCCCATGCTTTTGTTGTGATTTCTTTTTCATCTTTTTTCTGTGGCATTATAATGCATATGCAGCAATACTTTTAACAGACAAATGATACAAGATCAAACATATTTATTTAATTCCATGTCAGTACGATGCATGCGTGAACAAATGGACAACTTTTGCTTCACAGACGAGAGGGCTTTTCATAATTATTATGGAGTCCGATATTCTTTTTGACACAGGCAACATATGGTACACAGTAAACAAGTTAAAGCAACGGTGCTGAAAAACACGGATCTGCTCGCTTTCTCTGGGAGAGTTGGACTAGAAGATCAATCTTCTGTAATATTGTCCCAGACATATGTGGCTCAGCTGGTTAGCTTAGCACAAGGGCTGTAAACGGGGGGAACAACTAGCATGCCTCTTTCCAGAGGTAACAACCTTTGCACACGGCATCTCAAAGCTTATCAACGAACACTTTATGGTGGTGGGTTTAATTTGTACAGTATCTCACAGGTGGTCAATTCAACAAAACAAATGCACATTTCACTGCTAGCTGTAGCTTCATATTTCCAGTAAAGATCCATCCTCTTCTGTAACTCCGCAGGAAAGCCAATGAGCACATTTCCCAAATTCTTTCTGACCTGAACATTTACATACAGAACAAACAGAACATTTCCGCCTTGTTTCTCTCCAAATATTTTTTATTTTCTGCTTGCTAATTGTGGCGAAATACAATGTTGAATGAGTAAAAGTCCAGTATGTTGTTGAAAGCAGAACCCGGTTGACCAAACAAGAAAAGGTACCCGACTCGATGATTTCCATTTTCAATCTGTTTGCCCTGCTGTTTTCTGCTCTCTTCATTCAAACTTGTGCCATGCCACTCTATCCCAAACTGAGACAAATTAAATTAAATTTGCACCTTTGACATGGTCTGTTATGACTATATATTTTTCTGTGTTGCACTTTGCAGATTGATTTAGTTTTTTTTCTTTTTTTTTTTAAATTGTAGTTTAAAAGGCTACAATGTTATGTTGCAATTACATCAGTTTTTGTTTTTTTTCTCCCTTCCCTTTGTGTTGTATGGCAATAAAGCAGTGTGATCGCCAAGAGTCAATCCTTAGCACAAGTAGGCATATATTCTATTAAACTATTTTTATAACCCAAAAGAGCAGTATTATGTAATGGAGGGAATAAAGTTTGGTTCTGTGATTTGTAAAAGTTTCAGTAAACACTGGATAGCAATCACTTGAAATGTGCGTTTCATTTTGTGTGACTTTGCTGACAGTTTATAGTCCAGTATTCATGTTTGCTAATGCAGGACAGTGCTGTGGGATTTATTGAAAGTTGTCGAATGATTTAAGGAAAGAATTAAAATCCATTGCTCTTGTTTGAGTGAGTCTTACGTCTTAACATGAACTTATTGGAAATGTGCTTGCCTGCAACAGCCTTTTGGATTTCTTGGGATTCAGAACAATTTTAAGTGCATCCATCAACCTTTTAAAGTGCCTCTAGTTCTAAATATCACCCTTTTTGGATGTTGTGGTCCCTTCTTTATTTTGAGTCACTTGTGCACAGTAGTCTGATAATGATGGGTTCTTAAAATGCACAACTTTATTAAAACAAGCTTAAATAGATGAATTACTGAGTAAAGTGTTCAACTTGTTTTGAGTGACATTCTGCATAAATCTGATGCAGATGCAAGTGGAACAACGATGGAGCGTAGAACTGAACCATACAGCGGAGGGGGGAGCAGGACAATGCCAAAGAGAAACTAAAAACTTTAGGCAGCAATGCTCCAAAATGTGAAAGTCATTGACCATCTAGAGTGTTTCTGCTTCATGGTAAGCCAAAACAGGACTTTGAATGACGTGGACAATGGAAAATAAACACATTAAAACACAACCCCTTTTAAGATTCGGTGAAGGACCGCATCAAAATTTAGTGCACATTGTATCTGAGCAGTCAGGTATTACTGGAGTTTAATTTTCATATACCTAGTTGTCATGTAATTGTAGAAATTTTAATTAAAGTTTTTACTGAGCGCTTTAAGGACCGGTATAAAATCTGACTGACAGTCCATGTAATATGATTGAAAGCTGTACAATTAAATGCACCGTTTGACACAATTATATTTGAGCTACATGAATATAATTTTTAATCTTAATTTGTGAATTTAAATCACATGAGTCTGCTGAGATGAGATGGGTGATATGGTCAAAAGCTCTAGAACTGCTATACTGAGTGACCTTGTGACATTTTTTATTAAATAATGATTTTCATGCGCATGGAAAGACCTTTTGTGGCACCATGCCTCATGTTTAGTGGACATTTCTAAGGGCCCAGTTAAAAAAATAAATAAATACCGTCAGCAAATACCTCACAGCAAGTTTTATTTATACATCCAAAAACAAAAGATCATATTTCTCACACTATATACAGATATTACATACAGTGTTTTTACACATATTACATAATTTGTACACAAGAAAAATATACATAAAAATGTAAACCTTTGTATACAAAAAATACCTTAGACAAATTAAACAAGGACCAATAACAAAAGGTGACTAGATTAGCTCATCCTATCGTTAAAAACAGTAATACAGTACATTCAATGAGTATAGGAATTTGTCAGCCATCTCTGAACTCAAGCAGTTAAATGTGCCTACAGTACGAGCCCTGTTAATTTCGTTCTACGTGGTTTTGGGGTAAACTGGCGCAGTGACTAATCTCATGCTATGTGGATACAGCAGTAATGCCTTGCAAACATTTTCCTCCAACATTTTTTTCCCCGGGGGCGCTGTGTTTATCGCCATTAGTTACAACACAGCAGTCACAGAGAAGCCCAGTCGTCTCCGGTGGAGCTACGGGTTTACACTTCACTGTGTTTTCTCTTTGGAAGGGAGAGAGAACTGGGCCTTCTCACAGCTGGAAATGGGGGGTCTGGTGCAGGCTCAGAGCTGGTAATGATGGCAGCTGTTCATTTAATGAGCGTCCAAGCAAAACAGAAAAGAGAAAGGCAAGACAGACACTGGACAAGTGAAACACCACCAGCCTCATCCACTCCTGTGCAAAGCTATGTCGAAAGACATACTGTAATGATCAGTTTTTCGCCACAAAAATTTAAATAAATGGTAATGCATATATTCCTATGTTTCATACCTCCGAGAATCAAGCCAGGGACCATAATCTAATATTATAATGCTCTCACACAATGTTTCTGCCCCATGCAAATCTCAAGACTTCTTCCTGGAGTTTAATAGCTATCAAAAATACTCTCCATCAGAATATTACTTAAAAACCAAATGACAGCATACAAACAAACATTGATGACTCCAACTTACAACCATTTTGATAGCCATTAAAAACAGACTCATTCTACAAGACACAGGTTCCACTGAATACATTGCAAATAACAATTTAAATCCATTGCTACTCAATATTTCACCAACATACCCCAAGATAGAGACTTGCTACTATATACCTAATACTCAACAATGTCTGACAATCTGTCAAAAGTCTAAAATAATATCCATCAGAAGCCATGGTTGTACTGCAGTATGAGTCGGTAACAGGGGAAGAGCTCTCGGGTTTGTCAATTTCTTAAGTCAAAATCAGACCCCAGTTTGCATAATTTAGCTTAAAATCACTCTAAGTGAGTTTGAGAGTTAAACAGACACTACTCAACACACCATTGTATACCATCTGAATCACATAGCCCTCTCTGGGTATTCTGCCTCGATGTCTTAGTGAGTTTCCTTGGAGTCCCGACGCTGAATTTGCCTGACATGTCTGGAAGTCCCTAATTACCATTGTATATGTGGACCAGAGAGCACCTTTGAGAGTAGACACTTAAAGTCCCTGGATAACACCTCATCATTACCATTAACACTGAAAGTCATTTGCCTTAAAAAATCCACTCAGTATGACCCGAGAGAAGAAGGCGGACCTGATCGCTGGTCTCTATCGGCTCTAGTTCTGAGTGAAATGTTCTGCTGGAATATAAGGTTCATAACAGTTAGAGGCCAAAATGTAATCGTGATCCAACCCGGATTCACAAGTGAAGCTACATGTAATGAGACCAATAAAATACCTTACGATGCTAGAGTTATGTTAATGCATTTATTGCTTTAAGAAACTATATTTACCTTCAAGTGTCTACTAGGCCACTCAGAGTCCCACAACCAATGGTGAGGTCGGAGATTTTGACATCTGAGCAAACCAATAAATGAGCACATAAACAGTATACACAATATAAAAACAGCCGTTTAAAATTATTTTGGTAAATTCATACTGTGAAATTTGACTTGGTAAGATTCTATATCATGATAACAGTTAAATAGCTTGAAACATAATGGGTCACACATATCACAACCGGTACTCTTTGTTTTTCAGAGGGTGACAGAAGCAGTGTGTGAACAGGTGGAATTGAAATGGCTGTCTGAGCAAGGCAGGGTACAGTTGATAATTTAAAGACAGGACTTTTAACTGGCAAAGCAAACCAACCACTGATTGAGGCTTCTACGTCAATGAATTCTGAGCACTGTGACAGATAATCTCTGCTATGGTCCTTCTGCTAATTTTCACCCGTTTATTTCATCACAAGATCTGACTTTCACCCCCTGCTGACGAAACCACAAGGCATCAAACAAGTGGAATCTCGCCGACTTAAAATCCCAGAGACCGCCTGGCTACAGGATCAAAGAATGAAAATATAAAATATTGAGGAAAATCTGAGGTTGTGCAAATTCATTATCAAATAGTGCACTATTACCACATTGCACACATGTAGCAGATGAGGAGGGGTGGTCAATCAGGAGCCAGCCGACTGGATTGTAAGTGACTGAGACCGCAAACCATCATGCAGCCACTGCACGCCGACTGCTCTCATTTACTTTGCGTGAAGGGTGGTGTGGCGCTGTTGGCACTTGCAGCGGTGGCACTAACTATGGAAAAGCCAGCAGGGGGTGCTGTGGAGCTGTGGCTCGGCTGAACGTCTTTCGGGATGCCACTGTGGGAGGCCAATTGATGGCCAAAGGCCGCGCTGAACTGGGGGAGCTGTTGTTTGGGCTTCGTGGAGGTCAGAAGATCGTGTGAAGAGGATGGGAGGGAGGATGAGGGGGCAGGGGAAGTCGTTAAACCTGTCAAGCCACTTTGGGGCATCGCTGAGAGTGCAGCCATGGGCTGCAGCGTCACGGAGTGTGTGGTGGCCGGGGGCGTGGACAGGGCGGTGGATATGAGATGACTTTCTGAACCTATGAGATTGCCAAACTGTGTGGGGTCTGTGAGGGGGAGAGGGAGATTGTTCCATGAGGAGCGTGGGGGTCCTGGTACCCCGCTGAGAGGGACTTCCAGCAGTAGAGGGGCGTCTGTCTGGAAGGAGCTGGCATGGGGAGAAGATATGTGGTCACTGTACGGGGACGGCACGTGCTCACTGCTGTAGTGGCTGCCTTGGGGAGATGATGTGGGTGCATCCGACTTGGTCAGGGCGTGGGATGCATGTGTCCGGGAAAACGTTTGCTCCGTGATGGATGTCTGAGTGAGCAGGGAGGGGGTGGAGGGGGCTACTGTAGAAGAAGATGAAGTCAGGCTGGAGCACGACGTCTGGGGCTGGTTAGCCGGCTGAGATGGCGGTGAGGGGGGAAAGTGACCCCCGGTGGACTGCAGTAAGTTGTCCTCCAGCTCGAGGTTGGTGAAGTTCTCTGTCGGGATGCGGCTGTTGAGCAGGTCCCCCATGCTACCCGACTGGACAGGACCAGGGAACACAGTCATGGCTCGGTGGTCCACGCCTTCAGATGGAGCCAGGTCTCCCATGGAGGTCAGGCACACCAAAGAGTCCGGGTAGGAGCCCATAGCCTGCAGTGCACGCACCAGCTCCTCAGCCTCCTCGGTGGTGGGCAATAAATCTCCATTCTTACCTAAATATATACAAATACACAATATAAAATGATTTTTAAAAACATTGAAAAAAAAACACACAGACAGAGAAGATTTTGGTAGCATCCGCATGAAAGAATTAGCCGTGTGACAACCTTCAAACAAGTCGAAGACCTGGAGGTCATCAGGTAGTCTGGGTAACACGTCGGAGAAGTCCTCCTGGTTTAGCTCAAGGTCATTTGGAATGTCTGCCATTTCATTAGTGATATCGTCAGGAAGCTCCTCTGTACTCAGGTCTGGAGTCGACGGGCTCCTGGTACAAAGATGAGATAAACAGGCTTAGTGACAAAATACAACATGCTACTGTCACGAAGGAGCCGCTCAAACATGTGTGACACAAGAGCCTGTGAAGGAGGGTATTCTCCCTGACACCGGATCTCGGCACACAACATTTTAAAGTTAACAGTGGCGGGACGAGGGTAGCAGACCTGATGCTGGCCTGTGAGGGCATTGCTAGGCTTGTACAAGGCATTCCCAGGTTCCCCTGTGGTAGCGCTGGAGGGATGGGTTTCTGAGGCCTCCGTGGCCCTCTCCTCCTCTTCTTCTTGTGTTTTTTGGTGAGTGCCGGCGGTTTGGTCTTTTTACGTGGCTTTCGCTGTTGCTGCTGCTGGTGGTGCTGCACTCGTCTGTTACCATCCCCTCGCAGGAAATTATCCTGTGTGTGAAGTATCAAAGAGCACTGAGTCGTCATAACATTATCCCATATGAGGCGCAGTCACGAGCAATAACAAGAACATTATTCTAGAAAATACGCTTATTCAATTCAAGATTAATACCACTGTTCCACTCAAATATCAGTCTTTTTATCTAACTGCAAAAAAGAATTATAAAAATGTTGCAATTGTCCTTTGAATATTAAACTCACCATTTTTTTGGCATGCTCTTCACAGAGTGGTGTCTGGTGCGTGATATCAAACACAGGGATTGAGCACTGCTGACCATCTGCAAATTTGGCTGTGCAACTAGCAAAGAGCTGCTGGGAACGATTCAACAGAATGTCTTCAGAGGACCATAAAGGAAACAACACACGAGACGGAAAGCATACAATCACAGTACTCCATCACAAAGGGATCACAACATGTGATGGGGAAAAAAAATGATAAAGTGATAAAGCCAGTAGGATCAGTGATGTGGTGGAAAGGATACGCTGAAAGCAGTGTCGAGTGAAGGGCAGAGCTCTGTTGTTGCAGGCCTGGCCCTTTGTGCTGCCAGTGCAGGTCCCCGCATCTGTGTTCTGCTGCCTTGCTGGAGCCACACTGTAGAAACACACAGACCCAGGGCTGAGCCAGCAGCAACAACAGTGACAACACTCTATATTTGTTATGTTCTGTATGTTTCAAATTAGGGGATGAAAGTTGCAAGTTTAGAAGACCAAGTCAGCCACAGCACGCTTTGCTGGTTGCACTGGTATAAAAACACAGGTGAGTGATGGAAGACTGACTGGGAAATAAACAACTATGCCATTTGTGAGATTACCTTGAGGAGCTCCGAGAGGCACCACGTAACTCCTGGATCAGCTGCCCGGCGCATTCGGGGTTGTTACTGGCAGCGTGCAGCAAGGCTTTGCGGAAGGCATACCGGTATCTCTTTTGGCGGATACTCGCCCTCTCCTGCCTGCACATGTGCTTGTATTTCTCCTGGAGGTACGAACAAAGCCGAAGTAGCCGTGTTCGCCGTGAGGATCCGCTGTCGTCTTCCAACCTGTTTAGAAAACAATCGATGACAATCATGACAAGAAGCATCAGGGTAACGTTTATGCTGTGGGGTTAAGTATTAGGATACCGACCCATTCTGTGGTCTCCAAGAGCTCTGGAAAGGAACAAAAGTTGCTGCCTCCTCTTCGTCATCATCGTCATCATCAGCAGCACTGTCTTCTGACCAGTCCAGTCCTGGAAGAGAACGTGTTAGAGCATCTATCTCGGCAGGCTCAAATATCAGTTGCTACACACTAGCCCTAAAAACTGCACATGAATTTATATGCAATGAAAAAGTGAGTGTTAAATGCATTTAAATTAAGCACCTAGATGAGGAAAGAGGTCTCCATGCTCCTGGTGTGTCTTGGCACAGAGCTGCACCAGATGTTGCAACCTGGCCAGACAGCTGGCAGAAGGTGAGAAAGCAGCGGGACGCATGACAACCATGTGCCGCTGATTGTTACTGCCACTGTCCTTGCAACTGACAGGCAAGTGAGTAGCGGTGAAAGGCATTTTCCTGCTGAGTGATGGACCAGAAGGTTGCACTGGACTGGGTGCTGCATTAGCGGGCATCCCTGGAGGCAGAAAGTTGACCGTCTGAGGTGGTGGTGGATTGCATAATAAACCCTGCTGCTGTCCTGGGAAGATGAAGGAAGTCACGCTGGAGTGCTGGGTCGGCTGGAGAAGACCTGACTGCTGCCGTGGGAGATGAGTGTTGAGAGGCGAGGAGTTATGGACACGGGGGGCAGGTGAGGGACTAAAGTGCTCAGAAGGTGGCTGGAAGAGGTCTGTGTCATGGCAGAGTTTCTGGTTGAGCACCAGCCGACTGTGTAGTTTCTTCTTGATGGCGCTGCCCTTCCGAGGAGTACCCACCTCCTCCCCATCCGTGTCATCCTCATAAAAGGCAAAAGGGTCCAGGAGTTCCTCATCAGGGATGGGTAGCAGGCGTGAACAGGGAGGAGATGGCGGAAGTTCATCTAGACCGTTGGGAGCTTTCAGAGCGAGAGAGGGCACAGTTATGTTGAGAGCCACTGACTCCAGGTGAGCCCGTGAGCGTATTTCCTCCAAAGCATCATGCTTCTTCTTCCGTTCCTTCTTGGGGATAAAGCCCAGAACCTGCAGGTGGCTGTTACAGTATCTGCAAAACAAGAGCACAACCTCAGCATATTTTCTGCGCAGCATAGTGGAATATAGGACTGAACAATTTGGAGAAAAATATGTAATTGAGACCGATCTGATACGTTTTGTGATATTAGAGGGAATGATCATTTTTACTTCATCATTATTATTTAAAATAACAATATTTAATTTGAAATGGGATTTTAAAGATCCCAGTAGGCCACATTGCGCTTTTTATAAAATTTCAATGAATTGTGCAGCCCAAGTGAAATATGCCACACATGCACATGAAACATACACACCTGCGGTCCTCCGACTTGGGGATAGGGTTGGTACATCGCTGGCTGTTGTACTTTGCCACATATTCACATTGCTTGAAGGGAGCGGTCTTATCCTCCAGAACGTGCCGGATACAGAAAGCATAGCCATTTAGTCTGCGTTGCTTGCAGAGCTTTGGGCTGTACGAGCACAACGGCTTATTGTCCACCTCTGAGAAGTGTATGTGTTTGCCTTCATACATCACGTGACTCTTGTTCTTGACAACATCAGCTGATTGGATAAAGTCAGAGGAAACCAATAATTATATCACTAACACTTCAATATTGAGGACAACCATACATGCACATGCAGGGTTGAGAGGCATGGAAACAGGTTTATACTTTAACAGGTGACTGTTTACCTCGTTATTAGCCCTATTATTATTGGTATTTAACAATAATAAATGTTCAGGAAGCTCACATAAGTATTATTAAAAATGTGTACTTTTGTTGTCACGTTAAAATGAAAAAGACTTGCAACTGATTTAATAGTTGCTTGATCGTTGAACAACTATTTAACTGTATGTTGTTAATAAACAAAATTGCACTGACATTATAATACTTATTTGAGGACATTTAGTCTAGACATGTAGCTTCTGAATGCTGGTTGCATTTACACCGTCTCATTTGCTGTGTCAAAATATCTTATTGAGAAAGAGGTGGTAAACAAAGAATAGGTAATTATATCCAAGAGTCCATTCAATTATCCTCCAAGCTAGCACTTACAAGATAAGATGATGGTGGTATGACAGTATCTTGCGTGACAGCTGTCTGCTTGACAAAGTCCAAAGCTAGAAACCTGGCACCTGCTCTTGTGTATGCATCATTACAAAACTATCTGAACTCAAAAATAACTCAATCAAAAAGTCGCCTTTTCCGATTCAACAGGAAACACGATCTCAGCAACACTTCATAAACACGCTGAGGACGCTGCGTGTGTCACAATCACGAGTATTGAAGACTAAGTAGCTTAGATGCTACATCTAACTTGAATGATGTGTTTCCAGGTCTTTCTGAGATCCCTACGTTTCTGACAGCCGAGGTCAATGTTGGACATACAAAACAATGTTTGCTAAAGGCCATTTATATCAGCATGGGTTTTACGTTAACACAACTTTCGACACGGAGAACCGGACAACCAGCGAACGGTGACTAACTGTAGCGCTCACTATCATTAGAGCCCGGGGAGCTAGCGTACCAACATTAGCTTGAAGCCGATGGACAGATGTGCAACTTTACACTATTAAATTATAAGCGGATATACCTAAAGTGTAACATAGGTCCACAAGACGCAACTTGGTCTATCTCCAGGCAGAAATGCGTTTCTTCAACATGAAACAGACACGAAAACGAACATTCGCTAATTAGCTAACAAGCTATCAAAGCTAAAAACACAAATCAGGAGGCGGTAGCTAACCAGGAAACGGAAACCTCATCAAATGGCAACACTATAAAAGGTATATTTTCAGTATAGTTTCATGAAGAAAAATGCAAGCGTAACGATGAATTTCATAACATAACTGGCACCAATCGTGGGATTTTGTGTTCATAAACATGGCATATTTATAGCCAAATTCTTCCAAACAAAGGGTCCACATACGAGGCTTAAGGCCTGTCCCCGAAGGCCTCCGTCTAATCGATATGAATTATAGCCACTATCGTTGCATAGTGTCACAGTGGCAGACTATAGGACTCGAAAATGTCAACATTGCATCACTTATCACATCTACTGAAGGCGCTGAGTCATTTGGTCAGAGCTCGTTATAAAATAAATTAGTCATTAATGAGGCCTATTAGCTTCGAATGCACAGCGGCCTCTAGTTGAACGCTTGGCCGTTTGAGGCCAGTGCAGAACGGTACACTCAGAAATCGAGACCGAGGCTGTAAATTATTTCGCTTACCTTGAATTGGTATGGGCTGTGTAAGGTATTCGCTCCAGATAGACGGCCGAAATTTCTATTAGATTCAGCTAGGCTATTTCTACATCGATATTCGAGATAGGATAATAACAGTGGTCTTCATCGAGCTTGGTATATCTTGAAATACGGATGCATTTAAATATGGGCTATCCAGAGCAAATTACAAGCAGTAGGCAGACTGCTGGGGATTTTTGTTGGATCTACAGCAGACTCCTCACAGCACCACTACAGGCACTGCGAGGACATGACAACAATCCGCTCAACAACAACAACCTCTCCTACCATATTGGAAATTCAACTTTGTTAAAAACCCTACAATGTAGAAGTGTCATGTTGATCTCTTTAGGACAGGAATGACCGTTTCGGTGAATGACAGTGGCGTTTACATGTTTCACATTTAAAACAATTTGGTTGAATTATATTGACAAAGAGGTCCTGCAAAGGGTTGCAGTGAAAATCCACCTGGACCACGGCTACCGTCCTCCTTATGGATGAGTTGCCAGCCTTGCTGCCACTCTTCTTGCCGGCTGTTCACTGATGAGAGACCACGTGTCCCGCAGATACAGAAGCTAAGTTGATTGGTATCGCATACAAACAAGACAGCGCCGTCCAAGGCACAAGTACATCTTTTTGATACTTTTGACATGTTTTAATAGGAACACACATTTATATAGCGGGGTTCATTACGCTTGCTATAGAAAACTGGTTCATACACAAATAGCCATACTTGTAATAATATACTCCGTAACTTTAGGAAAATATAATCTTCACACTTTTAACACATTTTTTGCAATTTTACAAGAAGAAAATATACTATATTTACTTTGGAATAATGATTTATAAACCTTTGGTTACACCTATTGAAAAGTAATAACTGCATCTTTGGAGATTTGGTAAAATAAGCTTACATATCCACTCTGCAAGAAGCACATGACTCTGCAGGTTAGTAAACTATATTAGTTCCATAAATTGCATAGACGATCAGGCACCTACTATAATAAAATAGTGCAAATATATGTCTATATTCTAGACATGTGCAAATAGCTGAGTTGTGCGCATATTTTTCTTTCTTCAAGGATTGGATGGCTATCCATTGTGCTTTAACATATGGCTGGCTTGTCCACCGCTTGTGCTCCCTCACTGACAGCTTTCACGCATTTGGCCATTGTCTGGGAGGCTCTGCTTATCGAATCTGTGGGCAAATGACAAATGAAAATGTTTTCCTATAAACACAACAAACAATTCTTTTATATCCGAGAATGTACACTCTGTCTACGTATGCTGATTCAAAAATAGATTCAAAATGATTGTGGGCGCTCCAAGCGGCTTGCCCTCATAACACCTGCAGAAGTAACAATACACTTCCTTGAATAAAAAGCATAGCAGTAAACAAAACACAGTCTTCGCTCAGTATTTTGTTTTGTTCTTGAAATAAACCTCTGATGACTGGCATTTAAACAGAACACTTTACATGATTACTTTATTCAGCCACAGTGTAACACTTTTGTGGGTATTGTCATTTAGATTCATTTAATTTGGAAAGAAAATAATAGCTGATTTAACACATAAGCTATTAAAGGAAATAGAATGGCACATTGCAAATGAGATGTAATTATAAATACTAGAATATGTGAAATTCATATTACTATTACTATTTCTCTTTATAAATATTAAAACATAAATATATTTGAATCAAGGCGGTGATACATCACTGCTGTGTTTCTTGGAGGATTTTGGAACAAAAACAACACGTTTAGTAAGACGAGTTCCAGAGTACCAGTGACCCACCTGTCATATAGAAGTCCTTCACAGTAAGCTGTGGAGGGACTAAAGGTCCAGTAAGGACAGCCTGGTTCACTGCCTGAGAGAGATAAACCATCATTATGAAGAACAGCGTGAAGCAAACTAAGACAAAGGGAACTGAATAAGCAGACATTTAAATAAAGCTTTTGCCTCCTCTGTAATCAACTAAACACATGCTGGAGGAAGATAACGGCTGACCTTTGACAGTTCATTAGCCTGCTTAAAGTAGTTGGCCTCCTCAACATCATCATATCGCACCAGATTTGGGGAAACCTCCGCCATTCTACCACGCACTTCATCAAGGGTGTCATATGGCGGCGTCACTCCAGCAAGCTTAAAGATGGACAGAGAAAATACACAGCATTTAGTCTTACTTATTATTATTTAATTAACATGATTTTTCTTTTTTGGGGGTAGTTCACCTCAGATATGGCTCTGATGATCTTCCAGTCTTCCCTTGCCATGCCCGGTGGAGTCACAGCCACTTTGGTCTGCTGGGCACGGCCCTCAGTGTTCACAAAGGTGCTACATTTCTCAGTATATGCAGCTCCAGGAAGTATGATATCGGCCATTGATGCCCCAACATCGCCATGGTGGCCTGGGAAGTTAAGGTTCAGAACATTTAAATTAAGCAAGAAAAAGTTTGATAAACCTTTTTTAATACAATTATAATTGAATACATTGATGAAGGTGATGGAGAACACTGTGTAACACTTTGGTCCACTGTGCACTATGTTAGATCCTGCATTAATGTATGTTGCTTTACTCAGGTTCATGCGTTAATAAACCACCCAAATCCGAACGGACACACAAACCTTATATCTTATAGTAGCGCAAAAGGCAAGTGTTCCCAATGGCTGGAGCTGGGTTGAGTCACAAAGAGACTGAAGATGGGGGGGGAAAGCCAGGGACTGAGACAAGGACATAGCAGACAGAGCTGACAGTGTTTACCTGATGGGGAACTAGAAGGTGGGTGCTACGATTCAGTGACGACGCTGTCAGGACGGTGTTAAAAGCTGTAACCGCTGTATGAAAGCAGGGCGGAGTGGCGCGTCAGTGGGGAACGCGTCCATGAATATGAATTAAAAGCATGCACACACAGCCCGACTACATCAACAAAGCAAGGAGAAGCTGGCATTACAACACAAGCAGAGGAAAAGGGACTTCATTCTCTGCTCAGGTAGACATTACTCCACTATATATTTATTCAGAGCAAATAGCGGTTTGCTGCTTTTTTAATGTTTGTTCGGCCAATCGGATCACAACCCGTCCTCAATGTGTTTTGGGCGCATTTACATGCGGCCAAGTAGTATCTGTTTGCAATCCGATCACACAAAATGTAATTTAATGCAAGGTGTACAGGAGGTATCAGATGCTATACATACATTAATGTAAATGAAAGCTTCAGCTTCTGTGCAGTAAAACAGCTGACCTTGATAAATTATGAAGCTATCCTTCGGGAGGTCTTGGCGAGTAATGCTGCCAGCATCTGCTCCCAGTAGGAACAGAACTTTGGGTGGGTTCTTTCTGATCGCCTCCACACCTGGTTTGTATCCAAGATCAAGGGCAGCCACTTGACTGGCAACCCTGAAGACACAGGAAAAACAAGACACATATTACAGTACACATCCCTCTTGAACACTCCCTGTTGCTGAAAGCTTTCCCTCTAATTTTCCAAGACTATGACCTGTGAAGCACATTGAGAACCTTCCAGGTTGCCTCAGCGCCACTGCTGATGCAAGCGTTCTGAGCAATGGTTGACACAGCAGCCATTATCGCAGCGCCGTCCTCTGTCTGCAGACAACTGCTTCCAACCACAACAACAGGATGCTTAGCTTTAGTCAAGACCTGCAAGAGAAGATAAAAGACACAAAAACTAGGAAGAGGCCTTGAAGTTGACTGATAACATTCATTACATTGCTGAGAGTGCTCAGTGTTACCAGGGAGAATGGATGAGTTCCTGACGCAATTTCTTGAAGAACCTTGGCAGACTCCCCAAGATGGTCATATGTGTAACTTAGGTCCACTTCCTTTCCCAATAGAGCCACTTGCAACTCATTGTGAAGCCAGCTGAATCAGAGATACCAAGAGCGTATTAAAGAATGCACATTTTTGCTCACCATAACTCAGATTTACTAGTCTGACCATGGTTCAACAACAACAAATACCTTTTTCTGATTCGTGCATTGAAGAGAGGAGCCTCATAGCGTGGGTTTGTGCCAACCAGAAGCACCAGGTCAGCTTCCTCAATGCCAGCAATCCCAGTGTTTAAAAGATAGTTTGAACGCAGGTCAGATCTAAAGAGGCCAAGGTAAAATCAGAAACTTAACTTCAGGGCAAGTCCAACTTGCTGTTTCCCAACTTCAGTTTCACTCTTTCTGTGGCTTTACCCAGCTCCAGCCTCTGGGAACACCTCTTCAGTGCACAAGTTGTCACTATTCAAACGGTTTAGCAAATCTTTCAGGGAAATGAGAGCCTCTGCATCCACCAAGCCTCCGACAATAGCAGCAACAGCATTTCCTTCGACTCCTTGCAACTGTCATAAAAACAGATTTTATTTAGGACAGTTTAAGTTGAAACAACAAGTTGCAAATTATCATACACGTTAACAGAAGGTCATTTATCATAAATTACATACTGCTCCAGCAACTCGAGTCAGCACATCTTCCCAGGTCGTGGGAATCAACTGCCCAGACTTGTTTTTCACCATTGGCTGAGTAAGTCTCTGCCTTTTGAGTCCATCATACGCAAACCTGTCAGGGTGGAAGCAAGGCAGAGTTCAGCAATGATGCTAACATCGTACATGATACCTTAAAGTACACTTTGTGTCATAAAAGTACCTAGTTTTGTCTGAGATCCACTCCTCATTAACATCCTCATTAAGACGAGGCAAGATTCTCATCACCTCACCCCCACGAGTGGTCACCACAATGTTACTACCCACAGCATCCAGAACGTCAATGGATTCAGTCTTCCTGCAGAAAGCCAAAGATAATACATAAGACTAAAAACTAACCTCTGACTATAAAAATATACTCAAACGGTAGATAGAGCACAAAATAAAAAAACCTGGTCTCCCAAGGGCGAGCAGTGAATGCATATGGTTTAGAGGTCAGGGCCCCCACTGGGCAGATATCAATAACATTCCCAGATAACTCTGACATGAACATCTTCTCCACATAAGTCCCAATCTGCAGGTCATTGCCTCTGCCGGTAGTACCCAGGTCCTCCACACCTGCAATCTCACTGGCAAATCTGTAGGAGCAAAAAAAATCCTTATTTTCCTATCCATAATTTACTCAGCATCTCAACTTACTCTAGATATTGATGTGTGACTCACCGCACACAGCGAGTGCACTGGATGCAGCGAGTCATAATGGTTTTGATAAGGGGGCCGATGTTTTTGTCTTCCACAGCTCTTTTGCCCTCTGTAAAGCGGCTCCTGTCACTGCCAAACTGCATGGACTGGTCCTTCAGACAAAATAGTATTCAGTTGTAATAGTCCATCTTTTATTAAATCATATTTTTTTACATCAGTGTATGTCATGGACATCTCCTTTTCACTGGTGGTGATTATCTTCACCTGGAGATCACATTCTCCCCCTTGATCACAAATTGGACAATCTAATGGGTGATTAGCCAGTAGGAACTCCATCACACCCTCTCTGTGTAAAATGAAACAAGAGTTTTGAATATAACTATTTTCGGTTACTTTCATACAAAGAAATATTAACTTTAGTTGTGTTTGTGTGGTTTTTTTTTTTGCTGGGGAGATATGTGGGTTATCATATCACCTCAGTTGAAAATGGCCCACAGACAAATAATTACAGAGCAATATTAACTCTAACCAAACAAAATAGAACATATGTCATATTATCAGAGAATACAATGTCTTATTTGTGACTTTGACCCTACCTTGCCTTTCTTGTTTTGTCAGAGTTGGTTAAAATGTTCCAGCCCTTCATGACTGGCATCGCACAAGCTGCTACTGGCTTCAAGATGGATGAAAAAATATTACAGAATATTTCAAGTTATACAAGGCAAATAAGTGCAGCATGCTGGCTCCCAAAATGGAAACAAAAACAAACACACACACACACACACACACACACAACCTTAAGCATACCTTGGGAACTTTCTCTATCTCCACCAGACACATGCGACAGTTTCCTGCAACTGACAGGCGCTCATGGTAGCAGAAGCGAGGAATCTGCATTCCTACCTTCTCACATGCCTGTGAAAAAATTGAGTCACAGTGTTAAATCTGATTTTATGACCTAATATGTCAACACATTAGCTATCAATCTTTTGTGAGTGTATGCATGAATCTAGCATGTTACCTGCAACACGGTGGTTCCTGGCTCCACCATGATAGGGTTCCCATCCACGAACACCTCCAGGAGGTTACTGGCAGCTGCTGTTGCTGCACTGCGAGCTTCAATCACAGACAGAAAGAAAAAAACATCTACAAATGTTCCCTTGTGTTTTCATCCAAGGACTGTTACTTTAAGAAGAAGAAAAGCTGCAGAATGTATCATAATCTATATCACATCCTATTATAATGCATTTCTGGTATTACAAAGTAATAACACATGATTTCCACTGAGTACTATTTGCTCAATTTAGCCTGGCACATGATCTGGTTTCTGGCAAATCTGCAATCCTGCCTATAATCCATCAATAGAGCAACGAGACAAGGGTTTGCACACAACAAACGACATACAGCATGGGTGTTCTGCTGAAATACAAGACACACATTTGATCAATTAATCTGGTGATAAAGTGGCATTTTTCTCACCATTGTTCGTTGCAGCCGTACTTCCTTTGATAATTGCTGTTGGATAAATCCGGCTCACAACACACAAACGCAACATGCTGCAAGAGAGGCAACGTCACGTGTGAGGTCTAGCGTTTCTTCATCTGGTTCACACATGTGTCAAGTATTGACAAGACCAACATTTTCAAAGCTGGTGCGTCACATTACCCCCGAAGAGCCGCAAAGCATCTCTGCCACTAGCTAGCAAAACACTAGCAGGAACACTAGCAAACGTTGGTGTACATTTAGAGAGGATTTTATGCTGCGACGTATTTACAAAAAAAAAGAGCATGTCTAAGTTATAGCCTGCTATTCACGATGCCCTTTAGTTTTAAAGAAACTTGACGAAATGTCACACTGTGCCAAATGTAACAAACGTCACCTTTGCACAATGATGCACCAAGCAAAGAGTGTTGGCTCGCAACATATCACATTCTAACGTTCAGCCACTGATACAAAGTATCAACTTCCTCCGCGAGAAGCAATATGTCAGCATTCGGAACCTTCACTTCAAACTCAGAAATGTAACGTTAACACTGTGCCTCAAACAAGCGAACGTAACATGTAAGGGAAACCTAATTCCTGCACACTAGTCCGTTTATTCACTTATAAGAATACGTTTCTAACGTTCGTTCAGCAGTTGTGACTACACACTGACTACATAGTTAACGTTACTAATATGTGCTAAACACCACGGCGATGTGTTGCTTACCTTGCCAGTGTTTGGGTTTAGTCTCAGGAGACTGCCTGCGACGCAGATGGCGCACTGCCTTGTTATTCTGCTGCGTCACGGATTAAGTAATCCTGTATAGGCTATAATAATCCGCGGCCACTTTTTCTCTACTCTACTTCTGTAATTACTGCCTAATGTAGTCGCATGTAGTGAAATAGCAGTTTCTCTCACATTCAGATTTAATCCAGTTGTTCATCCTTTAATGAGCCTCTTTAAAGAGCACTTAATTAAAAAGATGGAGGGGTCACACTTGAGTTTTCCACAAAGGGAAGTGATGCTTATTGTAGTCGTTGAAGAAGTCTAAATACTTTTTACAGTTATTCCAGGGATTCAAACAGGATGGTAAGCTATTTAACCTAACAGCCATGTCATCCTTACAAGGCAGAGTTCACCAGAAAGAAATAACAGGAAATGGCTGGTAAACAGAACCTCAGGAAATGTAAGGGAATGCACATCTTGATTTAAACTTGTGGATATGGGGTCAGATGTGGATGCTTACTTAAAATCCATCTGGAAAGCGAGACTGTGTTTACATAAAACATCAAATCCTTCTTTTTATTGACATACTCTTCTCACATTAAGTCAACAATAGAAAGAAAGTGCACAAAGTACAAAAGATGTTGAAAAGAAGACATTTATATAGAAATATGCTATTTACTTGAAATATATTAGAATAATATGTATACAACTCTCAATTAGTTTAAAAATCAACTTACTTACAATACATGAATAGGTGACTAGCAGCTATATAAAAACATACTAATGTATACATACAATAGATTTATGCAACACATCTCATCTCCAACCAAAAAGATGTCGGGCGTCAAGAGTAGGCTACAACAATAACAGATTCAGTAGGATAAATAAGTTATTTGCATTTGATATAATACTGCAACTAATGATTATGTTTATATGGATCAACCATTGTGTTTTACTTGGTCTATAAAATTACACAAAATTGTGAAAAATGTCAGAATTCTCTCGAGCCCAAGCTGACTTTTTCAAATTGCTTGTTTTGTCTGTCTAAAACACAAAGATATTCCCTTTAAAATCATAGCAGACAAATACATTCAGGCAGCACATTCTCACAACTGAGAACCTGAAACAAGAAGATATCTGGTTTGAAAAATATATACATACAGTATACTGAAACTATCAATTCATTATCAAAATATTTTTCTTCCCTATTTCATTGCAAATCACTAGAGTTGTGCAAATGAAAACTAAAAGGATCGATGTTACCTCTATGTGCACATTATGCACAGATCTGCTCAGCTTTTCCTTTGAGAATATTTATGCACAAATTTTTCCAAATTAAATAAAATTTGAACACTACAGCTGGAAAGAACAGCTTTGAGAATCCTCCACATTTACGGTAAGGTTAATAGCCAGTCTTACTTTTACGTATTTCATGGACAACTTGTCTGAGGATGGTTGTAATCATAGAGTTGATGACTCCAGGGGCTCCTCTGGGACACTGTCCTGATGAACCCCTGGCACAGACTCCATCTCGGTGGCAGAGATTGACTGGCTGAGCTCTCTCAGTGAACTCTTAGTGATGTCCAGACATGCACGCTTCAGGATTCGACGCACCTTTTTGCCCAGGAGTATATACAGGAGGGGATTAATGCAGCTGTTAAAAAAGCCTAAACTGGTGGCAAGAGGAAAGCCAGCTTTCAGTATGGTGTGTAGGTATAATGAGGAGTGTATGGATAACTCCATCAAGCTAAAAGCATGAAAAGGTGCCCAGCATAAAAAGAAGGCCAGAATTACAGCAGTGACTGTCCTGGAGAATCTGGACAGTCGAACCAAGCCGCCAGATTGATTGACTTTGATTGTCAGAAGTATACCGGTCACACATATGGCAGTAAAAGGCAGCAAGAAGCCAACAGTGGTACGAATGACCACTATCATAATGTGTCTCATGGCCGCTGTGTGTCCATCCTGTGTGTGGAAGTTGTTAAAGCACACCACCTTGTCATGGAGGCGGATGGTGTCACGAAAGATCAGCGCAGGACAGCTCAAGGCAGCAGCCAGCCCCCATATGCAACCACACACAACCCAGGTCCTCTCCATAGTGCGGTACTTCTGAGACCAGTTGAGGTGGACCAGAGAAACATATCTGTCTATACTGAGCATTGTGAGAAAGAGCACACTGGCATACATGTTCATCACAGACACAAATGAGTTAAGCTTACACATGACCACACCAAAGTCCCAGTGGAAGTCATGCAGTATGTAATCAATGTAGAAGGGGAGAAAAAGCAAGAATACAAAGTCTGCCATGGCTAGATTGAGCAACCAAACACTGTTGACTGTCTTTTTGCTTTTAAATGCTGTCACCCAAATAACAGTCCCGTTTCCAATCAGACCAAGCACAAGGGAAATAATGTAGATGACCACTGAGATTATGTGCATGGTTTCCTTCTGCCTGTGGTCCACTTTAAGTTCCTCCAGGTCTCCGTACTCCAGGTCGTATTCATAGGTGTAGTTCGCATAGTCCTCGCCAGAGTCACCCATTGTTGCGGGGCCTCTAGCTATCTGTGGAAAGGAAAAGATCACGATAATATGTATTCCTTTAAGATGATCTGTAAACACAATTATTCAAAATATGCCCATCTATTACAATCAATCTCTGACACGTCGCCTCACACTCTGATTATGCCCCAGAAGGATTCACTTGTCCTGTGCCTCTTTCTGATCATCCAGTTTGTGTTGACGTTAGGACTGGGTGTATCCTGAGTAACCCTGGAACAAAGTGTCAACATCCGTTTGGATCAACAGTGTGGAGACTGAGATGCCCAACAGATGAGGCAGAATAGTGTGGTTCAAAGTGTTTGTTCTAACTTGGAAAAACAAATGCTGTATTGTTACGCAATGCATACTTTTAATTTCATTGTTTATCTTTCCCAAGGTTATTACCAAACCAGCAACTGGGAGAAATGTTAGATTTGTTCACATATCACTAATATTTGTATCTTCATCAAGGCCAGAATGGGGCCCATGGCAATTACAAGCCAGATTAACCCCAAATTTAATAGCATAGACGATGCAGTCTCCTCAGCACTGCACTCTGTGCTCACACACCTGGACAACACCGACACCTACGCGCGATTGCTGTTTGCTGACTTCAGCTCGGCTTTCAACACTGTCATCCCCTCCAAGTTAATCACTAAACTTGGAGGCCTGGGCACCAACACCTCCCTCTGCAACTGGATTTTGGACTTTCTGACTAACAGACCTCAACATGTTAGGTCAGGCCATACCTGCTCCACCACCATCTCACTCAGCACCGGTGTGCCACAGGGCTGTGTACTCAGCCCATTCCTCTACTCCCTCTTCACCTACGACTGCAGACCTATGCATGGATCCAACTCCATCATCAAGTTCGCAGACGACACCACGGTGATTGGTCTCATCAGCAACAACGATGAGACAGCCTACAGGGAAGAGGTACAGCACCTGGCCACATGGTGCGCCGAAAATAACCTGCTCCTGAACACCAGCAAAACCAAGGAGCTCATCGTGGACTTCAGGAAGGAGAAAAGAAGCAAGCATGCGCCCATCCACATCAATGGGATGGATGTTGAGCGTGTCTCCAGCTTCAAGTTCCTGGGGACCCACATCTCGGAAGACCTGTCTTGGACCACCAACACCTCCAGCCTTGTCAAGAAAGCTCACCAGCGCCTCTTCTTCTTGAGGACACTGAAGAAAAACCATCTGTCTTCAGCCATCCTGGTGAACTTTTACTGCTGTGTGATCGAGAGCATCCTAACCAACTGTGTCACAGTCTGGTATGGGAGCTGCTCTGTTGCGGAGCGCAAGGGACTGCAGCGGGTGGTGAAAACTGCCCAACGCATCACAGGAACTCCACTTCCGGCCATTGAGGAAATCCAGAGGAAACGCTGTCTGCGTCGAGCTCGCAGCATTCTCAAGGACGCCTCCCACCCTGCACACAGACTGTTTTCCCTCCTGCCCTCAGGCAGACGGTTCAGATGCTTCCGGACAAGGACCAGCAGACTGAGGAACAGTTTCTTCCCCAGAGCTGTTTCCTTATTGAACTCTGCCCCATGCTGACACCCCCCCTACTCCCCAACCACCTCCACCCACAAACCCATCTCCTCGTCATCTCCCCCCACTGACCAAAGACTCTACACCTGCACTCAAACACTTTTGAACTGTCTGCACTAAAAACTGAGCATTGCACTAGTCTAGTAACGTTAGGCAGCTACTGTTTATTATTATTATGCACTATTTAACGTTCACTCAATCTGTATTACTTAACTTATCATATGCCCATTTGCCTTTTGTAAATTATGTTTATAGTTCCTGCTTATAGTCTACCTACATTTGATGCACAAATCAACCTGTATAACATGTACATATTACCGCAATCAATCAATCTGTATATCCCGTACCTATATCACTAACTTATTATCTGTAAAATACTTATTATTATCTGTATATTGGTATTTACTGCTATTGCACTTCTGGTTGGATGCTAAACTGCATTTCGTTGCTCTGTACTTGTACATGTGTAATGACAATAAAGTTGAATCTAATCTAATCTAATCTATAGGAACAAGGGTTCCTTTATGTACATACACATCTCAGTAAACGATGCAGACACATTGTTTATGTACTTAATACCATGTTGAATAGGAAATACCTCATAGTAAAAGTGCCACATACACACTATTGGCATACTAGTTGAACAAACATCAGATGCTTTGCCGTTTATATTTTAAAAAGACAGTGCATACCTCACTTAAAAGTGCAGCGCTCCCTTGTATAGTATTTGGATGAAAAAACCGACAGCCTCCCGGTGACCGTGACTGCTAACGTTTAGCCCTTCAGCTCCGTTTTGCGGGGCCTCGTCAGTAACTTCCCCACTCGGCTGCAAAACTCTTTCTGCGGCATGTGCAGCAGTCTTTCCGTGAGTCCATCCAAACCCGTCTCCATTGGGAGGAGACGTGCAGTGGGCGCGCCTGGCTGACGCGTCCAACATGGACCATCGAATGAAGAAAAGTTATTGCTCACCCTCACAGAAGAATGCTCGCATTCACCAGGCGGGCTGCGGCTGCTTTCATAACAGCAGTGTAAACCAAACAGGCGATGGCGTAGACCCGGAGCGCCCCTCTTCCCCCTCAGTGAATAGGCGGAGAAGTTTTGAATGCTGCAGATTCTCTCCTAAAATGCACACATTGCTTTTGATGGGGTAAATCTCATAACATAATACATAACATTGATTCTGCACTTAAAAAAAAGAATTAGTAATATTAATTAATATTGTTATTATTATTATTATTTTCTATGCACTATATCAGCATGACAGCTACAGCATTAGTTAATGCCAGTGATTTATTACTGCATTTTCCATAGAGTGTGGGGACTTGTGAGAGGTTAAAAAGAAAAGATCCAAATCGGTAGAATGGATCACACACAAAATCAGTCAATTCTCAAACTCCACCCCCTTAAAATAGTAAAACAAAAAAAAAGTATGGGATGACATCAGCATGGGTTGTTTTTCTCAGACTTGTTAATGCTCCTCCAGAGCCACAGCATTATACAACTGTTTTCACAGGCTGAGTAACACTCCCACCACAAGTTAACCAACGTTCATGTGTAAATAAATACATGTTTGAAGTGTGGTGGAATGTTTATGGAACATTTACTCACTTGAGTACAAGGTACTTTTTATTATTTAATTTATTCAATATTAGTATTTTTTTCCATGTTATGCAACTTCAGACTCATCTCATCTCAGAAGCAAATAATTGACTTTCTACGCCCATACATTTGTCTGGCAGCTTTACGTTTGTGTATCCTTCCTGTCAAGTGAAAACCAGTATCTCCAAATGTGTTGATTTGTAATTAGAAGTTCGATAATTGACAAAGTCAGAAAGAATATTACGTTTTCATTAATGGGTTCAGGGCACAACATTTGATGGAGGCACCGCCAGAACTTATTTTCTGGTTGAACATTTTAGCTCCCTGCCCTGTGATGTTTTTCCCTTTATATCCTAAACAAGAAGTATATTACATTGCAAACCAATAAAATTACCTTCAACTATTTAGATAAAGTAGCAGTAAATTAAAAATGTCTTTCCCAGCTGGGTTTTGCAGAAGAGATGTATATTGCTATTCAATTTGTCAAATGTAATAGAAACAAAGTTGTTCAAACTGATGCAGGTTTAACTCAGAAAGACTTGGACTCTGATGCTTACTCATCCCTTTTGGTTTCATCCGACAGCCTTGTCTCAGTTGTCTCAATATCCAGTGACCCAAAATGACCAACTCATCCCTCTGTGGACCATTCCTCCCTGAGGGAGGAGCTGTCACATCCTCCAAGAGCCCTGTGTGTCTGATATCTGCATAGGCCAATAAAACCTACAAGTTGGACCATGCACTCCTTATAGTTCATGGCCCATGTCACAGTCTTTCTTGAAGATTTGCTGTGAGCCAATTGCTCGGGCCATTGTCATGTTGAAAGCCATGTGGAGGCAATCCCTGGAATGGGAAATTGGATATTCTTATGAGTATTTTATATTCTTATAGAAGTAAATAGTGCAAACTATGAATGCTTGCAATGTGTGACTTGTGGTTCATGCAGCAGCTGCCCTACTAAAGTACAAGTTTGAGGTTATTGCATTTGACTTGATTATTATATTCGACAGGACTTCATGCCTTACTACATTTATTTCCGAGGGGAATATTGTACTTTACACTTCACTACATTTAAAAAAGAAGCTATTAGTTACTTTTACTTTTCACATCAGTATTTGACTTACAAAACATATGATCAGCTTCAACAATATAATACAATATAAGTTAAACAACTCCACAACAGTATAAAATGTGGTTAAGTTTGCCTTATCAAGCTAAAACCTTAAAATCCGACTATACTAATTTATATAATAACTAATAACCACTTTTACTTATGTATATTTTACTGCTAAAACCTCTGTGTTTCAACTTTAGTTAAATTATGAATACAGTACTAATATTGTGTTATTGTGTGTTGTGTTAGACCCATGAAACAAACACGTATTACAAATTAGGTGTATTACAACAATAACCAAAACATTAAACCATACCATTTAAAATATTGTCTATTTTCTATGTGTTTGTGTTTTCGTCTCGTATTCATAACAGAAATACTTGGAGAGCGATCACGTGTGAGCTGGTCATTTCCTGTTTTGTTTCTGTTTGATGGGATTTTACAGCCATGCCTTCGAGGTCACCTGCACAGGCTTCCTGTGGTCCTGGAGGGAGGGAGGAAGGACACCTTTCTGCTCACCGAGGAGGAGCGTACTAGTCGACTTCCAGTAGCTGCCTGGCCACCGCCTTCTTTCTGCTCACCCCCTCCCTCCCTCTCTCCTCCTCACCCTCCTCCTCCTCAACCGCTACTGCAGCAGCAAGCAGCCCGGTGCCTCCTGGATTCATGAAGAAAGCTCCCCTGCACGGCACGTCCCCCGCCACGATGGGCCGCGAGCTATATACTGCGTTGATGTGTTGATATTGAGATATTTCAGTTATCAAATATGAATCATGCATTTGATATTTCTGGCCACTTTGCTCGTGAGCATCCTTTCGCCTTGGTTTCATCTATCACTAGCGTCATCCGGTATGTATCGCAATAGCCTGCTGGCTTTTTTGTCACTTTCCTCTGATTAGATCCAGCTTTCACTTTCTGTGTTGCGCTCAAAAAATATTTCTGATGATGTACTGCAGGTGCACATAATCGTGTGTCCCCCCCCCATCCCCACCCCTTAAAAAAATATATTTGATTTAATATGCGGCGTCTTCTGCGTGATGCTGCATGATGCAGACCACAGCATCTTTTGTTCAGCTTATAAAGAAATAGTGCTCTTGATTATGCATTATCATATTTTACTTAACTGTTGCTGGGACTCTTTTACTCCAAGTGCATGCTATTATATGCTATTGTTATCAGAGACAATTTGGATTTATATTGCATAATGCACACTGCATGTATCTTTCTGGTGCAGAGTTTTTCACTTTGGCGATACGCATACCAAAAGTACCTTTCAATGAAATGAAGCTATTTATATTCTGTATTATAAATCAGCCGTATGTGGTTGTCAGTGTAAGACAGCATGTAACCAATCATTCCGAACTGTGTCCAGAAGAATCGCAATAAAGCCGTGGCCACTTACCTCAGTATTATCAATGCGTTTCATGAATTAAGGATGACAGCTGGCTGTGTGTGTGTGTGTGTGTGTACGTGTGTGTCAGGTTTATCATGTCTGTGCGGTGGCAATTGTCTTGCAGGTTCTCAAGTATGGGACAAGGTTGAGAGGGACGCAGTGCCAGCCCTGCTGAAGCAACAGGAAACTGCAGCACCTGCTACAGACAACACAACACACCATGCAGTAGAGCATGTGATCACCTATCCCTCACGGTTAATATACTACCTAAACGAGGACTCAGAGAGTACTTACCATGACCTGGACACCCGGGCCAAGAACCAAGCCACAGAGGGGCAGGTAAGCCAGCATCGGGGCGGGATGGCTGAGGGAGACTAATACTGGGATGTGGTGAGAAGGTACTTCCTAGAAATACCTTTGTGATCAATAGCAGCCATGTTTAGTTGCATTATAGCATGCTGTGTGGGCCAGGCTTTGACGTTTGAAATCCAGAGTATGTCTCGTATTTGACCTCATGTCATTTTACTGCACAGTGTCAGACAAAGCAAACACACCCATCACATGCAGCACATTAACAGCTGCTTTATGCGTTCAAGAGCTGGAGTGATGCCAGAGCGACCATGTTGAAGGAAGCTATTCTTCCAGTATACCCACTGTGTATTATCATCTGCCATGTATCCGCCACATCTGTTCTGTAGAGGATGTTGAAGGTGGACTCTAGAGGATTTAATGTACGTAGAAAGCTAAAATCTTATACTTTTGCGTCATCTGTAATCACAACTCTTTTCTACCTTACAGGCAGTCCACCTCGCCCAAGCCAGTTTCCAGTTAGAGGCCTTTGGCACCCGATTTGCTCTGGATCTATCATTGAACACGTAAGTCCTTCTCATCCTATCTAACTACAGTAGTTCATGTCTGCTAAAACAATATATATTTAGATGTTAATCTCTATGCAGTGACAGAGGGCTACTTTCTTTGTTTACTTGAAGAGACAAGAGTATGAAATTATCGATTACCAATATCTCTACAACAGAGGTGGCAAGGGCAAAGTTGGCACAACTCAGAGTCACAGTCATCCACATTTACGGGAAGTACACCACGTTGAAATAAACCAAAATGTCATCATAACAAAATTATAGACTTGTGGTTGAAATTAAATAAAATCGGTGTTTTTTCAAGATGGGGGGCATAAGCAACAAAACATAAACGTCTGAGTGAGTAGTTTGTTTCTCACTAAAAAGTATCTGCTGTATTTTTTATTCATCTGATGGTTAGAGAGAAGCCGTGGAAAGCTTCCTGCCTCAACAGAGCTGCACTTACACTCCCTATGGATATTATATAAAATACTGTAGCATGCTGTTACAAAACATTATAGGAAAGCATTAAAAGGAAGCTGTGATGTAGGGTTTTATGTATTAATGCAGGGCTCCTAAGTTGAACAAACAAATACAGATTGGATATTGCTAAGTAGAAAAATTAACGCATTAGGGTGTTAAAATGACGGGAAATTGTGATACTGACTCTGTGAGCAAGCAATATGTGTCATAGCTGACACCAAATTGACAACAACTGCTCTTCCCATCTGTAGATGACTGTTGTTTGTAAATGATACATTATTTTATATGTCAGATCGGTGTTTAATGCAGCGTCAGTCGACGATAATATAATCAGGGAAACTGTAATTGAAGAGGTCAGTGGGCTAGTTTCCAGAATCCTAGTTTCCAGAGTGCTAAAAGCAATGTTGGTTCAGCTGCCAGACTACAGACAGACTGTTTAAGACAAGGATTTGGAAAACCAAAGTCTCTATCTTTAACAAGGCTTAAATGGTTTGCATCAAAATCAGCAGAGAGACAGTTGCTCTGTGGTCTGTGATCACTGTCCCATTCGGAGACACGATGCTCTGGACACTCAATGATATTGATGTACTGCCTTTGCAAAGTAACCAGCCTGCATGTGTGAAGGCTTAATGTACGCGTGTACAAGGACTTTAAATGTTGATTGAATTCCATGTCCCTTGATGTGATTTAAAGCTAGATTCTGACGTCAAATATTGTAATGTTATGTTGTCTGCATTGCATTGTTGGATGTTAAGACTTAAACATCTGAATTGCTGGTATTCAGTCTATAGATACTTTTAAAATGTACGTCATCACTTTATCAAAAAAGAAAAGTATTTTAACTAATAGTGGAAAGCTTTACTTGGTTGAGAACCCTTTCATGCTCTGGATGCTATCTTTGTAGAAGTGTGAGCATCATTTCAATGCCGCAAAGTGCTGATTTCAGCAGATATCTGCAGCAAATAGTGTGTGTTTTATTGTGCAACTGTACAAGGTCAGATAATATACGAGAAGCTGCAGGAATTATGAATTTGTCTTTGAGTTGATGCTCATGTATCAGGTAGGCCATCCTCAATATTCAATGTGTTTTTCTTAACTCTGTTCTAAATTGAATATATTAGGTAAGGTTTTGTGGAAGGAAGCAGACATTTGAAATATGGTCACACTTATGTGTTTTGTGTACATGTATTGTTCGCAGCATATATTAAGTAGCATAATGACAGATACAGGAGGAATTGCACTCTTGCCACATAATCCACATAATCCAGAAGCAGCTCTTCGCATCAGCAGCACAGAGGCTGGAAAGCGTGACCTTGATTCCTAGCTGTTTGCTTGTACCGTAGGTTGTCTGTGAGATACACGAGCTAACTTCAGCGTGTGCCTTTTTTGTGTGAGAACAGGGGTTTGAATTCTGCTTGCTGTTGTAGCTGCGACAGTACTGATCTAAATATAGATAGGTCTGCAACCTGCCAATGGGTGCTACTTTATCTGCAAACCTCTTACTGTACCTCGGACTGCAAACCATTTTTCTTTGCATCAGAGAAGATGTTTTTCTCAGTTGAAACAAATGAGAATAAAGTACAAGAATAAAAATGTGAGGGAGAAAAGTGAATAGTTTTAGTGCTGCTTGTTGAGAGCATCTGTATTTATTTAGACTCATCATTCCCGTGTGTTAGAGGTATGAACAGTGCTGACGAGTGTCACTACAGGATTTAGAGCTGCATTTGATCTGGCGCCAGACGTGAGAACCTCCCGCAGTTTTTCCGGTCCTCCCTCTCTGCTTCGCCACTGTCTCGCTTCCCAGAGGCTGCTGCTGCTGCTGTTTTTGTGAACTGAGAGACCTTAGGGCAGGACTCCCTTCTCAAGAGCTCCACACACTTTCACAGCTCTCTCTCACACACACACACACACACACAGTACCTTTACCCCTCCATGCGCTGCAGTGCTGCCCTCACACACACACCTATACAAACACCAATTCACACTGAGCGTAGCCCACTCTCCTCGCCCTCCTGCCTCATCGGTCATGCTATTAATAGCCCCTCACTCAGGAATCTCTCTCATGCCTGGACTCTCCTCTCATAATGGTGCACTTCCTGCTCTCGTGCCGCCGAGCATCACTCAACAATGTCACATGGCTGGTGTGACACAACTAGATGCATCACTTCCATCTTTTCTTATTTTCTTTACTACATGCCTGTGTAGAGGAAGATGTTTTTTTTGATTTGCAAGGTTACGAGGAAGAAAAGCGCCATTGTGGCAGAAATCGCAGTCTCTTGAAGTCAGCTAACAGATTGAGTGTGTGACACGGTGAGGGACGCTGACTCAGATAGCGGGAACTGCCGGGAGGACCGCTGTGTTCAAGGTGAAGCTGAGGCCTCGCAATCATTCATCACATTAGGCGTCATTGGCAGCTTTCAGACAACTCAACTTTTTTCTGTTCCTGTTATGTGTGCTGTTTCTCAACCAGTGATCTAATTTTGGGAGATTTGAGGAAGAACATTGTTCTGTAGATCAGCTCTCTATAGTTTCGTTATGATTGATTTGAATCCTCTGGTTCTCTATGATAGCCTGAGGCCACTTTGCGAAATGATTGAGTAGATGTGACTCTTGTTGTGACAGTATTTATTGGAGTAAATGCGTCATAGTTTTTTCTGAGGGGAGGCAACATTTAACATACCCACTGTACTTTTGAGATGCCATGGGAGTGTTTGTGCAGGCTAATCCAGGCACAGCGGTGATGAGTGTTCTTGTTTAAACGCCAACCAAAGCACTACTCACCGCTAGTTGAAAACCACAATGTGTGAGTCAGAGAAATCAAAAGCTGAGAAACTCTAGTTGTGTTTTTTTTTTTTTATTGTCACTGCATCACATCCGTCCACCTTAATCAACTGAAATCTCTATTTTTACAGTGACTTGCTGTCTTCAGATTACGTTGAGATCCACTATGAGGCGGGCAAACCTGTTATGTCAAAGGTAACGTCTTTGTGAGCTGTGACTAAAATGTTACAGCACACACCCGTTCAGTGTTCTGTGTTTTCTACAGCTGCTGTTTTTATTTTGTCACGCACATTGCCGGTAAAGCAAAAACTATAAATGTGCTGTGTCTCAACTTTAGGAAATAGACTTAGAAACAAAAGGCAGGAACAGATGTGAGTGTTGATTTCATGTAAATCAGTTTGCTGGTCAGCTTTTATCATCACGCCTTCTGCAAATTGGTAATCATATTAACACTGCAACTGTTACATCGAGGAAATCTTCTTTTGCAGACTAAGAAAAAGAACAAAATGTACAGTAAGCAGAGATGGGTTGATCAATATAAAGACAGACAGACATATAGTGATAGATAGAAATAAAGTATGTGATTTTCATGGAAGATAAGAAAAGAGGAGATAAGAAAGGAGGGAGAAAACAGGCTGGGAATGAGAGCTGGATCTGGCTGCTGCTGCTGCTGCTGCTGCTGATTCAGGCACAGGGCTGGGCATACTGTAGCTGAATCAGCAGGGTTTTGCTCTCCTGCAGCCTCCTGCTGGAGCTCTGGTCACATGACGAGGGAGAGAAAGCCCTCTGCAGTATCAGTGCAGCGTGGGATGGGTGAAGAGAGGGAGGCAGAGAGGGGAGTGAATGTCCTCTGCTCACCCTGGATCTGACAGCTGAGTCACAGATAGTGCCAGGGCCCACCTTGCAATGTTTTAACTTCACATCTCAACAAGCAGACCCCCTGCTGAAATGCTTTGCAAATGTACCTAATTGGCATCTGTGAGACCAGCTGTTACCTCCTCTGAGACGTTAGAAAATGCATGATAATTAAGGGAAAATATGACACATGCACCATGTAGTGGTGAATCTGAGCCCTCGTCTGTCAGGGTGTGCACATTCCTGTGTGTTGTGATGCGAGTAATGCTGTGTCTTCTTCCCTCAGGGCGGTGAGCACTGTTACTACCACGGCCAGGTGAGAGGGAACGATAACTCCCATGTGGCCTTATCCACCTGCAACGGGCTGCAGTAAGTGAACAGCAGAATTGTGTGTAATCCTTGCCGTGTTCAGAATAATTCTGGATACACTCATCTCTGCTCCTCAGCTCCTATTGACTCAGTATCGACTGCCTTCTCTCTCTTTTCTACTCTCTCTACCCGGCAGTGGGATGTTTGACGATGGAGTCTATGTGTATCTAATTGAGCCCTTACAACAGACTCATTCAATCGTAAGTTATTCCAGTTGCAGACAACCAAAATATGTATCACACAAAGGTTTTGACCCGCTCACCTCCTCCTCACTTAGACAACACCCTCTGCTGTTTACTGCTTTTTAGATGTTCAGCTGAGGATAACCTAATCCTCATTACATTAGATTGTGTAAATGTATTTTTATGTTAATTCCAGTTTTTTAAGCGGTGAATTACATCTCATACGTATCTGCTGGCTGTGGCTTCATATCCAACAGACAAACTCAAGGATGGTATCAATCTTCTCATCTTCCTCTGGGCTGTTAACACATGTTTGCCTCTCCCTTGCAGGATACAGCTGCAAGGCCTCACAAACTAAGAAGAACATCCTCCCTTCAGTGGAATAATGATTCAGAGGAACATGGTAATTGTTTTCTTCCATCATGCCTCCACCTTTGACCATCGCCACACCTCTTTTGACTCTGACGTCACCTTTCCTGTATGTGTGCTCACCACAAAGCACACCAGTATGGCCACAATAAGTGATTCCTTTTTACTAATAGAGCTTTAATAAAAGACAATTTTAGAAAGTGAAAACACCTGAGTCAAACAGATGTCAAACTTTCATATTTTCACAAAGCATGAAATGTTGTGTTGCACCCACTTCTAACATTTTTCCAAGTTGTGCGTGTTTGCTGTAATTTAACTCATTACTTAATGGGGAATTCAGGGGAAAAACTATCTCAGAACGCCATAACCCTGTGGGGTTACACAACCCAGTTGTAAATATGTTAGTTGATATGTCACTATTTCCTTGTGTGTGTTCATAGTTGAGGAGGAGGAGCAGCTCTTCTCCGAGCTGGATGACTTGTCCTGGCTGAAGCGCAGGAAAAAGCGAGCAGTAAGTTTCTGATCTCACGCTCTCAAAAGCAATGAAACAAACATTAGTTCTCCCACCCTTGAATTGTTATACAATGAATTTCATAACTTTGCATTAGATCGTGTGGTCAATGTCAAGTGCGTGGTCTTAATGGGACTATAAAGAAAGCAATCCACTTCCTGATCGATTACTGGTGGTTTGTATTTGGCAGATGCCTCGCAGTGTATTTGAGGAGATGAAGTATTTGGAGATCATGATTGTCAGTGACAACAGTATGGTATGTAACTAGCCGTTTCTAATACATTAAAAAAAAGAACGCATTATTCTGCTTTTCCGCCCACAAGAGGGAGCAGTGAATTTAGCATACTATACTGAGTGAGCACCATCAAATGACTGCTGCTAATTTATCTTTGTACTTTTCCCCTTGTGCCTGCAGTATAAACGACACAAGAGCAAGCACCAGACAAGGAATTTTGCCAAGTCGGTGGTGAATTTTGTGGATGCTGTGAGTAAACTGTTTAGTTACTGTTGTTTAGTTAAGCGCTCACTAGCAAATGTTAGCATGCTGACACACAACACTACTATGGTGAACATAGTAACTGTAGTAGCTGCTCTGTTCTTAGCTTGAGCCTCACAGTGTTGGAAGAAGTACTCATACATTTAACATAGTACAAATAAGTGCAAATAGCAATACCACTCTGTTACAAGTAAAAGTCTGACATATCAGATGTCACTGAGGAAAAGCACAAAAGTATTTTTTGGGCAGAATGGTCCCATTGAGAGAATTATTGGAATATTATTACTGATGCGTTACACTTGGGCCTCAGTATTATTTCAATGTTGCATTTGTTGTTTGGGTACAGCAGAATACAACATTTCACCCACGATAAGGTCACCTCGATGTTGCATACGTTCAACACACAGGCATTGAGACAATGCTAACGACCAAATATGTCCTTACTGTGCGAACTTAGTGATGTATTACTCAGTCCAGCTAAAGTCCTCCTCATGTGTCATAATGGAGTACATCGCTGTAAACCTGAGTCGGCCCCATAGTTGTCTTATTGTTAGTCCTTATCGTATTGTGCTGGTGTTTGCACTCGTCATGTGTATTAACACTCCCCTGTTCCTCCTTTTCCCCAGTGTGCTGCATCCCCTCATCTGTCCTCCTCAGACAGTACAGATTCAAATTCACACCCAGTGTTGTTCTCCTCTCCCTGTGCTGTTGCTGCTCTCTTTCTCTGCCTGTCGCTCTCTCTCTCTGCCTTTCTTTATTCCTCCCATTCACTGCGCGCTTCAATGGCAGATCTTCAAAGAGCAACTACATACACGAGTGGTGCTCGTTGCTGTGGAGATCTGGACGGACAAGGATCAGATCCCCATCAGTGTGAGGCCGCTGGAGATGCTGCGGGATTTCTCCAAGTACCGGCAGCAAAGCATCAAGCTCCATGCCGACGCTGTGCACCTCTTCTCGTAAGTTCTTCATTTAAATGCATCACCCTTTGGTGCGTCTTCTTTATTAACATAGATTGTAAGACATGGTTTAAGCTTTATTTGCTATAATCTTCTTTAGATTTTCAGCGTTTTCTTAAATTTTCTACATGCTATTTTATTTGAATAAAGCAGGTGAATGTAAACAATTGGATAGCTTCTATTTATCAGTGATGGAGTATTTAGTTTGAATATAAAGATGCTAGCATTGAGATGATTTGTATGCAGCCTGTCCAAAGCGTTGGCTTCTTGTTCACATTGCATTCTCTCTGTATGTCTTTGTAAGTGTCTTCAAGAGTGAATATTTACATACAGTTTTGGGTTAGGCTCACTATTTGGCTCGTGATGTTTTTTTTCTTCTGCCTCTTTGTCTTCCATCATCTTGTAGAAATGTGACCTTCCACTATCGCAGAAGCAGCGCGGCATACTTTGGAGGCATGTGTTCTGGGAGCCGAGGAGTAGGGGTCAATGAGGTCAGATCACAGTGAGCATCACTCTGCATCACACAGAGTGACTGCAGGTGAATAATCCCTGCTCTCCACTGTGTCCACAGTACGGCACCAGCTGGTCCATGGCAGGATCTCTATCGCAGAGCCTGGCTCAGAACCTGGGTATCCAGTGGGACCCCGCCTCCAGGAGAAGTATACATAAAAAACACATTTAGCTTTTACCCCTAGTCGTATTTAGCCATGCAGATAGTTTTAGAAGTTTATTTAGAATTAATATATTTTAATTTGTAATTTGCTGATGTTTCGAGATAAAAGTGGACTGAGACTCCAGCTGTTCTTTTGCCCCTTCATTAATGTTTGGTAGAAAATTGTTTTCAATAAAACGGTCTACAGAGTAGTATGTGGTTTGACCTGAAATACTCCGAGACATAGTAGGAATGTTCCCTTTGAATTTTGTGCTTTGAGGATCAGAAATTCAATTACCCTTCCACTGCATTGCCATGGCAGCTTAAATATTAAAATGTCAGCAAATAAACCATAACTGTTAGCAAGGGTAGAAACGTATGGGCATAAGCATAGCATAATATTTTGTGTTAATTGATGTGTCCAATAAGTACGTAAATGGCCTGAATGTGACAGCATTTACAGTATTTAAAAAATAAATAAAAAATCTACAATACAAAAGTGGGGTTTTATTAGATTTCATCTTTAGGAACCTGAATGTGTGTATCATTTCAAGCAGGAGATGGTGACTACAGGACATAAACATGGCTTTTGACTGGACCAAACTGTCGCTTGTCAACTCTTACATGTGCCAGATGAGACAGATGGAGAGACCACTGGTCTTCTTTGCAAAAGTGGTGCAAAAGTAGGCTTTCAGTCAGGGTCGAAGTAGATGATTTATGCCATTAGTTTTAAGATCACAGTGCCTAATGAGGCAGAGTCAGAATAGAACAGCTGCCATGTTTGAAGCTCAACCATCAGAGAGATAATTTTTATGGTCCCAGAACTGGCCAAGCTTGAGAGGAGATTGTGAGCATGTCGGTGAAAAAAAGAGAATTATTCAGCTGGAGATCAGATTCTAAATCCACTGATTATTTCTCACTGAGATGATAAAGTAGAAATCATGTTCACATATTGTGTTTGAATGCTTGTCTTGAAAACCTTTTAAGTGTGTCTATTTCTGTCAGTGCATCCCTCTCACTGTCTGTCTCTGTGGTTCTTCTGTCCTCTCTTTCCTGTTTGCAGAGGAATGTGGTTGTGTTGACTCGTGGACGGGCTGCATAATGGAGGACACTGGGTAATGTCCAACATACCCCTGAGACACACACATACACACACACACATACACACCAGAGAGAGGGATAGTGTAACAATTACAGATGCTTATTTATGTTCACCGAAAGGTATAATTACCGCTCTGGGAGTGTGGGAATGAATGCAGAACTGGTAGATAAATGTTCTGTTTTGACCTTACTGATTATTTATAATATCTCGCCAGTGTCAAACCTTTTGTTTTACACAATTCTTAACCAACCATTTAGTCAGTTAAAGAATAAACAGATCAGTGCATGTTAATACCAGGTATATAAGGTGGTCTGTATGCTTTTATCAACTACTGTTATGTGATGAAATTGACAGGGGACACATTATACAAGTAACCCTTTTAAATGAAGGCATTTCATTGCTGCTTTTTTTAAATAATAGTAATTCATTGTGTTGTGTTTTTTTCTTTATTTCCTGTGCTTTGCTGAATCAGGGACAAGGTGCATCGACATTTCAAAATACCATTTGTGTAAAATAATGGACAAATCTGATATAATTTTAATGATCCATGAGCTGAACTTGTTCTCAAGATATTCTGACAGTATTCTCACAGGATATCTGCAGGTTTTAAAAAGTCTTGAATAAGTCTTGAATAATTTAATTTAGCTTCTTTAGAAGGTATTAAAAAATGTTAAATTATATTTATAACTCTTAAATATGTTCTCTCTCCTGTTTTAGGCAGTAATGTTAGTTCACAAATGTATCTGATTGCTGGCTGTCAGGAGACGTTATACACTTATTAAATACAAGTGTGATTATTTCAACAGTGGTTGTGCAATAATCTTTTTTTGTGGCGTTTACAAGGCTTTATCAAACACTGTCTCTACCGTTAGCCACAGTGGGAAGTTCTTCGTTTCACAATGGGAATCTATTTAAGTGAAAACTACTGCCGCATATCCAGGTCCAAGTTGTATTAATTCAATTATTATGTTAGTTGGAGTTATTGTTATATATTGCTGGGAAGCAATGACAAATATGTGATATAATAACAAATATAATAAATAGCTTTAAACAGGTAAGCAGTGTGTGTACAAAAGATGCTTTAACTTGGAAAGCTGCACCGCCTACATTTTGAACCATGCTTCCATCATGATTAGTCAGCACTTACAGCTCTGGTTAATTATCACCTGGTATTCTCTCTACAGGGTCCAACACCCACGGAGATTCTCCAAATGCAGCATCTCTGACTACAAGGAGTTCCTTTTGAAAGGTGGAGGCTCGTGTCTGTTCAACAGGCCAACCAAGGTCAGACTCTCACAACTCTGCCCCAACTGCCATGAATCACACGTCTGCCACGCTTTACACTCGCCTGTCTTCTTCTGTTAGCTGTTCGAGTCAACCGAATGCGGTAATGGATTTGTGGAAGTGGGAGAGGAGTGCGACTGCGGAGCGAGAGCGGTGCGTTTCTTTTACTCCAGGACGTCGGGTCTGTTTGCTGTCGGCTGTTTGTTCAGATGGATGAAGCTCTTTTCCCCTGTTTATTTTCAGGAGTGCTACAAGGAATGTTGCAAGAAGTGCTCCCTCGCCAACGGGGCCCACTGCAGTGACGGCCCGTGCTGCAATAACACATGTCTGGTAGGAGTTTGGTCTTTTTCCTTTTTACAGTTTTACAGCACTGAATATTTATTTGTATTGACTTTTATCTTCTCTCCTTTTCTTGTCAGTTTTATCCACGAGGTTACAGCTGCCGCTACGCTGTGAACGACTGTGATATCTCAGAGACCTGCTCTGGAGACTCTGGACAGGTGTCCTTGTGCTGAACTGTTACATTTGTTTTTGGTTTCTAAATGCTCATTCTTTCAACATTTAATATAATGTGCATGGTTAAAGAGAAGTGTTGTTTTGTGACTGTTTGCAGTGCCCTCCCAATCTTCATAAACAAGATGGTTACCTGTGCCAGGTGAACCAGGTAGGCACTGGCTGGCATCAGAAATGAAGCAGTCCTGCATCAGAATAGCAGTTTGGGGAGCAGCTGACTGAGAATGTATTTACCATCTTGTTATCTCTCTTTCTGAAGGGACGCTGCTACAGCGGAGAGTGCAAGACCAGAGAAAACCAGTGTAAATACATCTGGGGGTCAAGTAAGATGAACATTCCTTTGGCTGGCATTAGCTCGTACTAGTGAAGTGTCAGAGTATCATCATACAGAGATACTGCATGACAAGAGACTCACTGTAGTCAGACTCAGGTCCTACCTCTTCTCTTTACCTCAGAGGCTGGAGGTTCGGAGAAGTTCTGCTATGAGAAGCTGAACACAGAGGGCACAGAGAAGGGCAACTGTGGAAAAGATGGAGACAAATGGATCCAGTGTAGCAAACAGTGAGTTTCAAGACAAATTAGAGTAACTCTGATATTTCCCACATAAAGTATCAGCATGGCAGTACTTCTACATAGAGGCAGGGCTTTGGTTTTTCCTTATTTTCTTTCATTTCTGAAATCAAAGGAGATTACTTATGTTTTTAAGCCAACCAATAGAGGGCAACAGAGAGCACATGTACTGTTTTGCAGCTTTCTCAATATCACTGCATCTTTCCTTTAGCTTGCAAGCCCAGCCCATTGACTTTTGCAACCTTTTTTTATTGTGTTTTGGTCTCTCTAAATGCATCCATGTTGAAATACACTTTTCAACATAAGATGATTTTCACAACTGACAACGAATATAAAAGAATACTTCACCATTGAACAAAAACATTTGTATATCAATTACTCAATGCATGTTACTTTAAAGAACACTTTGTTTTGTTCTCATGCACCACAATGAACGGACAATCTGAAAATGGAGTAAATCCTTGAAGTTGAAGTAGATGAAACTATATCAACACATCCGTTTACAAACTCTGGCACAACTTCTGCAGTATAATCCAAGTCTCATTTATCCAGTCTTGTGCCAGTGTTTCAGGTTCACTCTGAGAGTGCAAGTGAGTTCGATTTTGAATTCATCAGGGATTTAATTAGTTTTTGGATATCTAGTTTACCGTAGAGGCCTGTGAGAAATTGTTTTTCCCCCCAAAGAAGCCAAGGTAACACGGTGTGAGTAGTTGATTTACAAATGGTAATTTAAAGGGTGAAGCATTCTTTTAATAGCTTACTGGGAGGGGACTGTTGAAAATGTATTTATTGTACTCTCTCCAACGTGACGAATGCTCTGTGGGTTGAGCGGGTCGCCTTTTCACCAAAATGACGGCTCATACTGTCACGTATGTCGTCTTTGAACAAGATGCTAAACCTCCTAAAATGCTTTGGATGGGTTAAATATGTGGAATAAAGTTGAAGTTAGAACAAGGAAGACCTGACCAGGCAAAATGTATATTAATTGGATGATTGGCATCTGCACAGACTTCTCTCTGTTGTATTTTTCAGTGATGTGTTCTGTGGTTACCTTTTGTGTACCAACATCGGCCGCAACCCACGCATCGGCATGATGAAAGGCGACATCACCTTAGCCTCCTTCAACCCACAAGGCAGAGTGGTAGACTGCAGGTAAATCCATGTATACTACCAAATATTATATACCATATATTACGAGCTGTCCACGTCCTGGAAACCTTTCACTGTTGCCCATAGTCACATTATTCTGGTTTAATCTTCCATGTATGACTTTTTGCTCCCTCCCCGTCTTTCCATATCTTTCTCGCCCTTTCCGTCCCTCCAACCTCTCTTCACAGTGGCGGCCATGTCCTTTTGGATGATGAGACTGATTTAGGCTACGTGGAGGATGGGTCTCCCTGTGGGCCGTCAATGATGTGCCTTGACCACAAGTGTCTGCCAATCCAGTCACTCAATATGAGCACCTGCCCCAGTGGACCTAATGGACAGGTGTGCTCTGCCCATGGGGTGAGTCCTGCTGTGCACTGACCCACAATTTATTTACACTTTGCTCTCTGAGGTCTTGCGAGGCTTCATTTCATCATATAAATCTTAGACTGGTTCTTCTGGTCCTGTTTTATGTTGTTTGGTCCAGTGAACCAACATGCACTGTAATACCAGCACCCTGGCACTGGCAGACTTACATGAAATGTAGTCATCAATAATATATTATGATAATATTAATAATACACTTTTTGTATTCTACCTAATTATTAAATGTAGCTCAAAGTCTTTTACTTTTTTAATAAAAACAGTACTTAGACAAACAAATATTAAAATGCAATAAAACATTGTAGAATTCTACCAATAAAAATAGAAAAACATTTTGAATAGAATAGCATTTCATTTTAAATTTACGATGACTAAATTCCATTTACTGTCATGACTTACTGGGACACTGGAAAATGAGCCATTATTAATGTTATTAGTAACACCTGTGCTATTCCTTCTATGACAAGTCAATATGTCCGCTTTGAGGAAGGCCTATTGGGTTCCAGTACATTGTTTTTCATCCAGCCATTGTTGTGTAATTCAATCAATTAGATTAAGTTCTGCCTGTAGACTGGCTCTGCTGTTGTTTGCATAATTATATCAGTCTTAACTAAGCAGCTGACCCGGCTTAAAATGCCACTGTAGAGCTGTCATATAATTATTCTCATCTGGATCGGTTTCCAGAAATGTGTTTTTATCAACTTTTTACAGTGTAGTAAGTGTTTATGTGGGAGCTTTTGTTAACTGTGGATGAACAATCCAGATGATTCCCAAAAAGCATCCCAGTGTGTCAGCATCTTTATTTACAGCTCTTACGTTTCCCTCGTCACCTCATCTATTTGTGTCTGATCTGTTCAGGTGTGCAACAATGAAGCCACATGCACCTGTGACACCACCTGGGCGGGGACAGACTGTAGCATGCCTGACCCGCCTAAAGAGCCTGAGGCCACTCAGGACGAAGGACCCAAGGGTCGGTTTTCTCCTCTTTCAACCTCTGCTGTCCGATAGAATGAATAACACACACGTTTATGTACACTGATTTAATTTAGCCAAGATTTATGCTGACTTATACACTGACTGTATATACGTTGTTGTCATTGTCAGTCACACTGTTAGATCGGAGTCAGCGCACAGTTTCACAGGAGTACTTGGGTCATAAAGACTTCCCATGTAAGGTGCCGACTGCAGGAGAATAAAACAACAGCGTTACATTTGTTATGTTTTTAGAAGATGAAATGAACACACAGTTCAAGTTGTACACCTGACACTTTGACCACCAGGGGGACAGGCAAGGTGGTTAAGGGGGTTGGAAGCATCACAGAGGGAACCGTGTCACTTCATCCATGACTCTGAAGCAGACGCCTGCTGTTTGTTTTTGACAGGGTGGTAATAATGCTCCTTTTCCCTCTGCACAGTGAGCGTGGCCACTAACAGGCTGATAGGGGCAGTAGCAGGGACCATTCTGGCCCTGGGGGTGATTTTTGGAGGCACAGGGTGGGGAATAGAGTAAGCATCTTTAACCCTTTCACAGCTCTTCCTCTCATAGTGGTGCCTCAGTGTGCGGGCGGTCTCGTGAGCCGGCCTGAGCCCGTGTGTGCGTCCCGGTGGCTTTGTGTTTTCTTGTGTGTTGGTGATGACCATATAATTGTCATGTGATTGGATGTATTCAGTGTTGTGTGATTGATTGATGGACTCCTCCTCCTCCTCTTCCTCCTCCTCCTCCTCTCCTGCCACCTCCTGTTGTTCCCCATTACTACAAGCCTCTTTCTTCATCCTCCCTCTTCTTCCTCTTGTCCCTTTTCTTTCTCTAATTCTTAGTCGTTATGTGGTTGCTCCTGTGATCCTCTCCTTTCTGGGGCATGTGGGGCATTTAGATGGAAAACAGTCCTGAGAAATGTCCAGTTAGTGACCTGGCTTGTCAGTCAGTGGTAGGCTGTGTGGTGACTGGGACCCCTAAAAACATTTCTACTGCTCATACTGCAGCCCACATATATACATCACCTGTCAATCTGTGTTTGACTATACCTTCATAGTGACGGATACCCAGGGTCTAGTCTTCTGCACAACCTAAACGGACAAAGCACTGCTAATCACTACCTCAGCTGACACCTGATAAATGAAAAGATTCCCAGGACCTCTACTTCATTATCCTCATGTTACACACTAAAGGGGGCATGCAAACTCAGATTCAGTCATTTTATTGTACAAGTACCTATGGTTATGTTTTCTGTTCCATGTGAAATCGTCATTGTACAGTTACATGTTATATATACAGTAAGTGAGTATAGAAACTCATGTCTTTTTCCCCATAACCCTTTACAGGTCCTAGTGCCACCAATCTAATAATAGGCTCCATCGCCGGAGCCATCCTTGTGGCTGCCATAGTGCTGGGGGGGACTGGATGGGGCTTTAAGTAAGCAACACGCCGCATGCCTCTCCTGCTGTAACTATAGCATCCCTGCTGCTTCTAGACACCAGGGTTTGAGGTCCTGCTACAGAATATGGACCCCAGGGTGGACAATACACAAACACATGCTTAACACATATTTAAACTGCTCAACTCCATCCAGTGTGCAGTCCTGGTTTTTATAGAGGAGGATGCATAGATGGATGTGTAAAGGGTGATTTGGAGAGACGCTGGGCTCCATGTGGGGCTCGTCTGTTGATCTGTAGCAGAACCTCAAACTGATTGGACGGGCAGAGCTTACGCTTGACATGCATGTTAAGTCCTGATAACAGAGGGGAAACAATACTTTTAAACACTTAATAATACTTTTTTTTTTAAACTTGTGTTTATGCTTGTATTGATAAATTGAAATCTTTCTCCCCTCTGAAATCCAAAATAGGCCTCTAATATCTCTGTAGCCAGTAAATGTACTTTATTGTACAATAGATAAATGTGTTAAGTCTACTGCTAATTAGCCTGCTGTCTTGAGCAACAGGGGTGCTACACATTTTAATATAAATAGGCCTAAAAAATAACTGAGAAATACAATCCTGCTGCCTTCAAAGCATGCCAGGTAGCAAAGCATCATGGTCTTCACCAAAACAAACAAAAAAAGAAGGAAAGCAAACAGCATAAGAAACATTTCTGCATGTTAACTTGTTGATTTGGAGGAGGTCAGTTCATTGCACAAAGGCTGAGCCAAACCCAGATTGATTTGGTCCAGGGTTGTCATGCTCTCATCACCTCCATGATCTTTTTCTCAGTCCGTTACTGTTTGAGGGTGAGACTTTAAATGGAGTGGTGAGAGCGACAGAGAGACAGAGACAGAGGCCAGGACCCTTTTTGTTGGCCGCAGCCTTTGTGCCATGGCTGGCCACACCCACCTAAGATGGCCAGGCTCCGCCCTAGAGCAGAGCAGGACTCTCGGACCCCGCCCACACCAGCTGCCATTGCTGCCTGCTTCACAGACCTGGTACAGACACAGCGCATTGCACTGCATGAATCACGCACAACAATAGTGCCACCTTCAACTGGCCTACTATTGGAACAGGTGCATGACAGAGTGATAGAAGCCCCACAACAAGCCACAGTACGGGGAGGTTATGCATCACTCCTGTTGTCGTATTGTTGTCGTCCCACTGTTGTGGTAGTAGGTATTGTTGCTGCTGCTGCTGTGATTGTTGTTTATGTGGTTGTCTCCTCTTTCCCTCTTCTATAGAATGTATTTTATGTTAGCTCTTTCCTCCCAGATTGTTATGTTTTGAGTGGAACTAATGTCTTTCCCATCAAAACTGGTAATAATGTCTCCTACACTTCTTCACCTTGTAAACTGATGTTGCACGCACAAGCCATTCGGAAGTTGCCTGTAAGAGGGCAAAAGAGGACATTTATATTCATAGACCTTCAAAATGTATTCATTTGCTCATTTGAAACTGGGTGAATGTTTTCATTTAAGTCACTCTCCAATGCTCAGTTTCAACAATCGGAACACTGAGCCTAAATAGAAAGGGTCTTCATTATGTTTACCATACTGCCAATCATCATACATTGGGATGTAAAGATTTGTGAATATAAATACCTCTGACTGCCTCTTTACAGTCAAGGCCAAACTGGCTCAACATGGACCAGCCTTTCATCCCTTCTCGGAAGTCCTCTAATAATTATATAACCATGGAGATTATCTTTATTTGTTTTATCTTGAATATAACAATAGCTAAGGAATTGTTAGTGGAATTTTACTTCCGGGTCTACTATTGTAAACTAAGGATCTGAGTGTGGTTGCTGGTCCAGGTTGCACTAGCTGTGTTACAGATGTTATTATTGCATACACTGACTCCTGTTTCTTGTCTCCATGTAAGAAATGTGAAGAAACGGCGATACGACCCCAACGCTTCAGCCATTTAACGCAAGGAGAGATGGCAATCACAGATGGACTCCTTCAAGGCTCCCTTAGATGGCTACCTGACAGCTGGACTGCACTTATTACTGCTGACCTTTGGCATTAGATTTACTTGAAAAAGACATAGTGGACATTTTAACAAATTCCATTGTAGTGACGTTAGAAACGCAGCCTTTTCAACTCCACCTCACCCATGTACCAAACCCCCACCCCCACCCTGATCTCTAGAGTGACAGAGCTCCTCTTCCATCCTTTAGTGCCAGTGCACAGGCGTTCAGGCGGAATCCACACCACTCTCTCACCTGGCATGACTATTCGCACAAAAGCGTGCTGCTTGCTGGCCCCCTGGCATGAAGAGCCCTCTCTGCAGGGCTCTGCATGGCTACGAAAGCTATACCGCAAACACATACAAAGAAAAAAACAACTGAATTATCTAATGCAGGGGTAGGGCCTTGTTAAAATCCAAACCCAGTGGAAAGATGGTTGAAGCTCCTATAGTTCACGTTTTAGGGGCTGTAGATGATTAAGGAGGCTGCATGTGAGGACCCATAGGGGCAGTGCAGACCACCTAGTGAATGCAAACACACAACATGTACATAAATGAAGAGTTCAGGTTTGGAATAACGGCATATTTTAAAAGAACATCAATTGCTTATGTTTTTATTTTTTTAAATCTTAGCATGTTGTATAGCGGGTGTTTTTGGTAATGTTCTTGAAAAAAATAAAGGGATTTGGGACAAAACTGTAACTGCACGCTGCACAGCTTCCTGTCAGTGTCTGGGATTGGGTCAAAGGTTAAATTCAGCGGACAGAGTAGCTATGGTGGTCGAGGAGAAGCATGTCAGTTCTAGAGTGATTCAGACTGATATCGCCTCAGATGAATGTCACAAGACACCCCCTCCCTCCCCCCTCCCGGAGTATCTTCAACAGTGACTCAGAAGCCAAAGAACCAATCACCTGAACATATGGATGTTGTTGCACACAGAGCACTTTCCCTCTGTCTGCATCCAGTGGTGCCTCTCCTGCTGCTGAGGGCATAACTCTGTCCATGCAGGCGCTCACCTGTCCAGCCAGGTCTCACGTAACAGTCCTCATCAACACCCACTATACTGGCTTAACCTTTTGCTCTCATAAACTCTTAGCAGAAATCAAGTTCAGCTCTACCGGTAACGCTGCATGCATTCACTATAGTGGGCTTATAATTCTATATGGGAGTCCCCAAAATCTGCAAGAAAAATATGCTACAAAAGATAGGTGCATGTCAACAACAAAAACATTTAACTTTTATTTACTATGCAAAGAGAGATATTGCACAAACGTATGGTTAAATTAATATCAACGTAGACATGGAATTACAACAACTTTCTGCTAATCAGCTAATCTTTATTATTTGGCCACTCCTATGTCTGGTTTCACTTCGCTTCAACGTACTCAAACTATGAATGGACAAATAGAAAAAAAGAACGAGTTAATATTTCCAATGAAAAGCGAGAGAGCACCCTTTTACATTCGTGGAACTGAAAATATTTTTTGTGTGTTTTTCATCTGGTATGATATTTTTAATCTCACACATGCACACGCACGTACACAAACACACTGTATGGTGTCTGTACATATCGAGGCCTGAACAGTTTTCTTGTGCAGGGCTATTATTTCCAGTCCAGCTGATAGTTGGTGTGTTCCAGGTGCTGCCATAGCACTGGCATCGTTGTAATCCTCCATGTTACTCATCATCCGGTGTCCCTCTCTCACTGCATCATGTACATTTGGACGGATGAATAAACTACTGACAAATTTTATCTGACCGTTTCTGTGTTTTCCCTGCCGAATCATCACAACTTTTTTTATTTTATCTCCTTAGTATCATATATAAATATATATGACTGAAGATTTAACACATGTACACATTATGGATTAGTGTAGAAAACACATAAATACCGCTGCATATGTTAAAGTGCTTCACAATGGTTCAGTGTTATCACTTTGAGGCCTTTTAACAATCACATATTCACAACAACTAATTGTTAAACTCATTTTACATTTTGGGAAATACAATTATTCGGTTTCCTGCAGAGAGTTTGACGATGAGATTGATATCGCTGTCCAAACAACCTCTTACAAAGATGACTGTGGGGCCATAAGGATATATGGTTCCTTTATTAAGCCACAGCCAAGTTATTGTTAGCTGAGCTTAGTGGGAAATACTATTTGGCAAATAACTCTCTGTAAAGCCACAAATCAAGTTCAAGTGCACATGGTGATATTAAGTGGTATTGATCCCAATATCTAACTTTCTCCCCAAAAAAAAGGGAATATGGGGTTTCCTAAAATGTCAAACTGTTCAGTTAATCCATCCATTCATCCATTATCCTCTGCTTATCCATGGCCAGGTCACGGGGGCTGCACGCTGAGGGGCAGCACATTATAGAAGTCCCTCTCCCAGCAATGCTCTCCCCTCTTTCTGGGGGACACAAGGCGTTTCGCAATATGGGATTACGCAATATGTAATCCCTCCAGTGTGTTCTGGGTCTACCCTGGGGCCTCTTACCGGTTGGACTTCCGGTTGGACCTCTAAATGAAGGCGTCCAGGAGACAAACTGCACCGCAAAACAAGACGCATTTCTGTTGTCACAAAACTGGACACTCTGTTCCCCCTGGCTGCACCTTGAAATCCTGTCTATGAAAACTACAAACCGGATTGGTGAAAAGGAACAACCGTGGCGAAGGAAACGTGTTTGACTTTACAGACACAGCTATCACTATTTATACAAAGACTGGATTGCTTGTTGCAATTACCCCAATGCCCATTTATACTCACAGTACCCCTACAGGACTCAGTGTTTCAATATGAATCTGAAAATGGTTTTCATTTAAAAGATATAATTTAGGCTTTGCAGTGGAAATTGTCATATACAGTCTGCTTCCTTGTGTTCTTATAAGAATTAATGAATGGGGAAAAAACCTTCCCAGTACATTTAGTGTTGGCCTCTCACTGAGAGAGTAATTACATTTGAGATCAGGTATGCATGTGACATTTCAGTAAAAGCATAGAAATGTTACTCGTGCACCACTCACTGAAACACTGTTCATGACTCAGCTATTTTTGACAGAAAGCAGAACCACCCAAGACTCTGTCTGGGCATGTCTAATTGCTTATGTTTTCTGCCGGCTTTTTATTTAAAAAAAAATTAAGCACAAAAAATTAAGCACAATATACCACTGACTTAGAGCTCTGAATGTGGATATGGTCACAAACGTTTTTTATTTATTTGCATCTTCATGAAAAATAATCAAGTTAAGATTGACAGATGGCCAATGACTTCAGATGCTCTGAAGCAGCTGGATATATGTTATATAGAACATCTCTTGATGGGCAGGATCCTAATCTGAACAAAGCTATATTAAGAAACCCTTTACTCAAATGTTCTTATTTTTGGACACAACAAGGAAGCAACCACATTACATAATCTACCTAAAATTATTGATCATTATTGAGTTGGAAGAGCACTGGATTTATTCCTGATTCACCAAGTTGATCAGTGTGTGTTCGAAACCTAAAACAAAAACTTATATTTTTACAGTTAGTTTTGCACTTTTTCAACAATATAAATGAATGAATAATTGGGAAATAATGCAACAAAGATATTTAAATATTTACAGTAGCTGATAAACGAAAGAAAAATAGCATTGAAAAGAAGATTACCTGAACATGACCAAGAGTCTCCAACAACATTGATAATGGCAGCAAATTGTTCTTTAAAGGTTGAATTTATACACATGAGGCAGTACATATTTAAAAACATAAATGTAGTACACAAGTAATGCTCGCAAAGGAGGGAGGCATTGACGTCAATTAAGACCCAACAGATCTTTACCAAGCTCCAATCAACACCAGTCTTGTTAGTCGGCCCAGCTTTGGTGGTAAGTACATTTATTTCATTACTGCGCTTTATTTAGACTACCATTATTTACTTTTATATTATCATCATTTGTATTTGATCCTATATTCCGTTTTTCTGGTTTATTACATATCTGTTCTACTAATTGTTTGGGGTTCTTTACGTTTCCTGGTTAATTAAAGAACTAATCTGCACAGATGATTATGGTCAATACTTTTTATTGTAGGGCGAATTATTAGCCTGCAATTTAAACATATGCGGACCTTGTCTAAAACAAGATATGGGGCGTATGTTTGCAGATGTAGCGTTCTAAAATGCATTAGGCTTTTAGCATCCACATTACATACATTTAAATGTAATACCTAAAAAAAAAAACATGCATTTTGAGAGACGTGTGTCAGTTTTTAGGTGTGAACTTGCTGAGTTTTTAAAATAGCTAAATGAATGGCCTAATCAGTAATGTCAACTCACCTTACTGATAACCAATACACAGAAGACACATCTGACCTGTTGCGTCTTCTGCAGATGGTCCCGGTGCTCCTGAACACACCTGTGGCTACAGTGTTCGTGCTGAGCTGCATGTGTGCCGTGCCGCTGCAGAGCCAGAAGCCGGCTCACGACGACCCCCTGACGGCCCACCGGTCCAACCCGCAGTGCTGGGACTCTTCCGCAGCTCTGCTACTGGAGATGCGCTCCCCGAGGATCGCTGACACTTTGCCCGGCTTCTGGGACATGATGGTGTTCCTCAGGTCGTCAGACAACAGCAAACACACGGCGCTGTTTTGGGACCTAGCCCGGGTCTTCTGGGACCTCTATCTGGACTGCGTGCTGTCCAAGAGTCACGGCCTGGGGCGGAGACACACCACCGCTTTACAATCGCTCATCGCTGACAGTAAGTGTCCTGTATGCCTCTTCATGGGATTAGTCAAAGTGTATGTAGCGCCACTAATATCCCTGCTCTCTACTTTTATTCATGCATTTGTTAATGTATTATCATTATTATTATTATACTGCAAAAGTCAAGTAGTCTAGAAATATAGAAAAATTACAATAAAAATATGAAAAAGATTACATACTTGCCTACAAGATAATAGCATGAGAGAGCTGTACAGTTTTTTGTCTGATGTTTAAAAACATTAGTCAGAGGATGTTCATACGTTCATAGTAAAGAGAATATGTGCTATGTTCAGGGATAATAGTCCTAGATGTGCATTAATGTGATGCATATGTCAAGCAGTTATTATTCACAAGCAACCCCATAAGATTAAATACACAAAGTGGTTGAAATTCACCTTTACCATCAGCAGTAAAGTGCAAATGTGTGTGTGTGTGTGTGTATGTGTGTGTGTGTCTTTTATAGAGTCATTCAGATGGAACAGCTCAGGCTCTAACACCCGGGCGTGGGTCAGTGTAAGAATGAGATCCAGAGGACACATCAAGACCATGAAGATCAAACCCAGATCAAACACACTCTCCTACAAATAGTTAATATTATTTCCAGATTATAATATGTAATTACCCACTTAATTACTAGAATATTTCACAATTATTTAGGAATATTACAGGCTTACTTTAGTTAAAAGTGTCTGTGGCCACAATAGCGAGTTTACGTTACTGTATTAGTTAAAAATGCACCATAAGATGTCCTAATTACTTAAAATATACACCTCACACTAATTCAAAATGGTGATCAAACATTTGAACTATATTTGATGGTTTATTTTTGCTATCATATGTTCCTATGTGATGTGAATCAAAAGTAAGAATTGTATGTAATGATGTTGGATTACCTGTTTGTTCATTTGAAGAATAAATTAATGTAGCCTGTCATGGCTGTAAGTTGCCTATCCTTAGTTGACTATCCAAGTTCAGCAAATTTCCTAAAAAATAAATAAATAGGCAAATCATGTGGGCGTACATGACTAAATGATCAGAAAAAGGCAAAGATGACATTTGTCATTATGGGTTTCTGTTATGAATGATTTATTTCAACCCAAACATAATCATGGCACTCCTGTGACAACTACTGGCACTTGCACCTAACTACATATAATTAGAGGACAAGTGGAGATATTATTTGACTTGAATAAAAAAAAAAGATAAATAGTTTTAAATTATATTAAAAGGATGATTTATTTTCATTGTTTTAGCCCATTGTTGTAAATGACTATGCAAGCAATTATTTGGAATGCGTATATTTTGTTCCTTTTTGTTTCTAAACCAGCGAAATCATACATAAATAAAATGAATGACAAACAAAAAAGTACAGGGAGGTTGCTTGAAGGATGTATACAGAGAATCGGGGGCTCAGTTGACTCAACTAAAACCATAAATATGATTTACGGCAGCTGACCTGTCGTAACTACATCAGCCTGTAGTCTCTGCAGGATGAGCCAATAGCAGCTCCGTGTTGCTCAGGCCGCTTCTTTCACTTTCACTTTTACTTCCTACTTTAACTGGACTTGTTTTGAGAGGAACTGCGCCGAAGTGCAAAGTCTCATTAAGTTGGTGTATATTATACCTCATTTAAATATTTCTCAGTGGTCTTCAATTCCATACAGTCCGTCTACCTCGAGTATGTTGAAGAGGAAAACACATATTCTCTTCAGTTGTCGTCGGACCTGCTGAAAACTCCTCTCCATACAGGTAACACACGTTTATCAAGTCTAAACGTCTGGTTTAATTGTTGAATCGAGCTGAAACCTAATCTAATCAAAGTATGTGGATGTTTGATAGTGACAATGTAGCCGGTGTTCATATGATCATGTGATGGTATGTCAGGATGTTGTGATTTTATTTGAGATAAGACACTTGTCTTTACATTACATTACATTTCATTTAGCTGACGCTTTTATCCAAAGCGACTTACAATAAGTGCATTCCACCATGAGTACAAACAAGAATCAGAACAACAAGAATCACGAAGGTACAATTTCGTCAAAAAGTTCAACTACAAAGTGCTATCAGTAAGAGCCATTTCAGTGCTACTATAGTGCTACATCCTTTATTCAAGGTATAGTCGGAAAAGATGTGTTTTTAGTTTGCGACGGAAGATGTAGAGACTTTCTGCTGTCCTGATGTCAATGGGGAGCTTGTCTTGTCATTAGGTGTGTTTTGCTAAATACTCTGAAAGTATTTTCCTCTCTAACTCTTAACCTGCTTTCTCTCTCTCAAACACACACATACACACATAGGTTTTAACCACTTGACTAAGGGTTAATACAAATTAATCACAAAATAGAACACTTAACACCATCCAGTATTAACATTCGTATATCTGTGAGGATAAAGAACAGCTCACATGTACCAGTGTGTCAGGCCGCATACATCGCAACAGAGAAACCAGACATTTAAATTAAGCTATTTGCATCTTTTTTTTAGCAGACAAAATGGATTTCCAGAGGCTCCTCTTAGATGTTGGCAAGGCCCTGAGTAAGGATGAGGTCAAATCTTTAGCATTTCTTTGCACTGACTTCCTGGCTCGAAACCCGACCTCCGTGAAGTCGGCCGGTGACCTCTTCTCTCGTCTGGGGGATCAAGACCACCTGTCTGCTGAGCAACCGTACCTGCTGACTGAGCTCCTCTTCATCATCCAACGCACCCGGCTGATACGTGACCTCGGGCTCCCTGGCGGAGCATCACCAACCAGGAGCCTCATCTCACCTTACAGGTTGACTTCTGTGTTGCTGTTCTTAAGTAAAACATCAAGCACGATCTAGTTCAATTCATTTTGAGCTGGTGAAATGTTGTGTAGAAATAATGATCTTTGTCATGGTGTGTAGAAAAGATGTATAGCTTGATATCTGTGTTGATGTTATGCAAAAAAACAACGGACACATACGTTTAAGATGCAACAGTGATTTTACAGTGAAAAGCACTTAAATATGAGCGTGCACTTCCAACTTCACTATGAGAAGTTGGAAGTGCACTGTACTATAATGTCCATAAAACAGTTATTTGTGTAACCTCACCGTATATTTAAGAAACACACATTGTATTGAGATATTCCAAAATCTTTTCTACACATTCACAACCTTTAAACTTTAATAGTTTTCTTTTACATGTTTTCAAATATTCAACAACTATTTCTGATTATCTCTGAATATAATTTGACACGTTCCAAATATTACTGTCCCTCATTTTAGCCCATGGGTATCAGCCAAGACGCCTTTATCATTCAGCTGATAAAAAAATCAAAGTACTTCGCTCGACACACAAAATATTCCCAATCAGCTTTGCATCCTCATCGCAAAATGTATCCAGTGACCTCAGAATAGTGAATATAATGACCTACTGTTAGTCCTTTGACAACATTGAACAGTTTTACTTACATTCATTATGTTCCCTGTATTTCCAGGACGCTGCTTTACAACCTGTCTGAGGAGATTACTGATAAGGACTTGACAGATCTGAAGTTCTTGTTATACCAACATCTTCCACGTAGGAAACTGGAGGAAAATGTTGTGAGTGTCAATGAACCACATGAGTTAGATGGTGTTTAAGCAAACATCCATAGCCATAAACCTACAAATATATATTCATTTTATAAATAATACTGTTCTTCTTGATCAAAAGATACATTTAAAAAAAAAAGCATTGTTAATTGTATTTGACTTATACCTCATTTTGAATCTGCCATAGAGCATGCATGATATTACATGATGGTAAAATAAAGTAGAACTGTGAATTTGCTCAACTTTTCAGTCTACACTGGAAGTCTTCCTGGAGATGGAGCACAAGGACCTCATCAGTGACAATAATCTAAATCTACTGGAGACCATAATTGACTCAGTCTGTCCCATGTTGAAAGACAAGATCAGCCAGTTTAAAGCACTGCAGGGTAAGATACTGAACCATAATCTCATTGCAAATGTTACTTGTAAAAATAAATGTGGGAATGAGGATACAAAGCAGGCACTGGAGACAGATTTTTTTTTTTTTAAAGAGTTTAATTCAGAATCCAGAGGTAGGAAACAGCAGGGCCTTCAAGGAGCCACTTGAGGGGACATTGCATGATCTTACATGAAATACCTGGATCCTAACTTTCGCCTTAAGCACAACCACAACCTAACCTCAATCCTTACCTTAACCCTACCGAAGTCTGAGTCTAAAGTGTGATCATTTACGTTGTGGGGACTTGTGTTTACACCCTGAAAGGGAGGTGAGTCCCCACAGATGAAGAGAGGAGCACGATGATGCTGGAACAGTTCGTCTCTCGAGCTGCATATATTTCATCTTTCACTTCCACCTAATTTGAATATTTGCTGATTATCCTGTCTGTAAATAACAACACTATTGGTTTACCTGTTTCATTCCTAACTACAGTAACTCACACCAGTCTTGTAGCTCAAGAATCAAGTCGACCAAGGTCAAAGTCGTACACTCTGGCACCAAACCAGGTACGGTCTTTTATATTGCTTTGAATCCCTCTGAGTTTCTGTGTCAGATTTCTACCAGCATTGTATTACCACACTGACATGCAGCATCTCGCGTTACGGACACTTTATTCTATCTGGGTAGCCATTTGCTTACAATTTGCCATTTGTCTGTTTTTTCTGTTTGTTATTAGGCCTCTCAATCTTTAAATTCAGAGAGGACTGCCTCGGGTGAACTGTCAGGTAAAAATATGTTTTAAGATCATTTTGATGTTGTGGTATATCTGTGTTTAAAGTACTTTTCTTTGAATTACAGTGTCCCTCATACATATTACATAGTGGGACATAATTAGGAGATACAAAGTAAAAAAACAAATAAACAACACACTTAGCCAATGAATTCTTTTCTTTCAAATGGCAGATGTTGCATCGCTATTTTCTTTAAATATCATAATGCTTTTTTCTTACTCTCAAACATGTCAAATTAAAATGTTAGAAAAGTTGCACGTACATTCAACATTGTATTGTATTTCTAAGCATTTTGTTACTTTTTTCTTCTCAGAAGAATTTGCACCGGATGAGGTGAGAATGTGTCATTAAAAAGTTAAAAGTTATATGACGAATACAATTTGACATATTTTGTGTGTTAATGAAAGTTTCTACCACACACAGTACAGCATGAATACTTCCAACACCTCTATGGGTGAGTCTTGTCTTGTGTTTGTTGTGTCACAATTGGGACCTTTCAAGTGCAGTGGATGGATTTACTCTGACTCCTCTTGTTTTTTAGATTTGCCAAATGTGTTTAATGGTGCAGATGACTGTGTGGCCCTGTCGCTTGAATTGAGTGGTTTGAACACTGATACAAGCCGCCGTGCCTCCTTGATAAGCCAGTGTGAGTCATTTCTCTGCCAAGCTGTGATGAAGTGACATACACATGTCAGACCTTTTAATTATTCAAATGTAATTTTTGCCTGTAATCGTCTGTTCCATAGTGAAGGTAGATGCTCAAGAAGACAGGGCCTCCTCTGAAACACAGATGTCTCAGACTACAAACCAAAACACTGAGGTGCGTTTGAGGGGTTATAATTTCTTCTCATTACATTACATTACATTTCATTTAGCTGACGCTTTTATCCAAAGCGACTTACATGCTATACAGTAGACCGTAGACACAGCAACGGTGAGCAATTAGGGTTAAGTGTCTTGCTCAAGGACACAACGACATGGACTGGCTGAGCTGGGGTTTGAACCACCGACCTTCTGATTGAAAGACTGACTTGCTAACCACTGAGCCACAGTCGCCCCCAAGTACATGTGCTCAAGTAATGAGTCATGTGGCACTGCGTGTGCTGTGAAGAAGAACAGCTATTGTTTACGTGTTACTTGTAGCAAACAAAGTACAGAATTGTATCAAAATGCAAGTGTTTCGCTGAATCCTGTCTCGGGTTCTGTGTTTTTCTCTGTAGGCTTTGGAAATATATCCTATGACTGCAGCAAAGAGGGGGGTTTGCTTGATAGTAAACAACTACGACTTCACTCAATCCAGAATTAATCTCCACAATCGGGAAGGGACCAAACTGGATGAAAGTAAGCTGATATGAAACTGGTGCTCAGTCTGTATTCAGGCCTGTTGCTGCATGTTTACGTGCAACTGTGTGTCTTCCAGAGCATCTGCACAAAGTGTTTGAATGGCTCGGCTTCACGGTCAAGATAAAGAGCGACTGTACGAGCAAGGAGATGCGGTCTGTGTTGCGGGAGCTCGGCAGCAGAAACCATAGTCAGATGGACTGTCTGGTATGCTGCATTCTCAGCCACGGCAAGGAGGGATGTGTGTACGGCGTGGACGGCTACACCGTGGACATTAAGGAGCTGACGGAACCTTTCAATGGGTTAAAGTCCGCCTCTTTGGCAAACAAACCAAAGCTGTTTTTTATCCAGGCCTGCCAGGGCAACAACGAGCAGAAGGCTGTCAACATTTGCGCTGATGGTCCTGAACCTAGTGCCGTTTGCAGCGATGCTTTTAAATCTGAGGATTCCATCCCATCCGATGCAGATTTCCTGCTGGGAATGGCCACCATTCCTTATTTCGTCTCTTTCAGAGACAGGAAAAATGGCACGTGGTTTATTCAGTCATTGTGCCAAAACCTTGTCCAGATGGTGCCAAGGTTAGTTCAGCAAAATATCAGATGTTGTACCATTTTTAACGTTGTGAGTATTAGTTGAGTATTGCCTTTTTATGCTACTTTACCCCTTACATTTCAGTAGGAAATATTCTACATTTTACTTCATCCATTTCAAAGATTAAAACATACATACATAAACAGTTAAAACATAGTGCATTAATGCAATGGTTACATATTCATATGTCAATGATAATAATCCCATAAAATGATAATATACACCAACAGAGGCCATTTAGCATAATGAGTACATTTTGTCGCTTATACTTCTGTATATACTTAAATACAATTTTGAATGCAGGTCTAATACTTGAAATTAGGTATTTATATTGTGTGTTATTGGTAGTTTTACTTATAAATTAATTCAATTATTTTAATTACGTCTTCTGATATGTAATTGTTTGAGATCTAATTATAGGTGTCTTTCTTGTTCACTATTTCACAGTAGCTTTATTTTTTTCCAGGGGTTGGGATCTTGTGTCTATCCTGACAAAAGTAAATGCAGATGTTAGCCGGAAGACTGATTCCTACGGAGTAAAAAAGCAGATGCCTCAACCAGCGTTCACTCTGACGAAGAAAGTGGTCTTTCCAATCCCTGAAGCCGCTCCTCCCAGCCTGCTGCGCTGACGACAACAATCTGCTGCCTGCTCGATGGACTCATCAGATGATCCCTGAGACACAAGTGTTTTTGTCTTGAATTACCTTGTTCACAATTAGAATTTGGCTGGACATAGTTTTAAAGCAGTATTTTCATAACAACACCACCTAAGCCAGTTCCATTTCTAATGCACCTTGAGGGTAAAATCTCCAAAAAGGCTTTTAAGTGGACCTTCAGTTGATGAAATATATACAGTTGTCACAATTGTTCTTAATTTTATACCTGTTATGATTCAGAACGTGTACACACAAGTTCAACCTCTATTTACAGTTTTAATGTTGAACTTCAATGAACTGTTTGAGCTAATCATTCACATTGATCCAGATGTAAGTGCAACAACCAACATACTTCATTATTTTTATTTTTAATGTGATTTTAGAAATTAATGTGATGGTATTATTGTTACCATTTAAAGAAACTATCATTGTTTACAGTCACACAAATCCATAAAATCCATATTTTTATCAATGATGCAATAAATGATAAATACACTGCCTTTGTGAAACTATTGTGTAGTTTCTATTCATTTTGATTGTAAAAGTGCATGCAAATGTAAAATATTCTGTTTCAGTGTCTTACATTTGTAACTAGCTGAGTCTTCAATGCAGCTCTTCTCAGTGAAGGGTTCAGCTTGAAGTTTTTATAATGTCACAAAATTGTGCCAAAGTTGAAAATTTGAATCTACCAAATAGTGCTAAAAAATAGTTTATTAATTGAGTAGTCAATCAAAGCCAAATTTATCTCTAGCAATCGATCAATTGTATTTATTCATCAAACTATTGATCAATTAATACAAAAAGTTACATGCTGCCTATAGTATCCGATATGCAGTTCATGCATAAACGTGTACATTATGTACTTATCTACACTTTCTTCCTCTTTTCTGGCTGCTGCTTCTTCTGACTATGAATATGATAACCAGTGTTTTTAAGATTACATATGAGGAGGTTTTAAATTGACTGAAATCTGGTAACAAATGCTCCCTAAACCGTTTCAACTCCGAGGCCGGAACTTCCCATCATCACCAGATGGGGGCGGTAAACACTTCATATCCCTACAGATGACCCGTTTGTGACCCGGATGTTGATATGATGTTACATTCCGTATTTTCCCAGGCCAGGTTACAATGAAGAATTTGTAGCATTTTCAGTCCGTTACACATTCTTCATAATAGCAAAACTAGATGCCCACAATATTATATTTAAGTGGTGTCTGAGATTTGCCCGCAATATCATCTTTAATCAGCCCGCAAACAGAACGACAGAAAAGTGTAAACATGTCTCAAGAAGGATATCAGTCAGCTCCCGCCGACACGAGGTTTGTTGATTTATTACTTATGCTACGTTCAAGGTGTGCTGTAAATATACAATAACACGCTGACAGCATTTAATAGTCTGAGACAATTATAATAATGTATCATATATACACCCGCTTTTGATTTTTGGAAACTACCTCATTGTTTCTTGCAAATCATCAGCTCAGCCCAAAAACCACACTTCAGTGTATTTCATGTTTTTATTTATTTTATTGTATAGCTTTTAGGATGATGAAAGTGTCTTTGAGTACCATGAAAAGCGCTACATAAATTCAATGCATTATTATTATTGTTATGTATTTGTATTGTCATTTGTCCTAAAAACTGGGTCCAGGTGAAAACAGTCCTTCATATTCCTCCTCTTATTGTTCTTTACTTCCCTCTCCCTCCTTTTCTCATGTTTAATAGTTTTGATTTCTGAATTCGGTTCATTATATCCTCTACGTTGCATGTTTGTTGGTATTTTCCCCTTTGAAAATGATTTATTCAAACTTTCAGCAATACTTTCTTCATTGTCCACTGCAGCAGCTACAAGCAGACCTCAGTTAATTGAACATCAGCTTCGTAGTGTTCAGTGGAAATGTGCAGGGAGGCTGAGGCGAAAGCATTTCTGTGGTTAGTAAAGTGCGAGGCTAACATTTCATATGCAGCTTAATGAAATTGAATGTTCAGGGCTGGGAAGGTTATACAATATGAAGGTATGCTTTCATAGATCTATGAAATGGTGTGGCTTTTATAACATTTTTATTTAAATACCCCCGTGACGATCATGATAATAATAATAATAATAGCCTGTATCAGAAACGTCTGATCAAATCACATTACATTTGAAGTCAACATGATAATGCTTAAGAGGCCAACTTGTTCTTTCTCCTTCAATGTTGTGTTTTTTATTGCTTATAGACTTGCCATGTCATCTCGCTGTTTAACATTAGAGCGCTACAAATATGCATTATTAAATCGTCTGCATTATTACACACTCACAGAACATGTGCATAGAGGACCGAGACCTTGAGCATTTGCCAGTTTAGAGCAGCACAGCCTTGTAAAACATTTCTTCTGGTCTCGGTTAACGGTTTGTGGCACTTGTTCCATACAGCTTGAATATACATGACTTGCAGAGGACCACCCCCAGGAAGACGCCGATACAAATCCTGCATGAATATGGCACCAAAAGCGGCAACCTTCCCGTGTATGTGATGGAGAAGGCTGAAGGAGAGGCTCACCAACCCCACTTTGTCTTCAGCCTGAAGATCGGAGAAGTTGGCTGCACAGGTAAGTTACTGTCTCACCTGCTGCTGTGCTGATGGCGGCCCGTTACTGCCTTTTAATTTCACTTGAAACGTTGATCATTCAGAAAGATTTCTGTGCTTTCAATGTATTATTTGTCACTGCTGCTTCATTGTCAGTTGTGTCTGTTGCCGCAGTGCACTCTTAAGTATATTCTCTTTATGCCTCCTTTTTTAACTGAGGTATCTCACTTCAGGCGTAGAATAGTGCAGGTCCAGAGAAGCATTTGCAAAGATGTGCGTGTGAAGGGTGCAATACATAACCCAGTCTTTACATCTGCCATCTTCAAACTATAGTGTGCTCTTGAAAAGGGACAGATTTGTCTCTGTGTCCTTTCCGGTAGCATCCAGGGTTGACCTTCATTTTCCAACACACCATATTCATTTTTTTTAGTGTCTTGAGGTCATGGTGATATTTTCTGTCTGACTGTAAAAATGCTATTTTTAATGTATTACATAATCTTTAGTTTTGTGTGTGTGCGTGTGTGTGTGTGCGATTGTATTGTTTTTCCAGGTCAAGGTCCTAGTAAAAAAGCTGCTAAACACCAGGCTGCAGAGGCTGCCCTCAATATTCTGCAGATAGATGCTGGCGCAGTGTGAGTGGAGCTGATTAATATTTGTCTTCTATGATAGCGAACTAAATTTGAATGTGTCCGCTGGGTCTTTGGTCAATTCTAACTTTCTGAGATGATTAATGAAGAAGGACACCTGCAGATTAGTTGATAATGAAAATAATCATTAGGTGCAGCAATAAATTGTGTCCGTTAAAACATTGTCTCTTATGAGCTTTTTATGATTGCCGTGTTGCCAAACAGATTGACTGACAGCCCGCGTGAGTTTTGATTGGTAACCGTGTGATGTAATCCTCAACAGCAGTGCTCCTGTGAAGTCGGAGAGCAACGGTGTTGTAGCAGAAACAAGCAACCATCCCAACTCAGTGGGGATACTGCAGGTGTGTTAATCGTGTGTGTCTGTGATTGCATATTAGCACATTTTTTATGTTTATGTATTTGAAGATTTTCAGATCAAAGGATGAATGTATTTTCTTCCAGGGGTTAAACATCGAGTGCAATATGTCCTGTGTTGTATGCACAACAAGTGTTGTGAAATGAAATACTTTTTTTTTACTGTCATGACTTTTCATTGCAGGAGTTAGCGTTGCAGAGGGGGTGGCGTCTTCCTGAGTACACCGTTTTAATGGAGGCTGGTCCGCCACACAAGAGGGAGTTCACTGTTACCTGTAGGCTGGAGTCCCTGTCAGAGAAGTGTACGGCTGCTTCTGACCGTCATTGCCATTTTGTGTTGTCGTACATCCTGTTCTTAATCTCTTGCCTTGTGTCTTTCGACAGCCGTAGGAAATTCGAAAAAGGCGGCGAAAAAGGCAGCTGCCGAAAAAATGGTGCTGAAACTTCAAAGTCTGTCGGGCTGTTCTGAAATCACATGGGTCAGTCAAATATTTTTCGCTTTTCTGAAGAGCCCACTGGAGGCGGTTGTAACATTTCTCAGCACATCCTCTTACAGTTAAAAGTCTTTAAATTGTGTGTACATTTCTTGTGTTACATTTTGTTATTCAGACGCCTAAACCGAGCGTCCGGTTTGAGAACTTAAGGAACTCATCAGCGGAGAATATTTGTTCACTGAGAAGAAACCCACTGAGCATTCCCAACACAGACTATATTCAGATGATGTTGGAGCTGTCCATGGAGCAGGGCTTTGAGGCCACATACTTAAACATTGGTAAGAAAACACACACACTGCATTAGTGTTGCTTGGGCTGCTGAACAGGCCGCTTTCCTCCTCTCACTTGGAAAAACGCCTGATGCCGTGTTGACTGTGGCTCCAATACTGACAGTAGATCTGTCGGTAGAACAAAACCAGCAGACAGTTCAAATGTGTTTGTCATTGACGGAGCACAGTGGCTGTGAGGAATTAATAAAACCAGCTGTAAATACTCTAAATGATGTCTATAATTAGTTACATTCGCAGTAACTTATTAGGCTGTGAGCAGTGAACACCGAGGCTGATATCAATGAGATACAATCACAAACAGTAGGACTGAATTAAATGGCACTAAAAATGAAAACTACTTTACAGAGAGATAATTACTGACTATACATTGAATGGGAATTCTGACCACAAATCTTTGTCAAAAATGTGGTTTGGAACGTCGTCAATGATGGCAGATCTGGACCGATTCCTGGGCTGGAGGACGGGAGGAAGCGCAATTAGCTGAATGAGAATCCCGCTAAGAAATCACTACATTCATGTATTTTTGCTGGGTCGTGTCGAGGGTCTAAAGTTTGCTGTTGTATTTCGCAGATGAGCTGACGGTGAACGGCCAGTACCAGTGCCTGGCGGAGCTGTCCACCTCCCCGGTCACCGTGTGCCACGGCACCGGCATTTCCTGTAGCAACGCTCACAACGACGCGGCACACAGCGCCCTTCAGTACATCAAGATCATGGCCTCCACCAAGTAAAACCTCCACCGCCGACGTCCGCTTCGCCCTGTCTCGTCACATACACCAGCTGATGTCCAGTCATGATGATGCTGTAGATTGTTCTTCCCTCTAGTCTCCCTGCCAGTGGATGCTATAAGGTCAAGGTATATTTTTATAAGTCTGTGCATCATAAAGCAGGTCATGATCCATAATAACTCTACGTGCAGTGACCGAAATCAGTTCGAGCAGTATTCGTGAGGTGACCTCATTATTAAGAATAAAATAGAAATGAAATGTCTTCAGGTTGTTAGAATACTACTTGAGTGTACAACTTACTATATTTAAGCAAATGCACATGTGTAAATGAGATAGGAGCAGTGAATAATATGAAGCACTTCCACATAAAATTTTTACAGAATACGTTTATGCTGTATTTATCCATTTGTCTTGCTTTATTGGGACTTTTCCCCCCTTTTCTAGTCCGGATGCAGATGTTTTTAGGTTCCAGTTGATTTGTTTTCCCACAGTAGCATTTCATTGCACTGTATTGAGCCAATAGAAGAGCTTACACTTTTAATTTGCTTCAGAGGTACCTGCTTATCTGGTGAACTGTAAAATTAAATTAAAATAATTTTGGCTTGTCTTATATTTTAAAGGATAGTCTGCATTTTGATCTACGTATAAGTCAAATTAGTTTTCCCCAGTTCTGTTGGTATGCAATCTACAGTACAACCCCTGCTGTCTTTATCTGGTTAATACTCAATATAGATATAACATACTTCATATTCCCATCCTTCTGGTCTGTTGACATTTTCTTTTGCAGTGTGCCTCATAATACCTTGTGATATATTTAATCATGTTTACGGACTGCTGTCATCCGCTCTATAAACGCATCCCTGGTGGAGCGCAGCAACGTGTGTATGAATCCAGGAAATAAACCAACAGTAAATGTCAACAAGTGTCTGTTTCAGTTCAGGATCGTACAATTAAACGGCTCAGAGAACAGATTGCTGCTGCAGGAGCAGGAGCTGACCAGCTGACACACCACATGTAGCATCACTTCATGAGGATGCATGTCTTGCTGTATTAGTTCAGGGCCTGCACACTCATGTAATCATTCACTCTTGATTTGTGCGGTTTAATAACTAAGAGACAAAAATTGTACCAACTGATGATATTGTTGTTCACCAACTAGTATTTATAGAGCCGTTGTTTTGGTTTGTTGGAGAATTTATAGGAACATCATTTTTCTGACTAATATTGTGATTCAATTGATACCTTTATGGTCTACATTGTAATAAACAATATGCATTTATACTTAACACAATTACATTTTACTTGTTTCTACACAAATAGAATATACAATAATGAAAATTACTCTTTTTAACATTCAGAGAAGTCAACTTCTAAGTAAACTTCCTGCTTTTCAATAGACACTTATATTACATTAATGGTCTACTTGATATCAATCAAAAATAAGAGCATTACATTGATAGCAGCTACATAGTTGTGTTATCTGAAAACCTGCTGGAAAGTCTTGTCTTTTAATTCTAACTGATGGACACATTGAACCTGCAACAACTTACGTTTTACAAATAAACCACACACTGCTCACCCGTTGAGTTTTACAGTTTTATTAGAACAAGCACTATGTAGCAGCAGTGTACAGTGTTCATGGAAAGATATGTACTTTGTTAAAATTGCACTTTAGAAGGTACCCATCAGGAAATAGATTTGAAAGAAACTGAGCCGACACTGCTTTGGGTCACATGTCAGTCCAAAGCAAAACAAAAAGTCCAATTCAACAAAAAATTTTTTTTTTTGGTAAGGCATCTGCAATATTCATTGGCAGGCTAAGTTGTCTAGACATGCAGGTGCAACAGTGGATGAAGAAAGCATGAAGAGGTTTTCATGATTATTTTTTTTTCATACCAGTCAGACTCTATGACACCAAACACTACGCAAAGCATTGCTGTTACCTCTTCACACAACGGCTGCGATTCGGTCTTGTTAAAAAAAAGAAAAAAGAATCAGCTTTTTAAGTAGTGACCCATCTTCTAAATGTGCTATATTTACAGTGATAACCAAAATGTATTGGTTACATGTTGGAGTCGCAGAGCAGTGCAGACTATCTGCAAGCATTTTACAGTCGAACCGTCTCCCTTTAAGACCTTAGCTAAACCCTCAAAGCTCAGTACAACGTATCGTCTGTAGGCAGGTGGAGACCGGCTCTCGTGAGTTAATGGCATACCTTCTTTGCATGGGGATTCCTATCAGTAGTGTGTTTGTGAGGCATTAATAAATGCATTAAGGCACAGCAAGTGAAACTGACGCTGACAAGTTCTAGCATTGAGTTTGTGATTGGGGGTAAAATTAAAAGCACATTAAGTACACACACACACAAAAAGATGTGGATGCAAAGCAGTTCTACCTTTTTGGTTTGTAATCTACAGTACCATATGAACAGTGCACACGCGATGGATTTGCTCCACATAGCTTTCATTCAACATATTTATGTTCTCTTTTTGTCTTCCTTCGGTGTCCTCCCCCTGTGGTCCTGTACGAGGGGAATCAACTCAGATACGCTACACAAGGTGTGACTATATTTATGTGTTCGGGGTTGATTTTAAATTATATTTCCTAATTCCGTAATGCAAAAGGGAGACAGTAGTTAAAACATTTAAGCTAATCTGCTTTGCAATAAATACACAAACGGCAAATAGGTAACTGGTGCTGTGCAGAAGCCCAGAATGTAGCAGTACGGTCTCTGGGGAATCAAACACATTTTAATTATTGAACTGTAACATTTTTACTGTATAAACTTGTTTGGCTTTAAACATCTAAAACATTTAAGGAAATATTCATATTTTTTACCTCCAGAATACTGACATGGCATTTTCATGGCGCCACCTGTAGGTGGCTCTGATGTTTTTAAATTGGAATAACTGTATACTTTTGGCTGAATATGTTTTGGGAGTGCTGACATAATTAACTAATTCATTAATTTATCAAAAGAAAATGTATTCCTGTTTTGATGATTGATTAATAAAGTAGGTATTTGATCAAGGAAAATACCAAACAGTTGATGGCAATAGTTGTTTTCTTTTCGTTGTTTTGTTTCATCGCATTTCACATTTTTGGTTGTTATTCAGAACAAGAATGTACATTTATTACATTTTATTTAAATACAAAATATGTGATTGTTTTCCTCATGTTTCACTGTCAAGTCTGCATATAAAGCGTCTTTGAGGGCTTTACAACCTACTCGTTATCTGACCTTTGATTTAGATAAGTGTTTTATGTTCAAGGGTCCATTATATATATGGTGTGCTATATATGGAGGGAGCTATGTGTGTATTTATGTAACCATGTGATTCAAAGGAAGTGGTTTCATGTAACAATGTTTAAACTTAGACAGTGGGGCAGGGGAGGGAGGGCTGGTGAGCTTGACCCTCTATTTACACAGAGTCTCCACTGTGAGGCGAAACCGGAATCCATAACAGATCTTTGTGGACCGCTTCAAGAAGAAACATTTTGTGAAAGTTGTAGGCGTCTCCTGCATCACGTCCAAAACACTGGAATAGGATTTACAATTTGATCCCTACTTCTCCTTCCACTATGATCAGCTTTTGAGAGCCGCTGTTTGAAAATATTAATTAATAACTCTAAATCTGTGGTCACCATACTGACTTGAGATTCATTTTTAAATTAGTTGTTTCCCGAGAGAAAGTACTGCTATCACACATAATCAACAGTATTAAAAAGGCAAAAATAAATAAAATCTGCCAATTCACATAATATACACATATTTCACTAAATCCAAGTCCAAGATATTTTATAAAAATACCTTTTTTCTACAATGATTGATGATATAGTAAATGCGGCTTTATGCCAGTGAAAGCTGCTCTCTAAACATGCAAATAGGTATTCATAGGTAATCAAAAGGTCTACTTCATCGACTAGTCTACCCCAAACTGCTGTCAGAAATCAAATGACTTCAACGAAAAAGCGTTAAATCATGTGACTTGTATGGGTGTCTTTTTAAGGCAAGGACATACTCAGAAGTCAAAGGAGCGGAGGAAAGATCTACATAGGAGTGGGACGATTGTTGCACTGACAACCCAGCTTCCACAAGCACAATGAAGGTGATCCTACAGGATGTTTCCATGGATGGATGACCGTGTGGCAGTGCCACAGAACCCTCGGCAGGGTTGCTGGGCATCAGGCCATCCCTCAGCTCTGTAGTGGCTCGTATCCCTGCACACGGATGTTTCATGGTAACATGTTTCTCTTCACACCTTATTGTGCATAGGCAACAGCCGTCCTGTCTGCGATGAAGGTAAGATGGACATGGCAATCCGTGTGCTACCACAGGTTCATTGTAGATTCCATATTGATGAAGCCGGGGTTTTTGCGCAGCTCCCAGTACGTGTTGTTGGAGACCCACCTCTCCCTGTGATTGGCATCAACCACTTTCCTGGAAGGAAAGAGGGAGAAGTGACGGTTGTAATTGAAAGTGATGAGGAGAACATTTCATTGAATAAGGATGCGTATACATGTCTCTGTCTTTGAATTTGATGCATCTGGTTCCTGGTACTGGGCTTACTTGAAGAAGCGTGGTTCCAGCTTGATGTTGCTCTCATCGTTGCACTTTCTCCGGACTCTCTGCAGGTCCTCAATGCGCTGCTTGTCTGAGGACGCCATCTCCAAGTTCCCCTCCTCCAGATGCCTGCGTGACCCAAACATCAGATGGTCGTACAAAGAACGGCAACAACACATGCATTTACAAAACTCAAGCATTCACTTATTTTGTGAAGTGAAACATCTCAGTCTGCACTCAGACAAATACGAGATTAACTCCTCGGAAATAACATTGTTTTTTGGGAAATCAAGGACATTTTATGTTGCACTGGGTAGCAGCTGAGGATGTGATGCTGTACCTTTGATCAGGCCTGAATCGGGCGTCTGTTCGGGGCAGAACATCTTTCAACTCGGGACAAAGTTCATTCAATTCAATGGCAAACCTGGTGAAGCCGTAGTACAGCTCATAATCTGTCGGCATGGAGCCTGGCAAGGAGAGGAAAGAACAGAAGCAAATATCTTCAAAATCTATTCTATTTTTTTGTTAACTTTCCTACCCCATCCACAGAAAAGTGAGAAGGAAAAAAATATAATATCAAAAAAGTTCCAGTGGACCTTAAGTGACCAGTAACACCAGTCAGAGGGTGAAGTCCAGTGACGCAGTGCCTACCTGGCCTCCAGATGCATTTGGCAGAGGGCGGGACACCACAATAAAGGCCCTCGTGCCATTTTCCAAAAAGCCTGTGGATCACTTTCCCTTCTTGATCCATCACAAATCCTTGAACCTCATTCACATTAGAACTCCAGTAGTTTCCCTGAAAGACAAACATCATGTTGACAATGCAGTTCTTTTCAATCACTTCCTCACACTGATTGCTGACGCCAGACGGGGCTTTACCTTGACGAAAGTAAGTTTGCAGAGGCAAGCGCTGCTCTTTGTGTTTCTGATGGTGATCTCCCCGTAGTGCTCGATCCAGCGCTGTCCACTGAGGATGTTGTGCACACAGGTGGTGACTTTGTTCCATTCATATTGATCTCCAAACCTATGAATATACAATAACAGCCTTGATTGTAGAGATGAATCTCTGGATTTGGTTTTAAACATTACTCAAAGCTGCTGGATCAAAGATACCTGGGAATCATAAGATTCACAGTCCCGATTGGTAATATCTCCATCGATTTCCCCCAGAACTTGTTTTTCCATCTCACATCTGAAAGGCAAGGTAAACGACATAAGAAATAAAAAACAATGCATTGACCACTCAAATCTTAGCATTTATTTTCGAAATGTTAAAAATAAAACGCTATTTTAATCAGTAAAAATTCAGCTGGATATGAAAAGGGCATAATGTGACTGGAAGGCTCATATCCTAATCCACAGTCCCCGTGAAGATCACCCCTCACTAATTAGGGATGTAACTTACCTTGCCAGAAGGTGAAGTTCTTTGACTCACAGTGGCAGGCAGAGATGGGAGGATGGTGGCTCACCTGGGACACAAGATCAAACGAGAATTACAGCAGTTTATGTACATGTCTGTGCAAAACGTCATCGCTTCATCATTTGTGTGAAATTGTCAAAATTTGAATGATAATTCTTGTACCCAAACAGGGGTTTTGTGAGAACCACCAAATTCTAATCAGTTTCCATCACCGATATATCCAAGATAATGCTTCTATTTTAAATGCAAGTTGTATCTAAAAACATCTTTCGGCAAACAAAAAAAACATACCTGTTCGGAGAAAAAACAGAAGCCCTTGTCTTCCCGAATACATTCATAACTCTCTCCGAGTAGCGGGTTGAATGGCTTACTTCCTGCTCTGTAGTAAGTGGATGAGTAGCCGGAGACGGCAAAAGCAGCGACGACAACCTGTCAGAGAGTCGGAGCAACACAGCCAATATAAACAAGACGGGATTAATCGCTTGGTATTAAAAGGCTTCGTCGCAATTAAGCCAAACATCAGCATGCGCTGGCCGCTATCAGAAGGACAGGAGACAGATAAAAGTAGGAGGATGCAAGGTCGACAGCTGCATCCGAGCACATCACCCCCTCGCAGACGTGCCTCTGAGCGACACTATTTGTGTGCGTTGTGACTGACAATGTCACCTCATACGTAAACAAATACAGGTATGATGGACACAAAATACAGCAGGAATTTAAAAACACACCCACACATTGAATTGCATTATGAACAGCAATGAAGGTGTCACCGCGCACCACCAGTGCTTGTGACTGACGGCTTCCTTACCATGCGCTCAAAGGGATCCTCGGTCTCGGCAGCTTTGTCCAGCAGCTCGCTGTACTCCAGCTCTTCGCACATACGCTGCAAGGTGTTGAGGGGCTCGTTGAGCTCCACGGGCATGGACACTTTGGACAAGTCCTTGCCAATGTTGTTCCTCAAGATGTTCCAGAGGTTGATGTTGCTGGTGTCGGGACACGGCGCCGGCAGGCAGCTGCGCCGGCCGTTACGGAAGGCACTGCCAGCAAAGTCTCCGTTGGCCACTGGGATGAAGGAGAATAGCACCTCACTGACAACATGAACTGTGAACTGCTCTCCTCTGTCACATGGTCTTAATGATATAATCATAGTTGCAATCTTCCTTTATAAAGCACAATGTGCAACGGGTTTAAATCAACAATCCACAACATTTTATATAAAATCAAATTGGAAACAATAAGAGAGCTGCAGCAACGAGTCCCTTAATTAATCTATAGAAACAAGAAAACATGTGAAATTCTCATTCATTTGACAGCAAACTAATAATATTTATCAATAATATTGATACGGCTCCAGCGCCCCGCGACCCTAAAGAGGATAAGCGGTTCGGATAATGGATGGATGGATGGAATAATATTGATACAATTTAAAGACATCATCTGGGGAATCTGTGACTCTGATTTTATAGACTAAATTATTAGTTAATAATTGAGGAAATAAACATCAGATTAAGAAATTATGAATTGTATATGTTGACAGTTGACATGAACTGGACCTGAATAAAGTGGGTAAACCAATAGTTATATCAGAAAAATATAGTAAAGTAAAATGAGGTAAGGTTCTGCCATAAATCTATGTTTTGAAAAGAGAAAGATGATTTTAAATCAGTCAGCCTCATTCCCACCAGTAGGATGTTCATAAGCTTTGGGACAATGGCTGCAAAGGTTCTGTGCCCTCTGGTTGTCCTTGTAAAGGCTTGTAAGGGATGCAAAGGACAGAAATATAGCAAAGGCTTTCAAAGTGATCTAAAACATCCAGAAACACACTGTGTGTCAGTGAAGGCTAAAACATGTGTGACGTGGTCGTGCCTCTTAATTTCTGCAGAGACGCCTTGCCGGGATTTTATTTGATTGGATTTGCTGTCAACTAACTGGGACACATAACGTTTGCTGTGGTTGCTGTCAGGTTTACAACATCAAATGTGTTTAAATGGCAGTGGGTCTACGTAGAAATGTGTAGAACATTTATCATTTTTGCTCCATTTCTAAATCTAAATCCTCGAATATTACCCAACTTTCACAGTGCTTCATGAGATAGTATACTGTATATTGCTGTGTGGCACGTGACAAAGATGATGAGGTCCCATCCCTTGTTTAAAAGATAGCTTTCATAAAGTTTCAGAGAAGCCCTTGGCACAGAGCAACCCTGCAAAGTCAACTGCCCCTGCAACATTGACAAATGATGCTGCCAGATGTGTCTGTGTGCGTGGATGTTGAAGAGGAAGCGCGGCCGATCCACCGACTGGGATCCCGGCTCCATTCTTTTCTAACAAGGAAATCGTGGATGCTTGGTGCTCATGATGGTGCAGGATTGGACCTACTTTGTCTGGAGACGTTATCGGTCACACTGGCGTTGTCCTCTGAAATGTTATCGCTCACATCGCTGACATATGACTCATCGTCTGAGCCCTGCGAGGGGAACAGGTACAGAGCGGAGTGAGTCAGTGCGGTGGAGTACAACACAAACTCTGATCGGGCCGTAGCAGTTTGCCGGTGGCTAACAAACTGCATCGATCACAAAATGAGGCGCTGCAGCATTTTCATACTTTATATATAGCAAACACAATGCGGCCATTGACTCTGCCAAAGTGGAGCATATCGTGGCAACTTGTTGTAATAGCCGCTGTTACAGTCGCCTGCTGCTGCTGCTGGTTTGATCAACGGTGTAACACTGGTCTGAATGGGCCCACTGTTGGAGCTGGATGATGGGAGGGCTGATGAATTGTCCTTGGGGAGTAATACATCAACATGACTCAACGCATGCCTGGGGAGCTACAATGCTTAATGGCTCTTCAGAGGCCACATATATTTGGATCTGGTTGTTCGCAGGAGTGTGAAGTGATGGTACAAACTGCCTTAAAGACAGAAGATACAAATCAAGAGGAACAGACAGAAGAGGAGTGTTATAAGGACTGTGGCTCAGTGGTTAGCAAGTCAGTCTTTCAATCAGAGGGTCAGAGGTTCAAACCCCAGCTCAGCCAGTCCATGTCGTTGTGTCCTTGAGTCCTTAAGACACTTAACCCTCATTGCTCACCGTTGCTGTGTCTACGGTCTACTGTATACTGTATATCATGTAAGTCGCTTTGGATAAAAGCGTCAGCTAAATGAAATGTAGTGTAGTAGTGTAGTAGTTATGATTTTGTGACACAACTAAGGGATGAAGCCTCGGGGCAGATTGAACAGACATCCTCCTGTGTGCCTGCTTTTATTTGAGCTTTTCTTATACGCCATCTCTGCTTTTCATGCTGCTCTCAGTACATGATGACTAACCCCAGCTCCACACATCGCTATCGCAGTGACGTTTTATCTGGCTTCCCAGCAGCAGGGCAAGTTCAACCCCTTCCTTCCTCTACAACCCGCCGCTTATGATCCAAACTGCCGTTTCTTTCTTAAACACTCAACCGTCTCAACTCTTTTATACCTCATTCTCTGACGAGCTGGCTGACAGAAGCACTTCCTGGGCATCAAAGAACTCAGAGACAGACTCCGACATGGAAAGTCGGCTCTCATTAGAGGCCTGCTGAGTCAGAGGGATCCCCATCTGTTCTCCAGCCTGCAGGAAAAACACAAGCAAACACACGAGATGTTCACAGTGCCTTGCTATGATGACACGTTTAAGAAGCAAAACAGACACAAACACCACCAGAAGACGACACAGGGTTAATTTCGCAGCATATGTATCCTTGCCAGAGGGCAAGCTCCCATCCGTTTCTAATTAGTCTTTTTTTTTTCATTAACCTTGATGTCAGGTTATGCATACAGTAATGATCCTTAAAGCTTACCTGCCAGGGTGCACTGGAAAAACCATCAGTCTATAAGCACAGGAATCAATAATGCAACTGATGAATGCATGATGCAAACACTCCAACTACCCGGTCAGCCTGGGAAGCCTCATTGTTTTAGCAATGTAAGAGTCAGAAATTTGCTCTGTTGGTGACAGATTGACCACAGAGACCTACCTCATCAGGCGTGGAGATGATGTTCACACTGACAACTTGTTCAGTCAGGACAGATTCAGAGTGAATGCGATTGAGTCGGGTTCGAAGTTCTGCATTTTGGGACAGGGCCTGAATAATAATAAAAGTAAATAATAAAAGTGTGGTTTATTTTCCACTTGTTTTGTAGTTAGTTTGATACTGTTGGGCAGGGGTGGAGGGAAAATATAGTGTCTGATGCACTGGATGTAGATACTTTTAAAGGCTTATTATAAAAAAGAAAATTGTAAAAAAAAAAAAAAAAAGAGGAGAAAGAAGTATTGGTTTGGATCTTCTTCACAGATATCTCAATTATCTCACATGAGAAGTTGTTGACATTCCTCCTCGCCATACTGGCAGTGAAGCGACCCCTTTCTAAAGCACTACTCTGTAAAAGATGGCGGTCGAAAGCCAGTCTTCGCAGGTTACTTTCAGCTAATAGGACGGCTCAGAAGTCGAAGCGAATATCTTCCAAAGTTACAGTCATTTAGTAGAAAATGTCCTCTTTGTGATTTCATGATCAGTGTTTTCTTGGTGCCAGGACGAGGATACCACTTCTTTGACTTTAAAATACATTATTGCTTAGAAGGAGAACAGGTTTATTTTCGAGCTGTCATCTTTTATAGGATGTCTCTTCACGGACAGTTTTAACAGGAGGAATGCTTACAATGGACAAACAACTCTCCAAACATGCATATGGACATGTGAATATTCAAGATAGACTAATGTTTCTATTTAAAACAGACACCAAAACAATGAGTAGAGCTGAGGGGAACTACACAATAAGGTGTAATTATGTCGTCATATGATTTTAAATAAACGCATATTGATTATAGCCACTTTAAGTAAACGTGTAAATGTGAAATAAAACATCAAACCACTGAGAGATTAAAACAGCTGACATCAGCAGCTGTCGCTGTCATGACCCTGAATCCTTCCCACAGAGCTCTGCCACAAAAACCTGACCTCCAGCCTCCAACAACATTGTCACGCAACTATCCAATTAGGAACAAAGTGGAGATAAAGCAGAAGAAACATTTCACTGAAATGATGTCGATTGTTAGCAGAGGAACAGTCCAATTAAATCACTGGGGTAGAGCGACAGCCCCAAGGAGCCGAGTTAATGAACTGCACAGCACATCTTTCTCTCTCAATTAATATGGAAAAGATGAGTGAACTTTCACTATTCACTTGCTTGTGCTCTCATCGCCGCATGTCATCTTTTTCAAATGTGATTACAGTGACTGCTGGCAATAAACTGTGGCTTGTGTGTTTCATCTGACGACCCGTCATTGTGAGAGTATCTCATAACATGACAGCTACAGAATAGTGTAGAAGGACATATGGCTCAGATTATTGCAGTTATTTCCCCAGTAATGTCCGGATGTTACACAGCATCATACTATTCATGCTTTATGAATGTGAAGAGGACAAATATGTGACAAACGGCTCCGAACAACTAACCCTAACTAGTGGTAGAAAAAATGAGAAATCATGGGTAATGGTTGAAGACGGTCTATTACCTGTGACAGAGACTTCCTGAGAGAGATGATCTGGGCTGATTGGTCTGACTGCTCCTGTTCAGACAGAATCTGTTTGATCTTTTCTTTCTCTATGGCTACTGTGTTGAAGGCCGACTTCAGCAGCGAGTGGACTGCAGGGAGACGGGATCAAAGTGAATCAGCATCATATATAAGTTCTCAGGTAAAATTACCGACATTGTATATAGTAAATTATACTGTGTAAAAAAAAAGTGTATTCAGACTTTAGCTTTGGCCATTGTTTCTATATGTGACAATAAAATGTTATTTGGTATCTGGGAAAACGACAACATCGATTTAACAAGTCATGAGCGGACAGGTTGTGAACAAGCAGTTAGCTTTAAGCAAATTTTTTGACTTGTTTATATTGTTCAAAGATCTCAGAAATGAACTTCATAAGTACAATCACAACCAACAGAAACAACTGGCAAAACGAATGTATGAACATTTGATCTAGGTTGTAAGAAAGCAGAATAATCCTCTATTATTTACATATGACACCCGGACACATTTCGCCTTAACAGCCTGCAACCATGCATGCTGCCTGCCCGCTTACCTTTCTGGGCAATTGTGCAGAATTCCTCCTGAAGTTTAATGTAGTCACTGGCACACTCGACACTGTCTGTCAGCCGGGAGACAGGGGGTTGAAAGTCCACCAGCTCGGCACACAGGTTGGGGTTGGACGAGTGGAGACGGACAGGGGACATGCTGGCAGACAGAGGGACCTGGAGAGAGATGACGACCACAGAGGACCACCGTCAGTCAGCTGATAATGTGCCGTATGTCTGACAGAACCAACTGTGAAGAACAAGAACCGTGGTCCAATAAGGCACAGCTAACCCAGAAATACACCGCATAACGGTACCATCACACCAACATGTTGCACTGGGGAGCAGTGAGACGCTGCTCTCATTACTGTCCTAGAAATTATTTTTGAAGGATAATACCACAACAAAATAACTGCATCCTCATTCTTCTGCACCTACTGATAATATTATATTTTATGAAGAGTCTCATTCATGAGGGTTTTAGACATAGAGAACTAGTAAATCAAAGGCAACTGAATGTGCTGTTTAGTCCTGTAGATGTGGCAGAAGCTCTGTTGTTTGGGATGAACAACAAATCCTGCTGTCTTTGACTTACTACGTCTACTAAATCTCTGAGGAGGAAGACTATTGAGGAGTTTTTAGATTCTGTGATAGCAAATCTACTCATGAGAGAAGAATGTCTTAATATTAGGTGGTTCAAAAAACAGTGTATGAAAGCACATTTAGTCTTTTCAGAAAGTACAGATGGCGATATTAGGCAAAATAAGGGAAAATTAGGCCATGAAAGATCACGTCGATGAGTTGCAGTGCAGACCGATTAAAGAACCAAAAAGATCAAGCAAAAAACAAAACAGAAAATGATCTGTTGTAAAAACAGCAGTGGGAGAATATTTCACTCGTCACTCTTTTCAAACTTTCAAAACCACCTTCATATTGAAGTTACTTTGCTATACGTAATGTGCAATATATATTGGCCAAATCACTCCCTACTGACTATATAGTGAATTCACCATTTTGTAGAGCAGTCTGGCTATAGAGTGAGCATAATTATACCCTATATAGTGGACTCAAAGTATCCCACAGAGCCTCATGAAAAGTAGTGTGCAACGATGACTAAGCCAGCACTAAACGCATCAGGCATCGCGCTGAAGCAAAAATGGACGAGAGGAGAGAGAGCAGCACGTTTGAGACAAATCCATAATCCAAATCCATCTGAAAAATAATATATTTAATGTGAGCAGAGTAGCGCATCACAACACAAACGGCCACAAAATACTTTATATGTATTTATGTATTTGTACGTTTATTGCCCCAACATTGATGACTTTACTTCTTCTGTTCTGACCTTCCACAATGAAAGCTTAAGCCATAGACGCTGAAGGACTGCTTTTAAGGGGAACTGAAATTCACTCGGAGCATTTCGATGAGAGGAAACTCACAATATGTATTTATTACATAAATGTATGTTGTTATTCATTGTAGGGCTGCAACAACGAATCGATAAAATCGATAAAATTCGATTATTAAAAGCGTTGGCAACGAATTTCATTATCGATTCGTTGTGTCGCGCGATTATTACGCCACTCAATAAGTCACGGAGATGTTTGAGTATGAAAAGAAAAGTTGAGTTGAGCGCGGAGCAGAGCGGAGGTCGAGGAGAGACCAGCTGAGACCGTAACGTTGACTGAAACACATCGTGGAGGTCGAGGAGAGACCAGCTGAGACCGTAACGTTGACTGAAACACATCGCGGAGGAAGGCCGTTCAACAGGCAGCTAGTAGAGGCACTTCCGGTTGAGGCTCCGGTGCTGCGGCTAGTCGGCAGGTTGTGTTCCGTTTGAAGTGAAGACGTAACGTCCCTCCAGCAGCTTTCTGCTGTTTACTCGTTATTAGCTTGACAAGTTAGCGTTAGCTCGTAAGAACAATGTGTCTGAACAAAGGGAGTGAGAGAGAGAGAGAGAGAGAGAGAGAGAGAGAGAGAGAGAGAGAGAGAGAGAGAGAGAGAGAGAGAGAGAGAGAGAGAGAGAGAGAGAGAGAGAGAGAGAGAGTGCGCGCGCGCGCGCGTCTGTGAGTGTTTGAGTGAGTGTATGTTTGTGCGCGTCTGTGAGTGTGTGCGTCTGTTAGTGTGAGTGTGTGTGTGCGCGCGTCTGTGAGTGTGTGTGTGTGCGTTTGTATGTGCGTGCGTCTGTGAGAGTTTGAGTGTGTGTATCTGAGTGTAGTGTAGAGAACCAGTTCTGACGTTCAAACAAATCCTGTTAAGTTTTCTGATTAGTATTTTTCTTAAGTTATTTATTGTTCTGACAGCTCAGGTCCCTTTAAACAAAATGTTGTGCAAAATGTTTTGTGCACTTTATTTAATAAAAGCCTATATATTTGGCAGATATAAAGCATACATGTGTATGTTTGTGTTAGTCTATTATTTTTTTTAATTATTATTACTTTAACAGCTCAGGGATGTTCAAGGAGCAACCTGTTTGTGCACTTTCTGAAAATGTTTGCACCGTCAGTTCTGTTTTTGAATAAAGGGTTGCGTGCATGGGGCGACTGTGGCTTAGTGGTTAGCAACTCTGCCTTTCGATCAAAGGGTCGGTGGTTCAAACCCCGGCTCAGCCAGTCCATGTCGTTGTGTCCTTGAGCAAGACACTTAACCCTAATTGCTCACCGTTGTTGTGTCTACGGTCTACTGTATAGCATGTAAGTCGCTTTGGATAAAAGCGTCCGCTAAATGAAATGTACTTACATGTAAAATGCTCTTTTGTTTTTTATCCGATTAATCGAAAAAAATAATTGACAGATTAACCGATTATTAAAATAATCGTTAGTTGCAGCGCTAATTCATTGTGAACGGTCCATCAGTCGACGTTGATCTGGCCCGTTTTAATTGCGAAACAGCAGTGTAATGAAAGCTGCAGAAGAAATATGTTTTCATTTTGTTGACGAGCTCACTAGATAGTCCTCTATGTAGAACTGACACAACCATTGTGTTCATTGAAACAACAATCCAACAAAGAAATCAATGAAATACAATACTACTATACATAATAATATATTCACTATATATGTATCTATTGTGTCATAAATAAATGATAAGGAGACTTCATACTATCTAATATTTACTACGTGCTGTATGTGTGTGTATGTGACTTTGGTACCTGAAGCTGGAATTTTGCGTCTTTGCCGACACTTTTTGTTCTCCATCTTCTGTTCAAGCGCTTTTCTTTCTTTGACAATTCTACACAATTGGTCTTTGTAACACACGTGGATCAAAATATGCAAAAAGTGGTTAGAATATAACAAACACATACATAAACAAAGCAAAAGCATTGCAGTGAAATGGAAAAACCAACAAACGAGTCGCAAAGAAATTATTGAGGTAAATTAAATGTGTGGTGTAGCAGGCAGGTGTTCTGTGAGCACAGCTTAACCCTGTCTGTCCAGACAGGTCGTCAAGGTGAAATATAAGTCTGCATGTGTGTGTCGTCCTGTGTCTTTATTTACCTGCATATCTGTGAAGTTGGGCGCGGACTGTGTCCTTTGTAGAATCTCCAAACTCTGCAATAGCCGGCTCAGCTCAGTCAGATTGGACTGACAGCGTGCGAGCTCTAAAAATACAATTCACACGCACATTCAGTGTTGTGTGTCATGAAGTGGGGATCAATCCTTCTCTCAGGGTTCAGAAGACTGACAGTAACTTCTTTATGAAATCAGATTTGTTCCCAGCACGAGGAAGAAGAACGCACTCACCCTCTGAGCACTTGTCCATCTCCTCAGATTCCTGCAGCCAAGCCACCACTTTGCTCTGGCCGTTGCTGTAGGAGGCCGGCAGGCTGCTGTTGCTGTTGCTGCTGGGGGCCTCCGGCTGCCAGGGCAAACTGCTCGGCTTGGCCTGCTGAGGGGCCAAAGGGGACCACAGACATGAGATTGTTTTGTCTGTTCAAAATGTGTTACTAGAACTGGTTTTGGACATATTTCAGTTCAAGTGGGACTGACATTGTGAAAGAAGGAATATCCTGTCTTCTGGAGAGTCAAAACCTCTGGTGTAAAAGATGCAAGAAACTCACAATTCCTCAAATTGATGTCTTTGAATTACTTGTTTTGTTCGATTAAGAACGAATCATTACGTTTGAGAACATGGATGCTGCAAATATTTAGCTTTTTTTCGTAATAAATGCCTTCATAAAAATGTTTATTTATTTTTCTGTTAACTGGCCCCAAATTTCTGTTTGTGTCTTTGTTGATTCAACCAACTATAAAAACGCCACATCGAAATAACACAGTATAATATCTGATTGGTTTGGCCCCATAAAAGAGCAGCCCACTTTTATGAACAACTATTCCATAAGTGCCAAACAGCTGACTGCCAGGTGTGTCTTGCTGTTTGTTTAAGTACCGGAGCCCACAGACACACAAAGTTCAGTTGTGGAGAGGAGATGTCCACTTACCAGGGCTCGAATAGTCTCAATTTCAACTTTCTTTTTTTTTTTTAGCAAAAAGAGTGTCTCATGTTTTAGCCTTGAAGCATATTGCAGTGCAAATGCTGTTGTGTAACATGAATTACTAAACTATGTGGCCGTGAAGTCAGCTATATTAGAGATATTGCTGAAATAGTGTCGTCCAATAACTTCTGGATTAAAAACAATACTGCACATGTCTTACACCAAACAACGTCCGGCGGACATTCTGTTCTACAGGTTTACTATCGGGTTGGCAAACTCATTAAATAAGCAATAATTAAGAATGCATTTGATGGAATAGTGGCATAAGAAGCTGGACACTTTTTCCCACTGGCTGGATACTCCATAACGTTGTATACTTATTGAGACAAACACATTAAACAGGGTGCGTTATAGCTTGCAGTCCTAAAGAAAAGTCATATCGACACTAGTCATTGCTAACCAACCAACATATGATGGTCCTCCCTCCAAAGCGCTTTGATGTAGCAGTTCATTCTGGCTCTAGGATTAAGCTGTTCTTCTGGGAGAGCCAGTTGCTCTGAATCCAGATCCTACTGATCACCTCTAATGGCCTGCATGAGAGCCACCCTCCCAGGAGAACCTGCTCCGGCTGCGTCCTCACATTTACAAACGTCAACATCGACCAGGGACCACGAGACGGAGTCTGGAGCAACAACTGTACACTGTACACAATTACCTGGCCAATCAGTGGGATTGAATTGGGCAAATATCGGACTACACGTTCACGGCCATTTGTCCATTAAATAGCAACACAGATCATAGACACGGTCACACGATGGGTTAAGATTACATTTAGTAATATATTGGCTTCCATACATTTACATGGTAAAAAACATATTATATTAAGACCAGCCATTTGCAGTATTTGTATGGAAATGTAAAATGAAGGCACAATACAGTTATCAGGTGGATGATTCCAACAGAGACAGACACACAGTATTGTCTGACCATTAAGAGATTCTGTTGTTACTGTACGTGTTCAGTGAGTTTTACTTCCTCTCTTCTGGATGATATTTTGGGACACTATCCCAGTTCCCTATGAAAACAGAACCAGGTAATGTCTCTTTCCCCATGAAGTACCATTCTTGAATAAGTCATTGCACTCTGCTGAGAGACAGCTTTCAAGCTCGATACAGAGCAGCAGTAGGAAAACATTCAGGCTTCTTTGATTAGAGAGGTCCATATCAACATCACATTAGTGACACTGTCTTTTCATTTTCACCTGATCTCTGTGAAGGAATTTCTTCCGCAATAATTAAATATGTTTTAAGCACATAGTCAAATAGTGTCTGGTTTAAGCTCCTACAATGTGAGGATTGCTGCTTTTCTTCGTTAAATATAATTGTAAATTGAATATCTGTGGACTGTTCTTCTGACAAGACAAGAACATTTGAAGATGCCACTTTGGGCTTTGGGAACCTGCAATAGACGGGTTTCCTTTTTTTCTTACGTTTTATATATCCGAGGATTTAATGGTTAATAGAGAAAATAATCGTAGGATTCTCACCTTGGCTTCCCGTACCACACTCGAGGCAGGTTTGGGGGACTCCGAGGCAGCTGGGGGAGGAAACGTTCGCATGGTGGCCTCCCGGGGTGATCGCACAATCTCGTTCTGTCGGTAAAGCCGGTGATGACGCAACTTGGACACCCAGGCATCAAAGATGTCTTGAGATTTGACCTAAAGGGGAGACAGCTTTCAACCCTGTCCTCTCCTCTCCTGTTTATTGCTGCTGAAATGACAATATTGACTCGTCCCATCAGTGTTACCTTCAGGTGATAGATGTGCTCCTCGGTGTCCAGGTCGATGCGACGGGCTCTCTTCTTGATGGACATGACCGAGAGGCCAACGTCGATGCTACCATGAAGTTTGCCTTTTTGGATCTAAGGTAAGTAATCAACACATCAGTCGACTAAAAGCGCAGTTTACTCAAAGTTTACAGTTAATCAAATAATGTGTGCACAAGTCATTTTTATCTGTAATTACATTTACAGCTAAATAAAGTCTGAAGGAACCAAAGAAACCTCCATACTGTTGATCACTTGCATTCACTTTAAAATGAGCTGTGTTTAACATTCTGAACATTAAAATAGCAGCAATCAACTATTAGCTATGTAAATACATAGTGGAGGGATGTCTCCCTGAGCAGAGAATGAGCTCTCTCTCTCTGTGCATGTTGTTATCAGAGCTTCTCTTTTCTTTATTGACACAATAAGTTAGCGCATGTGAGCGTGAACCACTGATTAGCTCACGGCCGCTGCTCTCGTATGACGGTTACAGCTGATAACGGAGGCGGCGCCGGGGTGTAGCATCCTCCCTCTGCTTCCCCCTCAGGGTGACACTGTGAGGTCTGTCAGCACTGTTTCTGCTGTTTGCACCGTTAGCACCGTTAGCTGTGACGGGCTGGCTGGCATTCACCATGTTGAGAGGCAATTGAAATGTTCCTAATCTCGTATCTTGCACCTTTAACAATGTTCCAGTCAGGTAATGTGTGTTTAGCCAAATCAGGCAGAGCTGAAACAGTTAACTGATTGATTGATCATTTAATCTACACACATTTTACCAGCAACAATTTTGATCCACAGAGTGCATGATTCTTGTGTTACTTTTCCTCTTTGCCCGTAAAGATTTGAGCTTTCCTGCAAAGTGACATGTCGTGCTGAAACACATTGAACATTATGACCCGTGTTGCAGATGTTTCTGCTGAGTCATTGTCCAGCCAAGCTGATATCAGGCCAGGCTGCCCTGTTTCTGCCTGTGGGGTCTATAGTCAGGGTTACTTACATCAATGGGGGACTTGGAGTACTTCAGGATACCATTGTCCAGGACAAAAAAACGCTGCAGAGAATATAAGCACAAACATAATGTGTTGCTTGAATAACAGGAAGGGCGGACATTGAATACATATATCACATTGGACCTGTTTGTATTGTGGATTCAGGTTGTCTACCATAATGTGTGTTCTGTGGTGTTTAAATATGATGGCAACAGGGACTTGTTTCCACTCTCATTCCAGTGTTTTAAGAAAACAACAGCTAAGCTGATGCTGAAGGCGGTGACTTCAAATGAAATATTGCTTGTGGAAGAGGCCCAGAGAGGGTAAAGCAAGGTGAATGAAAAGGGGAACTTGCCGTATTTCTTTACTACACAGCAAACTGTTTAACATTCAAGGAGCGGCTAATTTTGAAAGTGTTTTTCCCCCCCAACAAAAGCTTTGGCGTCTCACTTCGTCTGCAGATCTTACCTTGTGCCAGCCTTTCAGGGGCCATTTCCGCTTCTTCAACATAAAACCCTCGTGTTTATCAGGCCTCTGCACGTTGCTCTGGCCGATTTTCAGCCCCTCAATGATTTCCCAGCTGTCTGCCTCCTAGACAGGAACAACAAGAGGTGGAGTCAGAACAAACCAGTCACTCCTTAGGAAGAAAACAGAGGTACAATTCCTGTCATGAAAAGAAGAGAGGCTCAAGTCATGCCCAACGTCTGAAAACCAGGAATACACTTAACGCTTCTTTATTCTTTTCTGCCTGTACTACACATTTAAAGAAATACTGCCCCATTCAAATTCCTCCAGCTTTCTCAGCATTTCCACTCCATTAGCTTTCTCCTGACTGTGCTCTTCCAGCTACGAGTAGGTTTGTAAATCAAAGTGACATCTCTGGAGCAGAGGGACAGCAAAGTCAAGGAGGGACAGGTAAAACATCCCAAGCGATCCATTTAGTGTAATTCAGATGTTATTTTGTGCTAAAAGCCGGAACATTTAATACATTATTTACAAAACGCTGTAATGTAGTCATAAGCAGACGTCAGTGTTTATTAATGTCAAGAACTACATCTCCTCCCGCTGGCGCTCATATGTGAAAGCAGAAAGATAATGAACGACAAAATAGTAAAAGAAAGTCGTAATCATATAAAATGTCATGGGAGAAGTTATCATTTTTGACAAAATAACAACAAAAGTAACATTTTAATGAAAATCTGATGACAGTTGAGAGGTTGTTTGCTATTGTTGCCAGACCACAGTCTTGGGTGTTTTTATCTCCAAAACAGTTGCTTATTTGATCATTTAGATAATTGTTTTAGTGGCTTTAAACAAGCACTAAGGAACAGGTCTGCAACTGGGTTTAGCTGTGTGTTAAGTTTTAGTTGGAGAAAGCAACTGTAAAGTAAATAATATAATGCTGCAAAATTTGACATTAATACAGAATAGGGACCTGCTTCAATTTTAACACTATTTCCCTAAGATTATTTGGAGTTTGTGTTCAATGTGTGTGTGACTATTAAATGGTGACCATGCTTTTTTAAATTTCTCTGCGATCCACAGCTTCACTGGAGGGAAGTTTCATTTGCTGCTATTAGCGGATAGGAGACAACGTGTTGTTGAGAAGCAGTTCATTTGCTAAATGACTCAGATATTCCTCAGAGTGCCTCAGTGTAACCAGTTTTGAATCAGTGGGAGAGTAAAAAACTGAAGGTTTAAGAGGTTTCTTGACATTTGTCACAGGAAGGGTGAACATTGAGGAACTGTGATATTATTGGAGCATCAACAGGTAAGAAAGAAAGTGAGAGTAACCAACTTTGAGAACTAATCGTCTGACTGTACATGTATATGTATTAACATTGTGTATTTTTGGGCTGTTACCCATCATATAAGCTGTTACCCATCATATAAGTACACTATTAATAAAAGGGAATGCATCTGAATGTAATATTTGCAAAATAGGTCCAATTTTGAATTTCATACTTGAATCTGCCATTATGGAAAAAGCCACAACGTAACATGTTTTCTTGGGAAAACCAAATAATAGCCCGTGGCTCTTCACTGCTTCGCGTGACTCTGCAACCTCCAAGACAGCTGGTTGGGTGTGCGTTACGATACCCGACCTTGGCTTGCAGGACATTTAACAAAAGGAGACAACAGCGTGTTTAATCTAATGACCGGCGAACAGATCTGTTTGTTGATGAGGTCATGTTTCTCCGCTGACGAGAGCCCCTCCCTCCAGTGGCTCTGTGCAATTGAGGAAATGGAGCAGCTCAACTTCATTAGCAAAAATGTACATCACCATTCAAAGCAATCATGTCATAAAAGATAACGGTCTACTTATTATGCCCGAAGCAATTACGTCATTATCAGTTGAACAACTCAACTGTATAATGTGAAATGACTGATACATCAACGCTTCTGTATTCACACCATAACAGCCTTAAACGTGACGAGCACCCTCCCTAAGAGGCCATAACAGGCAGCGGTCTTTGAGAAACGCTTCAGACAAACTTCCTGTGCGTTATCCGAGGCATTACAAACAGACTTTCAACTGGATCTAAATGAATAAATCAATACTGCACTAAATAAAGAATGGCTTTGTCCGGCAAATATTGCAATTGAATGCACTTTCCTCAGAATCGTTTTAAGAAACGAAGCATTAACGATAGAAATCTTTAAATTCCTCATGAGGAATAGTCCACTCAACCTCTGGCTACACGTTAATACAAAGTCTATGCCAACTATCGGTTAATATGGAAATTACTGCTACACTCAGAGGATTTGCTTTTGTTATTTGACCTTAAATACAGAGCCGAATTCAGCCAAAGTGATTTCCTGCACTGGGCTCACATTCATTCATCTTACTGCAGAATAATTTAAAGCTGAATGAGCCGGTCCCTCTCGGGAGTTTACCCCCATTAATAAAGGATCTTGTGGCAGACCCAGTCAGAAGCGACCTGCTTATCTATGTCAAAATGTTGAAAGTTTGCTCCAGGAGCTTGTTCGTTTCATACCGGATAACTTTGAATTGATTTAGCTTTTTGCCTCTTGTCATATCTGTTAAACAGCATGGTTACAGTAGGCGCCAGAACACTCAAATTACGTTTCTAATCCCAATCATCAACGAAATTAATCCTGTGTACGTCTTCTGGTGTCAACCACCTGAAGAGAACCTGTAGCGCAGCAGACGTTTGAATGCTGCGATGACTTACACTTCATAGTTATCGTCTCCCTGAGCAGCAGAAACAGCCCACTTCTGACGACAGGTTTCTCTCACACATCTGCTTCTGACACAGACACTGATCTTCGTGAAGAGTAACTGTGTCTCTACTGACTGCTCAACGACTGAAGGCCTACATAAACACAACACGATCAAAAATGAATCAAAAGATCTTCCAATTGTTTCAGTTCACTTTTTATTTTTATTTTATTGCCTAGTTTACAGCTAGCTGAGTGCAATAAAACGTAATGATGTAATAACAAGAGTGATAAAAGTAATAAAACAGACAAATCTGTTTAATCTTTCATGTGGGTTCAAAATCTAAGGGCCTAACATAATCATTGATTACCAAAAAGTAAGAAAAGAAAGGCCAGGTTCTTTTAAGTAACAAGCTACGGAAGGCAAATAGTTGAAACTGCAAGACAAGTTAAGTATCTCTGGATTTATATATATATATATTATTTGATTGATTGTATGTATGTGTCCTTTTGTTATTACTGGTTATGTTTTATTTTTCTCTGAGATGAGATTACCTGATTAAATAAAGGTTATATTTGAGGGTGGATGATTGGCAGGTGGGGTGAAGCATGTAAAGGTAGAGGTGGGGTTGGTAAATTGCTTAATACTTCAGATGACCATTCAGTATATTATTCAGTCTAGTATATTATATATATCCTTATCAATATGTGCTTGTGTGTTCTCTACAAATACTAAATAATTCAAGTTTCAGATCTGAGTATGTGGTCTCTTGTTGTACTTGTGTAAGAAAATACTGTACTCCTCGATCGAATAACTGTAAAATGTTCCCACCTCTTCTACCACAATCACCACTCCACAACGATACTTCAGCAACTAATAACCACAGAGGCGTTGTTGTGAAGATGGATTTCACTGCAGTGTCTGACTGGCCCAATGGGTGAGAAGATATCACCCTGAGACACTCATCCTGTGTGAACACCACAGATTCAGTTACACACCCAAAGTCCACATGTGTGTTCTGCTGATTTGTAGGAGAGATACCGAGGCTGATTCAGAGTAAACACCTTTGGAAACTGAGGAAGAGGAGGGCAACTCTAGATGTGTTATTTAATGAAACATGAAAGTTCGTTCTTGACCTTGGAAACAGTAGCTTTTTTCCCTGGGGTTGAATTTGTTTAGAAAATTAAACAACCATATTCAAAACAGATAAGAAAGAGGTACAAAAACAGGCCATTTACAGACCAGCAATATTAATATTATGATAAATTATTGATCTGCATGTATTTTCTTTAAAACAGTCAAAGTACAATAAAAATATATTTTTTCTAAAAAAATACTGATCTTGTCTTATTTTCAGTCAAGATTTGGACCAATAGTTGTAAAAAAAAAAAATGATATTGTCACTAGACTAGGGTATTAATCTGACTCTTTTACACACTCTCCTCATATACATAAGAGAATTAGAAAGGAGGCATGCTAGTCTATTTCTGTTCTCTATCCTCTCCTCTATCCTCTTTGCATTGGTCTGCTGTGTGTTGAGTAAAAGTACATTATCAGACATGTCCAACCAGCGCATTAGACAATATAATAACCAGAATAAATAACGAAATACATCTGTACAGGACAGGCAAGATACTGATTTATGCAGCTGTCAGTGCAAGTCCTTCATCATTCTTTAATCTACACTAACATTGGTTTTGTTGTGGTCATTAAGATAAAAAACGCCATTATCTGACAATAGAGCAATTCATAAGCAGCGTATGACTCCATCTATTCCTCCTACTATCTCCAAGCTGTTATCTAACCAGGAAATGACAAGCAGCAAAGGATGAAATTAATAGTTGCAGCGACATTCTAATTCAAAGTGTAATGTCTTGATCCACAAAGTGTGCGTGTGTGTGCGTGTGTGTGCGTGTGTGTGTGTGTGTGCGTGTGTGCGTGTGTGTGCGTGTGTGTGCGTGTGTGTGCGTGTGTGTGCATACTGCAGGTGGTGCCTCTAATTGCTCTCATGAGGATCTCCAGAGTGAACAGCAGTCATCAGCAGAGGGGAAAGTGACATATATTGATTATAAAATGGGGCCTGGATCTCATTTAAGGCTTTCCCCCAACAAAATGCCCCGCTCTCATTTTTCCTCAGAAAGTGAGGCGCAGCCAAGCCAGCTCAGGTCTTTTCTCAGCGTCTACTGTGCTTCCCCGGGATGTCCCCGGGGAAGATGTATTTTACTGCATAGTCTCTTCAGCACCGGCCCACTATACAACATACAGAATACACTAAGCAGACGGCGATGCAGGAAGACTCAAACACAAAGAATGTGCAAGTATAACTCGGCATAGTGTCAATTAAATTCAGAGACAATTATGCTGGAGACTTCCTTGCAAATCAATGAGTTATATTCACTAATAATAATTTATAAGAGTCCATTCTTGACCTCGGGGATAGTTCAGTCTAACCACCAGGTCTATTTACTAGCTGTCCCACGATACGCTCAGTTGTCATGAAAATCATGTTATATGATTTAAAATGTACCCTTTTCCAGTTTACAAGGTCAAGAATGAATGTTAAGTCGTTGTGTACTCGGGGTGGGAGGAAAAAATGGATTCTTAGATTCATTCTCTCTTGAACGATTCAATGACTTAGAAAACTCGATAATCAGAAATTCTCCCCGTTATGATCGCCTGTAACAATTCTGTGACACCGTGCCGTCCGTTCCTTCCTGCTGCCCCTGAACGCAACAGACGTGCGTGTTGTTTACGAAACAGAACCAAAGCTAAAGTTCTGGAGTCGCTGAGGAAAGCGTGTCGGATGGTAGTTTTTAAATCATGAATCATTACACATATGCAGGGATTTAAAATAGCTCCAGAACAGCTACTAAAAAGACATGTGTTGAGATTGGTTTGTCAGCGACAAAAATAATCCATTAGCTTTCCACTGTGGTTGCAAAGACAGACGTAACCTTTACTTGAATCTTTCAGCCACATGGAGGGACAATGATCAAAAGTCAGTCTACTATCTAACAGGTGAGGGACGTGAGGGTGGAGAGCAACGGCCCCAGCTCCGTATCAAGCTGCATTCATTACGCTATGCCAACTTAGAGTCTAAAGACACTTTTCTTCCATTTTACCATGCCTTTAGAGCAGTCCCTTTCTGTCCTTGTACATATTTATAATGGTTGTGAGCTAAAAGCCAGCGGCAGCTGAATGGAAAAGGATTTGTAACCATAACTGTTTTTGAACCGTGTACCTGCCTCCGTAGTAGACAGATCAAGTGTCTGGATCGCCCTCAGGTACATCGCTGCATTACTTAGCCAGCACTGCGAGATCATAACACAAAACCGCCGCAACAATCAGGAACTCATTTAAAATTCATGACATGCTGCTGACTATCTTGAGGTCTTGATCAAGACGGTGTGCAAAATTAAAGGGAATCTACTTGACAAAGACTTTATTCCTATGTTAGCGGCTGCTTTTTTGGATAGTACGTGACTTCATTAAAACACATTAAAAGTGATGTATAGGCGCTGGTAGATAACCCCGCTCTCAGATTCAGCTGGCGTTCACATAACGGTGCCGCTAGGAAATGAAATGCTGAGACCCTTCACCCATGGAGGCCTTGTTATCAAAAGCAAGTAGTGATCTGAAAGAAAGGAACAATGGGCAGACGGGTTAACTGCCGGTCTCGTCAAGCAGCAGGCCGTCGACTGTGAGCTTCAAACCCCGGCCTCATTTCTCAGACCAACTGCCTTTCCTCCTCAGAAAGCCATCTCCCGCGACGTGGACAAAGCTCGGCTGCCACACGGCATACCAGAGCGTGCCACATGTTCAGCAGAGCACCAAGCCCTCCGCCTGTCGCTCATGAAATATGCATCACCTTGTTTGTGCCGACGGAAAAGCTGTGATGTCAGAGATTCCAGTTTCGGTGTCCGGTTTCTGCGCGGCCACAGTGAGACAGCAGCTCAGTGAGGTAAGGCGGGCTGGGGGCTTCAACAGGAGTACTGCCAGGGCTACGTTTAAGCACTGGTCCTGTGAACTGTGAAATAAGAGTCTACCTTGTTGTTTACCACGCCTCTGCATGGTTTTTACTTGGCTGCTCTGACTTGGCCACTTAGTCATCTAATCAGTTGATAAGGTCTTGAGGGGTTGATAGTCTATAAGTCCTTTTGCTAATGGACTTTTCAGAGAGAATAAACTATTAATCATTTGTCCGTATCAGAAAACATTGTTCTGTATGGCTGAATTCATCTGCAGAGGTAAATAGAGAACAACGAAGAAACAATTTAAACACTGAATTAGTAGAATTGACATGGATTTCTTGTGTTTAGTGTTTAGTTTGAGGGGGCGTCACAACCCCTGATTAATTGCCTGAACGATCAATAATCTGTCTGTTGGACGACTGGATGAATCTCTGGCAAGATATTTTGGAGAACTATTGCTGTGGCTAGCCTTGACTAAGACTTTGTTAACTTTGTTGTGATCAAACTAAACTTCACTACAGACCTGGCAAAAGACATGTTTTGCCTCTTCTCTGCCATTTGTTAGTATTTGTCCATTTTCTTCCAGCTTTGAGTCAACAGTGTAATTGCATGATGTGATGCTGCTTTTCTGTTTCTGTCAATTGCTTTGAGGAAGCATTCATCTGGTTTGGAATCGTCAATAAACAAAACTGTGTTTATGTTGTGTGGTGAATCGATCTGTACTGCTTGAAGTCATACGGTACTCTTTGGCCGCACAGAAAGGCAGATTAAAACTTGTTAACACATTTTGCAAGATTAATAAAAATGTTTCTGTTCTGCTTTAGTCGACAAAGTAAGTCGAGGACAATCCTACAAAGAAAACACTAACTAAACATAAAATTGGGGGCAGCTGATTTTTAGTAAATGACTAAGTCATCAACTAATGGTTTTGACTGTTTTTGCCCGGCACACTAAAACTGCTGAATTCATATTCCACGCTTCACTATTTCCTGGCAGTTCCCTTCCGTTTGCATAAACTCTCACCAGAGGATGGCACTGAAAGAAGACTGCAGCGACCAAAAATAACATGCACTCCTGCCTTTATTACCACTGATCAGGTTACATTCATTCAAAGTGCCTCTATTTCTAGAAACTCCACTTAGATTCCAATTACCTGCCGACTGTCGCGCTGGGAAGAGGAAGAGGAGGAGGCGCTCTTGTGAACCGGCGTGGAGGTCTTGTTTACTGGCGGAGAGCTCCTGTCGTCAGAGCTCATGGTGCGGCCATGAGGGCCCCGCTGGTAGTGTTGGTGGTGAGACATGGTGGGCACCAGTTGGCTCGGTGTACCTCCCTCAACACTGAGCCCCAAAAATCAGAAGCATCCTCTGGAGGTTTCTCACACTCACTGCTCGCTGTTCATCTGAAAAACAAACGCAAGTTACATTACCACATCTACTTTGCCTTCTTCATTCTCTCTCTCCACACATCATTCGTCAAGCGACTCCTAGTCTAGTTCACTCCTTGAATAAATGAGTGTCTGGGCCTTTCCTAAGCTTCCTGAACTATCCTCCATCAATTTAAATATGTTAATCCCACTCACAGATGCTCAGTCGAGACGTTGTGAGCCATTCTTTGAAGCATTGGTTTTTAAGATACTCATTATATGTGCGTTACAGGATAAGCCTTTCATTTTGTTTGCTAAGAGGTTGGTGGAGGAAATCCTCCCTTTTGAGAAGCTGAAACCTGAGATATTTATATATATATATATATATATATATATATATATATATATATATAATTTTCGTTGGACCAATCGACTAATGGGCGGATCCGTTCAGCTCCAACCTACATTGACTTGAGTCTCGAACTGTGCACCGACCACTAACTTCAGGTACACATCAAACTGTATATCTTCATAGATGTGCAACGATTAGTAGATTAGTTGATCGGAAGCTATTTCGATAATTGTTTAGTCTATTAAAGCTGGGCTTTATTTTTAACACCATTGGGCGAAAATACCATAATAACATTTTCAGCATATTGTTAGCCTTCTGCCTAGCTGTGGCACGTCCATGAGGTCAAGGTTGGTAGAAGTCTTAAGTATTGGCAACATTTTCTCTCCATCTCTGAAATACTTTGCTGATATTGTACCTCGCTAGAGCATTGAATGACAGTATGTCATCTCAAACGGTTTTACTGGTCAACACGTTTGCAAAGAGAATTGGCGTTATATAACATTCACTGTCAGGATGATGTTTGAAATGACGAGTACTCGTACAGGTTACTGTCTGAAGCACAAAGCATGAAGAGAGGGGAGCGTTGCAAGAGGAAAGCTGTATTTTCAAATTCTGCCTTTTCCAGAAAACTGCCTACCCTGGGGTATTACTTGAATTGCAATATGCTGAAAGATTATTATTGCTTTTTTTTGTCTGCAAATAATCCAAATAATACAAAAATATTGCAAACAAAAATACCAAATATTTGTCATTCCAGCATCTCAAATAGGAGAATTGGCGTCTCCTCTTTGTTTTAAATTATAGTAAATTGGATATTTTGTTTTTTCGACTGAAAACAATATGTTAGCTTTTTTTTCAGTGGCATTTTTCACAATTTTCTGAGGTTTTACACACCAAAATAAGACTAAAGAACATAACATAAGATGAATCATTAGTTGCAACCCCTCATCTTTGTAAAAGCACTTCATCACTGTATCAAATTGGCTGTACTCACTGCCTCCACTGCAGAAAATGTATACATTTAAAACCAGTGTATCCAGTTTATACACACACACACACACACACACACACACACACACACACACACACACACACACACACACACACACACGCCAAGGCTCCCAGAATAACAACATCCAGTGGTTTAAACTATGAAAGCTCAGTCATTGTATATGTAGTATATTTTGTGTAAATATACTATTTTTCTTATTTCTGGTTAACCTTATGTTAAGCTAAGTAAGATGGATTGGGGGAGTGCTCGTTTTCGTCATTAGTCACGGCACTGTGTTGTTCAATGCAGAGACCCACAATACTGCCTGCAGTGTGCTGTGTAAGTGTCTAAGCTCTCAGGAGGTCTCAGCACTGACAAAACATAGAGCGATTGCAAGATAGTGGAAAACAAACAGATTAACAAATCCTGTTTAATTTAGTTTTCATTTAAAAATGGGACACTTGGTGAGATAGTGAGGATCTTATTGGACCTTTACAAGGACAAATAGCACAATATGTTTCATCAAATACCTCAATGTTGCTAATGTGACATTTGGGGATAACATTCAGAACATGTGAAAACAGATAGAAGAAATATGGATATAATGAACAAAAAGTAAGATCCATTGTGTTTATTTTCAACATGAACAGCAGCTCCAAAATGAATCATGTAAGGAGAAAAGCATTGATGCATTGGTGTGGTTTAAGTGCTGCGATTGATGGCAGGACAAGCAGAGTTGTCAGCCTATGTGAAACTACTCAATAATACAATATTATGGTCAATTTGTTTGTTTTGTCATATAGTTGGATCAACAGAAATTTACTCAATCAATATACTCTTTTAATAATTGATTAAACTAAATTTGTAGACAATTTTGTGAAACACACGGGTTATAACTTCTCAATTGTGACATTTTGCTGATTGTTTTTGTCTCTTGTGATAGTAAACTGAATATATTTGTCGACTGTTCTTCTGAAAATATAATGAAATTGATTGACATTACTTTAGGTTTTAGGAGATTAAGATGGATACTTCTTGACATTTTATATTGATTACCGTAAAGACATTTATTTTTTTTTTAAATTGTAGCTCTAGCTAAGTCTCATATCATATATACACAAATCTAACTATCTGACTAAATTGTCCACATTTACTGTAAATTCGGCATAATGTTTTGACATACATCATATAATTATTTATATTATTATTACATTACATTACATTACATTTCATTTAGCTGACGCTTTTATCCAAAGCGACTTACATGATATACAGTAGACCGTAGACACAGCAACGGTGAGCAATGAGGGTTAAGTGTCTTGCTCAAGGACACAACGACGCAGACTGCCGGAGCCGGGGATCGAACCACCGACCTTCTGATTGAAAGACCGACTTGCTAACCACTGAGCCACAGTCGCCCCATAACATTATCATGTTTGCAAGATGAAGCCAAAGACATAATCCTAAGGCTTGTTAAAGACTACTGTTTGGCAGTACAGGATCATCAAGAAGCAGTGATACATATGTTTGTGTTGGAGCACCCTGCGGTTCTAAATGCAGTGTGTGTGTGTTAGGCTCTCCAGTGTGTTAGGGAAACTCCCTGAAACCACTGAACAGCTCTGCACACTCCAGCCGTATACACTCTCACATGCAACCGTGCAGTATACTCACACTCTATAATCTATTATTCAGATCCTTTAGCAACGTCATCATCCCGGCCCTGTCTTAGGCCACCTAGGATCTAAGCTACTGTAACAAGGCTCTAAGTCCATTCAGATAGAGTATTCCACTTAGCCTATTTAATAGATCCACTCTCCTTGACCTAATAAGGAAGCAGAAGGGAGAAGTACTTTAAGGATACACTTTACTGCTACTTTAGTACATTGATCAAACTACAGCACATTTAATGTAAATTAAAAACATAAGCAGCATGTGAAAAGATGGAAAGATGCCAAATGCCGGATATAAATCTGCAATAAGTAACAGTGAAAAGCACTGTCAACACACATTACATGTTGTTGCACTCTACATGCATTCATTATTTATCATAGAACTGCAACTAACAATGATTTTTTAAATCAATTGATCACTTATTTTCTCAATAAATCAATTAAGTTGCAAAATGCAAAACATCAAATATATTATCTTAGAGGCCAAACGTGACTTCATCAAGAGTATTGTTATGCCAAACAGTCTAAAACTTAATTATAATTTTGCATGAAAAATGTCTTAAACAGTTGGTCAATTGTAAAAAGAAAAAAATCTAATTAACTGACTAAATTTACCCCTTATTGTTTCCCTTTGACTCCTTGTCTTATGGCTAACTGACGGGAACAATGCAGAGGTTTTGTAGTGTCAACCAGTAGTGGCAATGGATTAACCAGTCATAGTAAACAGTTGATGCACAAGGAAACACAAACGCAGGAATCTTAGTTTGAGGACACCGATATGTACATAGGTGTCTGTTTGACTCCTGTTTAAATGGACAGAAGTGTTACTCCATACCAGACCAGTTTAGATGTTGGGGAACGTCCGATCAGGACTTGATGAGTCATGAGCTTAATCTTCTAAATCCAGTCACCATGATTAAGGTCCTTTAAGGAGAACGACTGCAGGCCCTGCCATGTAACGACACTTCTTAAGCACCTGATCAAGACCTCAAGAACAGAGTCAAACCAAACACCACTGACACTTGCACCATATTGAATTACCCTGTAATCCTTGGTTTGACAAACAACTCAACAACCAATCATTCTTGTAAGGAGGTTTGGGTTATCCTTTACATATTATCACTTTGTGTTGGTTCCTCTACATGACACTTTTTCTAAATTATGTTTTTTTTAATGTAATGGGATGGATGGTTGTGTTTTGATGTGTCGCTGATGCAAGCAAAATATGCCATGCGGGGCAATAAAGGAGCTCATGAGGAACTGTTTTTGGGTCAGTTTATATTTAAAAAACTCTTGTATGGTGCTTTATGCTAAAGCCATACAGAATAAACTGGCGATCTAACTACTCAAATTTCTTTATGAAGAACAGACTTTTGAAAACAATGAATATACAATGATTCAATTGATTTTAGTTCAAATGAAACATTATTTTCCAATATCACAGGGAGTCATACACGTAACAAATATTTTCTATCGATGTACTTTATGCTCAAACTCCTCTCTGATTCTGCGGTTCAGACAATCCAATGTGGTTGAGATGTTTGGAGACACTCCTGGACAAAGGAGAGCCCTTATTCACATTAAGCAACAATGGCACTAACATGCAACAGTCTTAAGGAAAGGGCACTTCTGTTGACATTCTTTCAATGCCTCACGATGGAGTAAAATGTCCACAAACTCTCTCACCAACCACTCCAGCCGTTAATGCACAGCAGACTATAAATTACATTTTTAGATATTTACCTCTGACCAGCGCAATCAACTGATTAGCATGTTTAAATGAAAAAAGTAGGGCCACATGTTTATATGCAAGGTTCATTTATCTAGACTTTGCTAGAACAAGTTGAGAAAACAACTCTCATAATTGGGTGTGAACGAAATACAAGGCTCATTGTGTATGGCCGCTAAATCGATGTTACGGTGTTTGGCCAAAAGTATCACGATATTTTACGTTCTCCATATCTCCCAGCATCCACTGACCAAATTAAAAAGTTTGAAGTATTTTCGGAAATGACAACTGATAGTTTATAATAGTTCATCCTTTGAGCACAAAATCTAGGGACCTTCAGGCTACAGAGCTGTGTGTGTGTGTGTGTGTGTGTGAGAGAGAGAGAGAGAGAGAGAGGGAGAGAGAGAGGGGGAGAGAGAGAGAGAGCAGCAATCCCACTATCTGTGTGCCATGCTCTGTGAAGTCTGAGGGATGAAGAAAATGAACTGAATATTTAGACACCCTATGTGTCTAGCAGAAGTGCAAGACCCGAAGCCAAGCAAACCAAGGAAAAATAGCAACAACAAAACAGACAGCGATCACTTCCTGCTATGTCGCTGCGGTTCGTGCACGTCACACAGAAAGCCACGCGGACGTTAATGGCACTACTCATCACACACATGTAACACGATGAAGCATGATGGTAACTGTGCCTCGATGGGGGTGAAAAGGACATTCATGTTTAGGTTGTCACTACATCCAAGCCACCCAAAACACCACATTATCGACCAGCACTCTGCACTGAACCAAGTTTACTGATCTCCCCTCTCTCTGCTGCATAATTAAAGTAGCCGGCAATAGCAGACCTGTGTCTGAAGATTATATTACATCATCTTTGAGGACAACTATTGTCTGAGTTTACAGCTGCGAATGCATATTGATCAGCACAGCAGAGTTTTCGACCAGTTCCCTGGGTGTGCAATAGCGGGCTTAAAGGGTGTAGATCTTGTGTGACATCTGGAAGCAGTGGGCAGCACATCTCTTTAAAGTAAGCCTGTCTTTTTTTATAACAACACTAACTGGACAGAGCCAGTTTATCCTGCGCTGCACACATTACATCATCTAGGTAGAGCAGGGTTTCACACTGCAATACTTTTTAAGTACTGACTGACTTGTGCCCATACTGAGAACTGTTAGGAAGTGAAAGTAGGCACTAAATTGTTCTCCAGATCCTGTCAGTGGTGTGAACCACGAAATGGTAACTTTATATTGTATCTTATTTAGACAAAGTCACTCCACAGTTTTTGTGTCAAGATTTTTTTTATGTTTGGCTTATTCTGTTTTTATAAGGGGTTTTGATGACATGTTTATACTCACATTAAGGTATAACATAAAGTAACAAAACAAATCATGTTGACACTGGTATCTCTATATTGTGAGTGATGCCCAACATTATACTTATGGAAAATAAAACAATTTAAAAAACAGCCAGAAAACATACCAGAGAATGAACAATTATCAAGAACCTGTCATTATGCAAACCAAATGAGCAGATAGGCCTGATTCATAGGGCTTGCCTTAAAGCCAAATATTTTGAATGTGCTTGAACGTGTCAGCTAATGAAGTAAGAAAGAGCAATTATCTGATCTATTCCTTACTGTCAATATTAATGACGTGGCAAAAAAAGACAATCTTCCCAGTATTTTGAGCGTCACAGTGAGGTTGGCTGCTCCATCCCCTCTCCATCAAACGAGGACGCATGCAAAGACCTGCAATGGTTGTATTTAAATGGGACAGGGACACCTTCAGCAGGAGGGTTCTTCAGGCCGGGCCAAGAATGATATCAGAAAATCAATCATCAAAGCAACATCAAGGAAGCATGCCCACTGGCCAACTACAAAGACACCCAGCTTCCCCTCTGCTGCTCTTTAATTGATGTGATTCGTGGCTATTTTAAACAACTGCAAAGTCACTGGCTGACCTTCAGTTGGAAAAAAAAGGGGAGACAGTGTGATATTGTGGAGCCATTCTGTCACTGACAGAAGTTGGCTAACTTTCAATTAGTTGGCGTCTGACATATAACAGCACCTGACGACATAATGCGTGGAATATAAAGGCTAATGAGCGGAGGTCACGTGCGCCAATAATACTCAGATATATAGGTTAGATATGCGGGAGAAAGCACGGAGCTCGAGTTAGAAAGGTGAACATGTCAGTGACGCATTACGTCTACCTCATCGAAGTCCGTGACAGAGTTGGCTTCCTGGCCGTTTGATTAACAGCAGCATCCATGTTTATAGCGCTCCTACATCGTGATGTCGGTTAATACGCACGTTTCGATGCACGGTCGGCGGGTCATCTCCTCTCCTCTCCTCCTGTCTCGGTGTCAGGCGAGCAGCAGCTAGCTAGGTCGGCGGTAGCGAGGTAGTAATGTCTGACTGGTCCTCGGTGATTCACTCGGGATGCAAATACAAAAGGATGAGGCGCCGGAGTCTCGGTCTGAGCTGCTGAACTCAAACACTTACACGAGCCACAGCGCCGTCATGACACGGCGGTTTTATTCGATAAAAACGCGACTGGCCTTCGACAGAGAGAGGAGAAAGAAAGCGTATTTCCTTACCACAGATGCGGTGTAATGGCCATGTCTTTACAGTTCTTGGCGCAGGACACAATTGAGGGGGGTCTCCCTTCACTGGGCAGAGATACCCGGCTCCTCAAAGACAAACGGCTCCCATAAGGATCCACGTCCACATACATATGTTTTCTTGGTATATAGTATGTGTGCGGCTCGGGGGCTAGAACATTATGGAAAGTAGGGGGAGAAAAAGTGCTGTGTTTACCCGTTTCCTTGAATGCGGGGCTTGTGATGCTCGGCTCCGCTCACCCGCACTCCGCTCGCTCCTCCCTGCAGCAAGATCGGCTTTGAGCGGGAAGAAATCGCAGGAGTGGATCAAACAGAGTGGACAGCGGCTGGTTGCAAAACACGGAGTGGAGCGCGCAAACCTCGGACGCGGAGCGGAGAAATAGTGTGACGTTGGAAAGCTCTCTTCAAAAGTACAACACTGTCATGACACACCTTACTTTACGCTCTCTGCTTCACTTTCGCTATTATTATTATTATTATTATTATTATTAATAATAATAATGCTCTATTATTATTAATAATCATCTCAGTGTTCTCTGATCTCAGGGTTCTATGCTCTGACCTCAGGGTTCTATGTTCTGGCCTCAAGGTTCTATGCTCTGACCTCAGGATTCCATGCTCTGACCTCAAGGTTCTATGCTCTGACCTCAGGGTTCTATGTTCTGGCCTCAAGGTTCTATGCTCTGACCTCAGGATTCCATGCTCTGACCTCAAGGTTCTATGCTCTGACCTCAGGGTTCTATGTTCTGGCCTCAAGGTTCTATGCTCTGACCTCAGGATTCCATGCTCTGACCTCAAGGTTCTATGCTCTGACCTCAAGTTGCTATGCTCTGACCTCAGGGTTCTATGTTCTGACCTCAAGGTTCTATGCTCTGACCTCAGGGTTCTATGTTCTGGCCTCAAGGTTCTATGCTCTGACCTCAGGGTTCTATGTTCTGGCCTCAAGGTTCTATGCTCTGACCTCAGGGTTCTATTTTCTGGCCTCAAGGTTCTATGCTCTGACCTCAGGGTTCTATGTTCTGGCCTCAAGGTTCTATGCTCTGACCTCAAGGTTCTATGCTCTGACCTCAGGGTTCCATGCTCTGACCTCAGGGTTATATGCTCTGAGACCTCACATTAATTCATACATGTGATCAAATAAATATTAACCATATATGTTATTGCTATTGCTTGTGATTGGGATGGAGTAAACATATGTTGAGTATTTTAACATACAATTGCGTGATTGTGTTATAACCCCAAAATGCAGCGGGTCCACCAGTCCCGCCGACACTGGCTGAATAACACAAATATGAACACCACACAAGGGTTAAGCAAAGGATGTTTTAGTTGCAGCTCAGCCAAGTTGAGAGTACAGAGGACAACATCAAATAACATAATATATATTTACACAAGTGCTATGCCTGCTGTATGATTTGGAGGTACGAGCACTTTCCTTGGGTAATTATGTTTATTAGTAATTCTCTACTCTAACGTTACATTCAAGTTGACAGTTATATACATAACAATTTATTTTTTCAAAAACAATGACTACTACTTATGTAAATGTAAAAAATCAGAGGATGGGTGGTAACGACTGCATGACATATTTGAGTGTGATTTGTCAACCATTGGCATTTAAATTGAAAGAAAAGCACCCTGGTGATGTAAGAAGTGACACAGGGTGACCTCACATCATGTTTATTATGTTACACCGTAATATTGAATGTAGGGAAGAGGGCAGACCAGTATTAGTTTATGTTTTATTCATTGAATTCTGGGCAAAAATAATAATGACAAGTAACTGTGTGTGATGGTTTGGTGCTCATTAGTGTGCGGTGCTCCAGGGGCAGAGCCAAGTGTCTGGAAACCTGGGCTTTTAACACACAGCCGGGAATAAGTAACTTGAGAGATGGAGAGTATACTAAAGTAACCTGAGAGGCAGACCATGAGCACGGGTATAAAATATTCCCATCTGCCAGTGTCTGTCTCAAAAATGGTCGGGTATTAGATTTCATGGCTGGCTTTTCCAAGTTTTTCCAGATGAAGTTTTTCCTCAGATATTACAACTTGTCATTGCCAGAATCCACCGTGTCATGGTGGGATATTCTCATTTTAAGGCGTTCTACACAATATCAACAGGGGGATTGGATGTATTTGATTACTGTATGGGCAGAAACTGATGAAAATGTCGGTAAGGTCACTTTTCAAGGTGACAACACATTTTCTGTTATCAATTCCAGCAGTATGCCAGGACACAATTAGATGTTATATGTGTCCATGACATTGCAGATGGTAATTTATGACGTGCTGCATTGCACTAAAAATATTGCTAATCCCAGCCACTGCACCTTGAATCAAGGCACGTCTTTAAATAATGTGTATGATTGTGCTGCAGTGTCTAAATGGTTATGCTGATTTATATTCATTGGAGGAAGAAATATATATATATATATATATATATAGTATTTTTGGTATATCAGAAAAAGGTTTGCGCAATTTGATAACAGACGTCTTTGAACAAATATCTGTCGCGCTGAGGATGATGAAACAGGTCAGCTGACTGATGACGTTTCAGCGGGAGTAACCTCACTGAGCGGAAGCACGTACACTAACCACTTGTGACCGAGCCGGTAGAAAGCTAAAGGCGGAGGAATTGCGTCTCAATAAGTCCCGTGAATAAACCTCGAGAAAAGGTAAGAAGCTGAGCACAAACATCTGTAGCTTTCTGGTTCGTGGGTCCCGGTGATGTATCTTTCCACGTGACTTAAATCTGTCTTTGCCGGGTCCGCTCGCGTACAACGTGGTCTTCTGTCGAAGTCACGCTGTTTCCGGGGATTCAAAGTACTTTGTGTCCTCTTATCTACAAGCAGTTCTTACTTTTATTCGATAATATCTCCATATAATTTACATTCGATCATTTTTACATATCTCACATCGGTTTTTACCTTATATTGGCAAATACTATTACTTGAGAAGCCTATCGAAGATACGGTATGCGACTTTTTCTTCTAGGAATTCGTCATATCACGGATACAGTAAACGTAAATAGAGGAAACATTACGTTACTGCTTGTATATTAACCGAAACTAAAGCTTTATAACAATGCAGTTTTGTTACAGTGCCAGTTACGCAACTTAGACTGCCCCCTAGTGGCAGAATGAGGGTATAGTTGTAATAAAAAATAAAATGCTGCCAATTTGATTAGGCAATGGAAGTAATAATTGACATGGTGTGTATTTTGTTTACTTATTAGAAACCATGCCCGTAGACCTGAACAAAGGCAAGAAGGCGTTTGTCCAGAAGTGTGCCCAATGCCATACTGTGGAAGATGGTGGAAAGCACAAGGTGGGGCCGAACCTCTGGGGTCTGTTTGGGCGTAAAACAGGACAGGCACCAGGCTTCTCCTACACCGACGCCAACAAAAGCAAAGGTACAATACTTTGCGCAAGCTTACAGTATTTGAATAGTCCAAGGAATGATCTTGTGTGGCTCAAACATATTTTTTCACTGTGTTTGCTCACTTCAGGCATTACCTGGAATGAAGACACCCTGATGATTTATTTGGAGAACCCCAAGAAATACATTCCAGGAACAAAGATGATCTTCGCTGGCATCAAAAAGAAGAATGAACGAGCTGACCTTATAGCGTACCTCAAGTCTGCAACTTCATAAAGAACTCGTCATCGGTGTGTCTTTGCCGGGTTTTGTGTCCTGACCAACTGAACTGGTAAAGAGGCCAGAACTTTCCGTTAAAATCAGGCATGAATGGCAAGCAATCTCTGACTGGTATCGGCATGAATGTCCATCTTTGTCGCAGCTGTATGTTGGTTTCTGATCCTCCTTTCTGGTGGAGAAAATGATATCCCCTGGTTTTAACAGGTTCCTTTTCTAGCATAAATTATTAAAACATACTGTGTATTGAAAATGTAGGGACTGAAAGCTGTGTATTATGTTTGCTTGTTGCCATCCACGATTTTGTCTTAAAAATATCTTGATTATATTCAAGCTGTCTTAATAATCTTTTCAAGAATGAATGTTCCATATCTGCTTCCAGTTTCATGATCCCTCAAAAGTCTTTCATCGTGTCATTTCAATGTTCAAAATAAATAGACACTAAATGTTAATTTTTCTAATTTGTTTGACACAATAGAATTAAATCTTTGGTCAGTATTAGATTTCTTAAATAAAAATATTGAAGAAGTACGGTGTGTGGATGTTCATGTGAGGCTGAAATTGTGTTGTTTCATCAGAATAGTTTGTCGAAAGTGTTTCCCTCTATCAATAAAGGGACTTCATATTTGTATTTTTAAAGAACCTATTTTGAATTTGGTACAATTTATTAAAGAAATACTTTTTTAAAAATGTGTTTGACCTGTCATGAGCTATGAGTAAATATCAGTGCTTTCCATATCTGCTTTTATTTACACTCCTTGTGATTCTTTCCTTTTTCAAAATGTTCTGGTGTAGTTTGAATTTAAAGAGATCGTTGGACAAGCAGTGTCGATGACGGGAGACAGCAGATAAGACGGCTTCCTCCATCAGAGTTGAGTTGCCTCTATATACCAATGCTGTGGAGTATAACGCCCTCTAGCGTCCAGATGGCACATCTGCACACATATTCACTAATATAGTCTAAACGAATTAGATGTCTTGACACCCACCTCCTACCAAGAAAAGTCGTTCCATTATTAAATTGCATAGATAAACCACTGCAGATTCCATATTTGCACATTAGTTTGTGGCTTGTGAAATAGACGTTTTGTGGAGTTGCATTATCTGAAACATACACATTGTTCTTCAGGCGACAGTGATTCAATGTGGTCACTCCTGTCAGCCAGCAGTTCCATCACCAAAGCCTCGTCAGGGATGGTACAGGAATCCATTATGGTAGTCACTGCTGAAGCATAAATTCAACAAATTATAATCCACACACGACATGGGGCTATTTTGCCTTTCATGAGCTTTACACACACAGTGGAGCACTGCATTGGTGCTGAAAGTAATTATCAAGGAGAAAACATCCGCCTCTTTAATCCACTATTTTTTGTACTGAATCTACAATATACATGATCTAGTATGCATGCTGAGAAGATGATTGATGACTTTACACTAATTATCATCATCCTCCTCAGCACCATCACATCATACTTAGAGCGCCTCTTTAAGGAGGACAAGCGGTTCAAATGACTGCCGAAGCAACCGTGAGCTGAGCTCCTGTCTGTGTGACGAAGCCAGCGTCAGCGGGACCGAGCCAACCACAGCCCGCCTCATTTGCTCACAAGAAGACCCAAACGACGGCGGTGCTCGGTAGTGGCTCTCCGTGAGATATTCAATGCTTGTGACAGTCCAAGCGAGCCTCAATTTTCTTTGCTTAGATCCGCTTTGATGTTCTTAAATGAAGTGAATGGTGGGGAGATGCTGTGAAGGAATATGCTGGTGCGCAAAGGGAGTCTCCATCCTTCTCCTCAAAGAGTGGAAACTGGATATGTGGCCGGAGCACCAGGGGCTCCCAGGATCATGCATCTTGGAAGTTATGGTATTCAAATGATTCTCTACTTTCCTCTCAGTAAAGCCTTATAGATGTTATTTCTCTGCGCGGCTTCATGGATTCGGTTCACTGAGGACCATCTGAAGAACAGGCATGGCAGTGCCAACTATGGTGTTCTCTGACGTGGAAAGTTTTCTGGACTCGCATCCCGAGTTATTCGAGGACTACCTGAACAGAAAGGGGAAACATAGCATGGTGGAGAAATGGCTCAAGAACCACAAGGCGAGCAAAAGTCCCGCGGCCGCAGCTCTCGCCCAGCCGAGAGAGGAGAAGGGCAGCGCGTGCAAGGACAGCTGGGCGAGCCAACGCGATGGCCTGCAGAGGAGAGTCTCCCAGAAGGAGCTGCGCAAAACTTTCGCCAGATCAAAGGCCATCAATTTCAACAGGACGTACGACGAACACGTCAATTCCAGGGCCCAGGAGCCCCTGACGAGCATGAGGAGGAGAGCTCTGCTGAGGAAAGCCAGCTCTCTGCCCCCGACCACTGCGCACATACTGAGCGCACTGCTGGAGTCCAGAGTCAACATCCCCCAGTACCCGTCCACAGCCGTGGCTTTTAAGTATTACCTCAAGGAACACAACGAAAGAGAGTTTTTCCTGGAGCTTGTAAAAGACATATCTAACGACTTGGATCTAACGAGTCTCAGCTACAAAATCCTGGTGTTTGTTTGTATTATGGTCGATGCAGACCGGTGCTCGTTGTTTTTAGTGGAGGGAACAGGAAACAAGAAGACACTAGTGTCCAAATTCTTTGATGTGCACGCAGGTACCACTGTTTTACCCTCAATTCATTCAGATGAAGTTCAAGTGCCGTGGGGGAAAGGAATCATCGGATATGTGGCTGAACACGGAGAGACAGTGAACATTTCTGACGCTTATCAGGTGCCTGCTCCTCTTTCTGCATGCATGCGCGTGCATGTGCATGAGCCACAGAAGGAGAGAGAGAGAGACTCAGACAGGAAGACATATCCTTTACTTTCAGTCTGTCATTTTATCTGACACAGTTAATTGATCGTCAATGAAAATGTGTATGGAGCATGGCAACTTAACACCAACAGCTTGTGTCACTAGCTTCACAAAAACATCCCTGAGCAATGCAAATAACTTAATTAAGGAGATATATAATTTTTCTCCCTGTTGTCTTTGCAAATTCCACTTTCTACCTTGATTTTAAGAAAGTAAGACGATACTAAATGATATTAAAGCTGCAAGGACATGCTTCATGATGCCAGGAGCTTTTTGTTAGCGTAGAAGAAAAGTCTAAGAGCACTTGTTCTTGGTAGACCAAATGTTTACAGTAGAAATGAGTAATAGAAATGAAGAGTTATGTTGCTTTAATGTCCATCAACAGCTGACCTCTTCAAGTCAGACACGTCTGTCATATTGTATTTATTATAGACTTTGTGGTTTGGAATAACTCCTGGTGAGTTGTGCATTTCACTGCACCATCATCTCAAAGTAAAAAGGGAAACTGGATTTTTTGCAATACATTTTTACGTTGTGTTTTCATTTTTGCGCTGTCCCTGTGGATTGCAGGATCGTCGGTTCAGTGATGAAATTGACAAGCTGACAGGGTACAAAACCAGGTCACTCTTGTGCATGCCCATTCACAACAGCGATGGAGCGATCATTGGGGTTGCTCAGGCCATCAACAAGACCTCAAGTGGAGAACTCTTCGCTGAAGATGATGAAAAGGTAATTTCGCTATTATAGTAATGAGTTTAACTGCTGGGTGATGGTAATGTTCTCTCATAACACAATATGTGTCCCACTGCTTGCTTGGTGTGAAGAATAGATCAAGATAATTGTGTTGGCCTCTCTTTGTTTGATTCAAAAACTGTCTTGACTTATAACCAGTTATTATCGTCTCAGTCCATGTAAGATGCTTGCTTTCTGCACATGTAAAAGATATAATTCCATACAAAAAACAACGACAACATATTACCACATGGTTTTATGGCAATGTTGTAGTTTGGTCACAGTTTTAAACACATCTATGACGAGGCGCTATAGCAGTGGCAGTTGGCTGGTCTACAGAGCAAAGGCATTTTGTACAGACATGCTACTCAGTGGGTGAATCCTTGACCCTTGACCCTGTGACCTTTCCTCTAGCGCCGCCACTAGGTTGACAATTTGAGGTTCATGTAAAATGTGTGTTTTCAGTTATCATTGATTCACACAACATGTGGTACAGTCATTCATTGTTCACAGATAATTACATTACATTTAGCTGACGCTTTAAGCGACTTGCATGCTATATAGTAGACGGTGAGCAATTAGTGTTAAGTATCTTGCTCAAGGACACAATGACTACCGGAGACTGGAATCGAACCACTGACCCTTTGCTTGAAAGACAGACTTGCTAACCACTGAGCCACAGTCGTATGACATGTTTCATTCAGAGTAAACTGTGACATGATACGGTTTTATGATTTCAGTAGTACACAAGCACTGCACACAGCATACACAATTTCTCTCATATTTTGTATGTTATGATTTGCAGTTGCATGCAAGCATTGCACATGCTATGAGACATTTCATTCAAACCTTTTTGTGGCCTAATGCTCAGACTCACTCTCCATTTTGTTTATACCTCGTTATTAGAATTGCTGAACCATAGTCTTATAGTTTGAACATGGCTCATGCTCTGCCTTTACATCTGTCTTTTCCTCGTGGATCCTTTATTCATATTTCACAAGCAACACTAACTGCACATCTGTTGTCTGATAAACAGGCTGTAATGTGCAAATGGTCGGTTTATTTCTGTGTCCAAGCTGAACTAATATGTATATATTTACTTTCCTAAAGCTCAGTATGACCTGTAGCATATTTGCCTCAGAGTCATCACATTTTCCTGAAGCAGTATCTTCCAATGGGCCAGGGCCCTTCACTGTCTTAGTGTCACCAAGAATAACAACTTTATATAAGCTGTTCAGAATCTCCAAGTGGTTAGCGCTTTCCCTTTTTTGCTTAGTGGGAGTGTCAGTCTTTAATTTAGTGTCACCATTTAGATTTCCCAATTTACTGTATGTGGTTGCGAAAGGAGTTAAATCGTTGAATAGGACTTTCAACTGTTCCACTGGAGCTGCTCATTGGCCAACAAATCAGACGGGGTCTTCCAGGTGTGACTGCTGTTTAGTATTTTACCCCTATGTGGATCAGCTCAGTCAGCAAGTCAAGTGGGCAGCTGGAACAAACACAAAGGCAAATATGTAAGTGAATGAATATAATATAGGCTATAATACGTCAAAGCAGTAGGTGGGGGTGTTACATCTCACACTAATCCAGATAGACCTTCTGTTTCTGAATGAATGTTTATTTGACTTATTACCATCCTGAGAGAGGCACGAGGATCACGTGTTTAGTCCATCAGCGCACATGAATAGAAGTAACAGAAAGGCGGCGACAAGCCGACACACTGACTTGTTCTCTCATTGCAGCTGTGAGCCCCTAAAGGGAGAAGAGATGAAACATGACATCACATCGCGAGCTGTGCTTTTGTTTCAGGGATAAATTTCACTGCAGAAGACTATAGTTTTTTATTCATAGTATGTTTTTCTCCATTGGAGCGCTATTGTCAAAATTACATCCGTTGTTCTTAATAGATGCGGATTAGCAATTCATTTTTCTCTCTCTGATGTTTTGAGTTCGTTTCACATTGCATTAGCGTCACACTAATGCTCAGGATGGCTACAGCTAAATTAGTAATGAAATGCAATGCCAGCGTCAGAGAACACAGTATGCTCCCTGCACAGCACAGCTGCAGCTCTGCTTTTATGGAAGAACTAAGACAAGTTCTCACACTTTTCAAAGCACGAGACAATACTGCAATACCAGATGCCATTAGAAACTGTACCTTTATTAGGACAAATATTGTTCTCTATAGGATATTTAAACACATTATGGCTGACTTTAAATCGCACACTGCCTTAATTGTGTTGTGTTGATACCCTGCAGGAAGGGAGTCCTTTGGGAAGCTATGCATAATTGCGTTGTCTCATTAACTTCTGTAGAGGAATATCGCTATTGACTTAATTTAAGTGCACAAGCTGACCTCATCCGGCTATCTCTACATATTGTGTTATTATCTTGATGTATCTTTTCTTTCACTTTGCATGTCTCTTAATACATTTTCTATGAGGTTTTTTATTCAGGTAGACATTTTCATGAATTTTCTCTTATTAACATGCAAGTGCCCCCATGAAGGTTCCATTTGCCAATATAGTTTAACATCTGTAGTAGTCGATTGTCTAATAGCATTCTCAACTCACTGCTGTGCTCCCTCTGGCTGCCAAACTCTCTGTAAAATTGGCTCAAAGCAATACTGTAATAACCACGTTCACACAATTTCCCAATGAAAATCTACTGCTTGGAGCCACATTTCTTTAATACGTTCTTGCAGGATTTCAGATCAAATCAAACTTATACTGTGCATTATATCAGGTTCCTTACATAGTTCTTTATATAACAGCAAAATATCTCTAAATACACATATATCAAGAGGAAATATAAAAAAATTATTCAATTCTCTGCATATACAGTAAGATAGCATAGATGCTTGGTAATTTAAATTAACAAAAGTCTACGAAACTAACTGTCAATGTGTTGACAGTGTAACTGTATGGTGAAAAAGTGTTTTCAGGAAGTTTTAAGTAAAGACTAAAAATGCAGGGATTTGTACAAATGTCTCTCACCACTACTGACCTGATCTCCAAACACTGATACATACAGAAAGGTACAAACTATTTCATATCAAATTCTCAAATAAAAACACCAAACACCTGTGTTGTGTAAAAAAAATAAAATTAACAACCCTTCAACTTTCAATTCAACCAAAAAGTAGGAGCTGGGTGTGATAGTGAAGTTTACTCGTCACCCTTTTCGGACCCGTATTGTCCATTCCAGTTCATCTTATGAAAGGAAAGGCATATTTATTTGTAGTTGTATTGTGAACTTGTTTACAAATTACAAAAAGAAGAGTTACTGTAGTTAGAAAGGTTCATTTTATCCAGTTTCTCGCATATTTTATGATGACAAGAATATTTGTCTGAGAAGCAATAATTGTTGCCAAAGACTTGGTTTGTCTTGATGTCACTGCACTGATGCAACTTCCACTGCTTTGTTGTTGTGACCCAGCTTTGCTCCTGGCGGTTCTCCATGTAGCAGCAATGTGTAGAACAATTTAATTATTTATGGCTAATAGTTATTGAGCAATCGTATTGTGGTACAGTGTTTATTAGCTGTGTTGTGTTAGGGACATAAATTACAGCCAGTCAATTCAGTGTTATTATAACAAGTTTAATTGGTATGAAATTTTACTTTGTAAATTACTTAAAGGGAGAAAACTCAATTATGAACTGTCCTTTATTACGTGCTATTCATTTGACTATTTATGTAGATACAAATGATGCATACATATTTGATATCACCTTCAAAAGAAACAATCATTGCTAAGTATATTTGCAAAGCTATGGTACAGGCAAGGGAGTCATGAGATAAGAGAAAATGGAGAGCTTTGAACAATTCTTGGCAAAACAATAATGGCTTAATACCACACATGCAAAGTGAACACAGCAACACTAGTTGTTATGGAGAGTGGGAAGTGGAAAGAAAGAAAGCTGTTGGCTTTGGCTCTGTAATTTCCCTTGGCTTGCCTCATCTTCCAGTTGTGGAAGCGGAAGTCATTGACGTTAAAGGAACTGACTGTCCCAGAGGCCTTGGCCAGTTAGTTTCGTTATTAAACCACTCTTTACCGGTCAGTCCACGGGTCTCTAGGCAGAAACGTCTCGTTTGTAATGCAACCTTGTATAATGGCCTGCCTGACATAACGTAATTAGTGAGAGCAGTGCTTTTCTTGGGTTTGCCTGTAGATCCATAGCCAGATACCCAAAGTCCTGCTCACTAATGAATCTGCTCCTGCTGGGACTATTGATGGCCACCGCCTTTCTGGAAGATCATTATTAGAGAATTCCATAGGCCAGCTGGAAAAGCATTACGTATGAGCTTATTACTCAGCATCATCTGTTTTCCATGTCTGAAAACACTTGCATGAGGTGCTTCATTATGTATAATGACTGTATGAAGTGCATAACGTTAATGTACTCATTATCACGACAGATTATTATCACATTATGATTAGCAATGTTTTTGATTTAGTGATTTAATTTGCACTTCCATAAAGGGTATCGCAATTTACACGTCAGTGTGACATGCCAGAGAATAACTATAACTCTTGGCATCAGTTGTAACAATCAGTGAGGATAGAAAATGTGTGGTGTCAATTATTGTTGTGTGTTGTAGTCATCCAAAATACACCACACAAAACAAAACTATAAACATATTTCAAGCTTTATAAAATCTGGCGAAATGAACAATTTGTATATGTAAAAACTCCACTATTGTATATAAATGTTACCTCATCCTTGAATCTTTTATTAGTATAAACCATTATCTCTTGCTATAGTCAAAGTGCTCTTTAAATTCAGATGGTCATACTACCATTGACATATAGACAGAAATTAAAGATATCCAGGAGAGCTGTTTGATTTTAAAGAGAAATTATAGCAATTAGAGACAGGTTCCTCAACCTTTTCCAGCCTGCGATGCCATTTTTAGGTCTACAATTATCATGACCCCAGCAATTAGTCCTGTTAAGTTTTCATGTGATCAATTGTAAGAGCACGGAAGAAGCTCCAAAAGTATTGCAGTGAAATATGAATATATATTAAAATATGTTTTATATATTTCACGAAAAGCATATCAAACTGATAAATAGCTAATTTGAGCATATTCATGTCTTGCATGAGACGTCTCTCCACATGGGCTCCCTAACTAAAGATTGTGAACTTTAGGACTACTTTTTCTTTGAGTTAAGGCTCAAGCTTCCAAATGATCAACACTGCTATAGGATTGTGTTCTTTACATGTTCATTTGTGGCCGATGAGTAAGTGATGCATTATCTTTTCTGAAAGGTGAAAGAGATATCCCTGTATCAGTGGCCACAGCTGAGTAACTTCCCATTCATGTATTGTTGTGGTGTCCCTACCCCCAGGTCGATCTGAAGGCTGGTCAATATTAGTGGGTTTGTTGTACTCATTGTATTGTTTACACAGCAGCCAGATGCAAAAGATTGATAACTAAACAAATAGACAGAGTAAGGAAGCACCCAAGCTAAATTCTATTGATTCCATGTTACGGAGACTGAGTGTCTCTCAGATAAGGCTAATTGTAGTTGTATAGAATTCAACCTGTGTATTCACATCACAGCTGTCTTAACTGCGTGCGGGTGCAGACACTTCTCTGCATCCTGCATATTGGTGTCCATAATTAATCAACAGTGTTGAGGAAATGTGCAAATCCAAACTAGTAAGACGTTGATTCGATTTCAATTTATATTACATAAAGTAATTAGGCCACACCAAGTGATTACATCATTTATGTGAAGAAAAATATGAATGAAATACGGAATTTATGTTTTCAGCCCCAAGGCACAGTCAAGTAGTAAAATGTCAGTTGAATTGATTTTTTTGTCCCAGCAAGTAATGATGCCATTGAAAGGCCATTTCTTATTTGTTCCAATTTGAAAGCTACGTTTTTCTTGCATACAAACATTACTCACTCAACTTTTTTCTTTTTGTTCGCTTTCATTTACTAAATAAAACTTGAATCTTATAGTCACTTCTAAAATTAGCTCCAACAATATAGACGTCCTGCAGACCTTTCTTTAGGTGTTTACATTCTGTGTTTCTCTGGAAATCAGTGTGTGTATCCTTGAGCTCTCACAAATGTGTTGAATGCTTTTCCCTCCTCATAAAATATTTGCAGGGCAGATTTTTTAAATCCTACATTGTTGACCAGCCAGCAGCCTTCTTCTTCTTCTTCTTCTTCTTCTTCTTCTTCTTCTTGTCTGTTGGCTCAATGCTTCTTTGCGTGGTGCTGGCATTGTAGATGAGTGGAGTAGAGTGAGACCATTGCAGGACTTTATATTGCGGTGCCCACATGCACAATACAGACAAAGTGATGACCACAATGTAGTTTAACGATGTCTAGAAAAAGTTTGTAAAATAAAAGTCTGTTCATTATGTCCACAGGTGCTAGAGATGTACCTGCCTTTCTGTGGTATTGCAATCTCCAATGCCCAACTCTTCGCCGCCTCAAGAAAGGAGTATGACAGGAGTCGGGTAAGAACAATAAAGCCCCCATCCCTGGGATCAGCATTACTTCCTCCCCCCTGATGCTGACACTGAGGCTGACTATTGATCAGCAGCCCACTTGCTGCCACTGCAGTGGGGATCACAGCGCGGCATGCAGTCCTGCTTGGACATTTTCTCTGGATCCATAGTGGGGGATGGGCTGAAGTAATGTTAACAGATGCAATAATTCATGTCACACATTGATCTGTGACGAAAGAGAATATAATGAGAACACAGCTCAGTGAATGCTTGTGTGTGAAATTGGATTGTCACTACCTTAGATGAAGGGCCTAATTTATCTTCATCCTGTTGGTTTATGGTTTAAGGATAACACAGCAAGAACAACAACAACAACAACAACAATAATAATAATAATAATCACGCTCTAACAGCTAACCATGGCATAGCATTTTTTTTTAACTAAAGTGGCTTTTAAGGTGGGTTTCAGCGTGTGGTTCAGATTGTTTGGAATGATGGCAGTGGTGTCTTTTTCTGTCGCTGGTGTTTAGGCCCTCTTGGAGGTAGTCAATGACCTGTTTGAAGAGCAGACTGACCTGGAGAAGATTGTCAGGAAGATCATGCACCGTGCCCAGACATTGCTTAAGTGCGAGCGCTGCTCTGTTCAGTTGCTGGAGGACATTGAGTCACCGGTACTATTGTTTTTCCTCTGCTGTGTGTATTTGTCTCTCTGTCTGTACATTTGTGCATGTGCATATCTGTTCTCTTTGTCTGCCTCTAGTTTTAACTACTGAGCACTGTGTACCTCCATGCAATTCATCCGAGAGCTTATGATTTCTTCCCCTCTCTAAACTTCCAGGTGGTGAAGTTCACCAAGTCGTTTGAGCTTTTGTCGCCTAAGTGTAGTGCAGACATTGAAAGCAGGTATGTATGTTGTTTCAGTGTTAAAATATACTCTGCTCCTCAATGACAGCCGCCTAATGAAAAGCATAGCTTTGTCCTCCTTTTTCACATTGACTCATCCCAGTAACCTCTTTTAATTAAATAGTAATATCTCCACCTTTGTTTGCCTTTGGCACCATGGCACCTGCAAATTCTGCACAGAGTCTTGTTTGAATCGGTAAAGCTTCTATCAAGGACAAAAAGGGAAGTATAAAAATTGAATATTTGTAGTGCTGTGGGGGTAATATGCTGATGCTGAATATAAGGCATACTGTAGGAGCCTTACTTAATTGGGTTTGGCTGCTTCTCTCCACTGCTTGGGATGGCTGAATGGAGAAAGAGAGGCTTAATATTGTGTGGGATGTTTATGGATGAAAACCAACGCTGAAAGGAAGACATATTATTCCCCAAGTCCTGCACTTGCCATAACTGATATGGTCACGTCAAGGCAGTATTAATAAATGCAACATTCATTTAAAAAAAAAAAAAAAGAAGATCCACACAAGAAATACCAAAAGTTAGAAAGCAGTTGTAATTAAATAAATATCAAAGTCGCCAGTTTAGTCTTTCTGACAAAACACACTCCCATACAGATCTGTGTTTCTGGTGTTACATATTAACTAAATAGCCAGTTTGTGATTTCAAGTAATAAAACTACACATTTCAAACCGAGCTGAAAGGACAAAAAAATACAGCATCTCTTTGATGATAGTAGTTTCCCTAAAGGTTGACATCTGAAGAACAAGGGCTGCTGTGCAAGAGTCATGTGTGTAATTAAGTGAATACATTTTGTGTCAGAAGGCGAGCGTACTGTAGGATTTCTAATGTGCCTTACAATCCCCAGCCGCCCCCATGGGGAGGATCATTTTGAGCGAGTGTACAATGCTGCTAGTGTGTCTGTTGCAGATAAATGACAGATGTGAGACAGGGAAGAGACAGAGACAATGGAGAGAAAGAATGAAAAAAAGTAGATACTGTAAGGCATCTTGCCATCACACCCACGAGGGTTATTCCCTGCCGCACACACAGCTGTATCAGTAAACCAAAGGGATTCAAAAGATCCGACAGAAGTGTCCCTGCATCTTTATTCTAGTCTGGAAAGACAAAATGAGCCACACTGAACATTTACCATGTTACGTTTGGGAAGGTAAAAAGTCAGCGACAGCCCACTGCAGTAAACGTGAATGGGAGGTCTATGCAGGGATGCAGGTGTTTCTGTGGCAGAGTGTGGGGGCGTTTGGCAATGAGGAAGACAATCACACAATTAACTCTTCATTACTTCATAAGCAGCAGGAGAAGCTTACTGATATCTACTGTATGAGAAGTTCATTAAATGCAAGTCAATGTAAAACAGGGTCCACAAGGAGAAATAAGAAAGGCCTTTTGCAAGCTTGCAGTTCCAGTGTGAAAGAGAATACAATATGGTTAACTTCAATACAAAAGTGTATTTCTTATTTTTATGATAACAAAGTTATCAGCGTTTGAGAAAAAAAAAGGAAACATTTGGCACAGTGCTGTTTTTTCTGTTCTGCTCCTTTTGTAATCCTTCCCTCTTATTTTCTGACCCTAGTTTCAAAGACAGTATGGAGAAATCGTCTTACTCCGACTGGCTCATCAACAACAGTATCGCAGAGCTGGTAGCATCCACAGGACTCCCCGTGAACATTAGCGATGCCTATCAGGATCCTCGCTTTGATGCTGAGGTAAACACACTATTACATAACTTTCAAATTTGACAGCCAAGGGAAACTATCTCAACTACCATTACAGACAAACCAGTATGAAATATGCCTGTGACAATTATCATTGAGGTCATAGTATTTCAATCAAAACTAGACTTTTGCCTTAACTAGACTAAGATATTTCACCTCTCATCCAAGAATCATCTTCAGTTAAACTGAACAGTGTCGAGTTCCAGGCATTTTAATACGCCATGAGATGTTCACATGTCAATGTCACATGTGAGTCAATGAGATCACATGTGTTTCATTCAAGGAATACTGAGCCCACAAAATTACACGCCCTGTGTTGCCTTGAATTTTTGAAGGAAACTGAATTTCTCACATGCCTCAAAGCTCATCAAAGATTCAGAGAACAAGTCTCATTCATCCAGTCGTATCCTCAGCACTTCCCAAACACATGCAACCTTACTGTTTGTGTTAGTGTTTTAAATAGTAAAGTTTCAGCAAAGATGCATGTGTTTGGGAACTACTGAGCATACGATTGGGTACATGGAAATTGGATTAAACTGCACGCGTTATGTGAGAGACTGCAATTGGATGATTTCATATATTTTGCTGTTGTTAAACCTAGACTTGTTAAACCTAGACCTGTTAAACCTAGACCTGTTAAACCTAGACCTGTTAAACCTAGACCTGTTAAACCTCCATCCATCCATCCATCCATTTTCCACCGCTTATCCGGGGTCGGGTCGCGGAGGCAGCAGGTCAAGCAGGCTGACCCAGACTTCTCTCTCACCCGCAACATCTACCAGCCCATTCTGGGGGATCCCGAGGCGTTCCCAGGCCAGCTGGGAGATATAATCCCTCCAGCGTGTCCTGGGTCTTCCCCGGGGCCTCCTACCAGTTGGACGTGCCTGGAAAACCTCTACAGAGAGGCGTCCTGGAGGCATCGTAATTAAATGCCCGAACCACCTCAGCTGACTCCTTTCGACACGAAGGAGCAGCGGCTCAACTTCAAGCTCCCTCCTGATGTCCGAGCTCCTTACCCTATCTCTAAGGCTGAGCCCGGCCACTCTACGGAGGAAACTCATTTCGGCCGCTTGTATCCGCGACCTCGTTCTTTCGGACACGATCCAAAGCTCGTGACCATAGGTGAGGGTTGGGACGTAGACCGACCAGTAAATTGAGAGCTTTGCCTTTCGGCTCAGCTCCTTCTTCACCAAGACGGCCCGGTGCAACGCCTGTTTTACTGCTGCAGCCGCACCGATACGCCTGTCGATCTCCCGCTCCATTTTACCCTCACTCGTGAACAAGACCCCGAGATACTTGAACTCCTTCGCTTGTGGTAGGCACTCTGTCCCCACCCGGAGGGAGCAATCCACCGGTTTCCGGCAGAGCACCATGGCCTCAGATTTCGTGGTGCTGACTCTCATCCCCGCCGCTTCACACTCGGCTGCAAAACGCCCCAGTGAATGGTGGAGGTCATGGTCCGAGGAGGCAAACAGGACCACATCATCTGCAAACAGCAGAGAGGCTATCCTGAGATCCCCGAACCTGACATTCTCCGCCCCTAGACATGTTAAACCTAGACCTGTTTAACCTAGACATGTTTAACCTAGACATGTTAAACCTAGACCTGTTAAACCTAGACCCCGCCTACTACAATTCATCCAGACTTTTCTCTGTTTTTAGAAAGATTGATGGATGGATCAGAACTTTCTTTTAGATAGCATCTGTGTATGTTTGTTGTCATCCACCACTTCAATGCCCTCCCAATCAATAGCCATTTGTTGGTGCGTGTTAAAGTCAAAAAGTATATATATATATATTTTTGTTTTGGGAGTTCCACTAAAGACAACTGGCTATACACCAACCCTACCCACACACATTAGCTGGTTTCATCATCATCTTGAATCAAGCCCACAATTTCATGTAATTAGCAAATGTTGAAGTAACATGAGTGTGATGTCACTACATCCATTTTGGATTATTTGTTCGCTGTGGAGAGAATGTGAGAAAAAAAATAACTTCAAGGCAACACAGGGTAAATGATGGGTGAAGTATTCCTTTAATGTCTGTAAACCACCTTGGGGGCAATATCGCGATGGCGTTTTATTTAGTAGACAGATAGTTTAAAACAGAAATAAAGAAGACCATCAATTTCAAACTGTAAATTGTTTATCGGTTTACGCTGCTGTCTAAACGTTCCAATTAACATTCGGTAATTGGACTTTGAGAGGACTTTGATATTTCACAAGACGGTCGTGTGACCTCAATGACTCACACATGACCTTAAAGACTCACACATGACCTTAAAGACTCCTCCAGGTGTGAGGATTAAAATAGCTGCCGGTCAGCAGAAGTGAGAATGCCTCTTGGGAAAGTCCTCAAAACATAACATTACGTTCAGTTGCCATTAACTTAGTGCTTGTTTTTATTAGCAACACATGGTCAGAATTTATAAACTGCTAATTTTTCAATTTTGCAGCTGTTAATTGATTGCATCGAGACGCATCAACCGCAGCTGCGTAGAGCTAATCAGAATCCCACAGCGGCTGCCACAGCAAGAGTTTGACATGGTCAACCTTAAGCAGCAGTGACAGAAAAATGGAAACTGTGTACTGGGCGGAAAAGCTACCAGCAGGCTTTCACTGAAATAAATAGAGAACTTGCTGCTTCTCGCTTTTTAAGGGCTTTAAGGGTTCTTATACTTCCTTGTAGCCTTGCCCTCCATTAGAGGTGAGGCGTGTATGCATACTCAATCCAGTAATGAAAATATAATGTAATACTTGAGAGCTGGGTATTGTTTTAAATCTTCCAATACAAGGGCTTATACTGCTATATTTCCCATAGTAATACCTTACTTTGAAGAATATAAACACATGTTTTGAATACGTTTAATATGCATTGGTGCTTAATGCTATGGTAGCATTTGGAGCAGTTTATTCTGATTACATACAGTTTAAAATGAGTACAATTGTGATTTCAATATGCAATTAGCAGATTGAAGAGTAAGTAAACAAGTAAGGCTGTATTAAAGATGTTTTTGAAAGGTTTTATGCAGATGGATGGTAATCCTAATTTTACACTATTTCTACTGTTTTTAGGCAGACCAGTTCTCAGACTTCCATATCCGCTCTGTGCTTTGTGTTCCCATATGGAACAGCAACCACCAAATCATTGGTAAGTCAACAAAAGGGGAGCTCCCCTTTCTCTTAAGCGTATTTGATATGTACTTGAATAATTGTATTGAATATATCAATTCTAAAACACAGGTATACTGTATATATTTGACATTTGCTAATGTTTATGAAAAGTTATCACTATAAGGCCAACTACGTGGACACCTGACCATTACAGGGTGGATCCTTTTGTGATGGCTTTCCACAAGAGTATATTAGTGAGATCAGGCACTGACGCTAGATGACAACACCTGGCTTGCAGTTGGCGTGCAGTTCATTCAAAGGTGTTGGAGGTCAAGGCTTTCTTTATTGTCCTGGCTTTGTGAATAGAAGCAATGCCATCTTCAAACAGGAGAGTAGCTTTCTTAAACTGTTTCCACACCAATGGAAGTACATTGTATATGTGTATGATGTGTATGATGTTGCTTTAAGATTTACCCCCATATGAACTAATGGGATTAGCTGGGAACAGCCAAAAAGACAGAGGTGTCGACATAATTCTGGCCATATAGTGTATCTATGGAGCACTCGCATGCACTCATTACGTACATGTGCCTTTTCCCCTTTTGCTGCATAGTAGAAATGAGAGAGGGGAGCTTTAGCATGTGTTCAGCTGAGGCTGCATGTGTGTGATTAGATCCACGCTGTACCATCACTCCACACTTGGAGGTGGAGTTCCCTTCTTCTGGCTGTGTGCTTTGTGTTTGTGAATCCGCCTTAGGCCATCACCACACTGACACTCTGATAAATCATTGATCTCTCGTCTGGTTTTGGTGCTGGATATTGCAGGGAGGAGCAATGATAGCACTTCTCTCGGTCCACTGAGATCTGACGCAAGAAGTCATTAGTTATGTTTGAGTGCAAAGTGATCAGCATATCTGCTGCAGATGGTTGGTTAAGACCTGTATGTGTGTGTGTTTGTGTGTCTCTGTGTGTGTGTGAGTGTGATGTCCATGTGCGCTCAGGTTTTTTTGTTTTCTTGTGTAGGCGTAAGTGCATTTGTTGGGGAGGGGAGAGGGAAGAGGAAGAAGAACAGAAAGAGAATGAGGGGAGAAAGAAATGCAGCATGTGTGGGTGGCACCTGAGGATCTGGAGTGAAAAAAAACATTATACAAACAAAGCAGCAGGAGATGAAATTCTCAAGCCAAGGATACATTCCTGTAGAAAATATATGTCCTTGTGTCATCTGCCAAGGTTACAGCCAGCTCCTTCAAAATGTAACCACAGGAAATACTGCTGTGACTATAACAACAATAATGTTTCATGTCAAATATCAAGTGATTAAAATCACATCAGCACTTCCTTTAGCAAAATGCCTTAATTGTTATTAAGGGTACTTTATTAAAGGTAGATGGAAATACAAGGTGTTTTGGATGATTCATATTTCAAATTATAAAACATGTTGGTTTTGCTAGCCTGAATTGCCATTTATATTTTTGCTTTTTTACTTGAATTTCAGTCGGTCCAAACATTACATCACAACTAGCTTCCAAATAAATACATGCAACTAAAGCACCACCGTTATACATTATTGTATTATAGTTTGGTTGTGATGGATGATCTTCAAGCTCATGTTCAGCCGGTCAATCAAAGTAGGGCAGATCACCACGGACATCTATTATAGGATGTCCGTGGGACTGGGACTTTGCGGCATCAGGATTCAGATTTCTCGCCTGCTGACTCACTATCAGACTATTGTTTTGATTTTATTAAACCTGTTTCATGTTTACCGCAATGATAGTGTGGTGGCTATCTCTCATAGTTGGTGAGGATTTTAAACAAAATGGATTGGATTGAGATCTGAGCTTCACCATGCTTTGCCATTGTTGTTTTTTATGAATCATGTTTGACTTCATGTATAAAATGAAGTCATGTATAAAATCAGTAAAGTATTCCTTAAAAAAGACAATATGTTCCACAAACTGCATGATGAACAGCTACTATATTACTTTGTGTGCAGCTTGGTTGTTTGGTAGAATTCCTTGAGTCAACATTAACATTCTCCTGCAAAGACTTACTAGCATTGGCTTGTCCAGTAGATGGCTGGTCGTGTCCAGCGGGTGAAGACCGAAAACATCATGTCCGAACCTCTTACCATCTCTTAAGGTGTGCCTCAAGGCTCCATCTTAGGCCCTATTTTGTTCTCCATTTATATTAATGATGTAGCCAAAGCTGCTGGAAATTCCAGGATTCATCTGTATGCTGATGACACCATCATATATTCAGCTGGTCCCTCACTCCACTCTGCTGTATCCACTCTTCAACAAAGCCTCACCTCCATCCAACAGTCTTTCCACAACCTTCACCTGCTCCTCAACTCCAAAAAGACCAAATGTATGCTGTTTGACCGGAGTAACCTGATCATCCCCAGCCCTCCTAAAATCTACAGTTCTGATGGCTCGGAGCTGGAGTTTGTCAGCTCCTACAAATACCTTGGCTTCTGGCTGGACTCATCTCTCTCATTTAACATACACATCAATAACCTTCTGGCTAAAGTCAAAGCTAGACTAGGTTTCCTTTATCGAAACAAGGCCTCCTTCACTCATTCTGCCAAATTCACCCTTGTGAAAATGACCATTCTTCCTTTATTTGATTACAGCGATATCATTTATAAAATGGCATCAAAGACCACTCTCAAAAAACTGGACATACTCCACCACTCAGCAATCCGTTTTTCCACATGTGCACCCTTCACCACCCACCACTGTGATCTTTACAGCTTGGTGGATTGGTCCTCCCTTCACACCAGGCGGCTACAACACTGGCTGCTTGTGGTCTACAAATCCATTTTAAGAATGACTCCTAGCTACCTCTCAAACCTTCTGCACATTTCTGTCAGCAATCACCGTTTAAGATCCAGTGACTTCATTCGGCTCATCATTCCAAAAGTCCGTACTGTGTTTGCTCATAACGCCTTTCATTTTGCCGCTGCAAATGACTGGAACTCATTACAAAACACGCTCAAACTAACAGCGCTCACCTCTCTCAACATATTTAAACAAAAGCTGCAACAAGTCACAGTTGACTGCTGTACTTGTTGACCAGCCCTCACTTCTCTCTCTCCCCTTCATCCGTAATCTGTTTTATTTTTATTTTTTAATTTTTTTTGTACATAGTGTTTATTAATTTACCTATGTTGTTGTTTTTAGCCATTTTTAAAGTTTATGTGTTTGTCATACTGTATTGTATCTGTGCTGTTTGTGTAACTTGTGGACTGTGCTGCTGCCTCTTGGCCAGGTCATCATTGTAAATGAGAATTGGTTCTCAATTGATTTTATCTGGTTAAATAAAGGTTTAATAATAATAATAAAAAAGTCAACATTAGGCTGAGCTGGTTGAAAAACTTGACACCACCCCCAGTGAACAAACTGTAGAGTATACAATCATACAACACATGGGTGATTTAAGAAAAAACCCATAAGAAAGCTGCAAATTATTGTCATTTTATGTTTTTTGTGCTCATAAAAAACATGAATGTGGTTAAATATGACTTGGTGGCCACAGCAGTCCTTTAGTTAACTTATATCTGGGACCATCTATGCTGTAACTCATCACATGCTCATTACAGAGGGAGCTATAATAGATCTGAGAAAAACACCAGCCCTGTATTTTAAATTGAATGACAACATAATGAAAATTGTTCTTAGGTAAAGTACTAATCCCGTTTCACCTCTATGGAGCTCCAGCTATACATTGAAATTAAAATGTCACTGTGGTCAGATGGTTTAAAAATGGTAATGTATGAAATGTTGTCTGTTAGGTATGTGTAATTACTTTTTAGCATAATATCTCAGTGACAATAAAGTCTCCATCAATTAAATACGTATGCTTTATCAACAAAGCCACCTTCTACTTTTAATTAGAAGACGAGGGAAGTCCTCTAAACAGGGAACACTGCTGTCAAATAAAAGGCTTCAATCCAATTGTGGACAATAACTAGATGTCTGTTCAAAGATGACATTAAGTGAATATTTCTGTGATGGGATGTTGTGTGTCTGCTTAATTTCCATTCATAATGAAAGTTAATTGATGGCATGCAGTGTGTGGGTTTGATCTTCTTTTAATTGGAGGCAGTTATGTGCACTGGAGTCTTGCCAATCTCAAGCAGAAAAGATAAAGTTGTTATTGTATGGTTTGTGTAACAGGTGTCGCCCAAGTGCTGAACAGGCTTGATGGGCAACCATTCGACGATGCAGACCAGCGTCTCTTTGAAGTATTACATTTGCTTCTCTATCTTTTCAACATACAGTGGGTGTATTAGAAATTGTTGGAGTTGAGTATGTCTGCTTTTTTTGCTTTTCTCAGGCGTTTGTGATCTTTTGTGGACTCGGCATCAACAACACCATCATGTACGACCAGGTGAAGAAGTCCTGGGCCAAGCAGTCTGTAGCTTTGGATGTAAGAACACAACATCCCATTTGATTTCCTGCCTCGCATCACAACTTGAACGTGAACATATTAATTTTCCATGTTTTTAACTAGAAATCTTGCTTACATTTGCAAAAAGCATCACTATGCAAACTGTAACGCGGATTCAAAGCGTTGACTTATAAGTTGATTCTGCGCTGCTCTTGCTTTATACTTCAGCTTCCTTTTGTCATGCCTGTATGCTCATGCCATCCCTCACATGATGTTTCCCTGAGAGTCCTATCTGTTTTTGTATTCCATTATCTATAATGATATCTTTATTTTCCTTTCCAGTCTGTGCTGAAACACAGAGCATATGCTGAAGTTATTGAAAACAACGGCTGCTGCATGGCTAATATAAAACCTCCTCTTACTTATCCTCTCTCCTGGGTCTTTGTGCTTAGCTTCTTTTTTAGACTCACATTTCCACAAGAATGTACACATGAAAAAAGTGCTGATCTTTCTTTGTAGATAACCTTCTCACAAAGGTTTTAGTGAGAATTAATAAGGCAGTGAAAAGCAATCCCTCATCTGCCCTGCATTTTGTCGGCATTCAGCACTACTCAGCCTTTACAGTGCATTATAGTAGTTAGCACCACTCTGTTTCAAGTTAGAAGCAGAGAACAGAGAGATATATCATTTAAAGGAGAGGCATAGGATGAACTAATATGTAGATGCATTGCTTCTGGCAGCACTGAATAAACATGAGCATTTATGATCAAATAAGCAACTGGAGGTCTGTGCAAGGTATTTCTCTCAGGAAATGAAGGGAACATGGCTATGAAATCGGGGCTGACATCGCTGCTCTTGTAAACTGTTTTAGAGGCAAATGTTAACTTCCTCATCTGGAAGATCCACTGAAATGCCATAACACCTCAGCGTGCATGCAGTAGTTTCCACTGTAGCTTCTCTGAGAGCCCAACTGGTCATTTTAATCATTTGAAAAAGTGTTGACTGTGACACTGTGTCATTATTTTGCAGGTTCTGTCTTACCATGCCACTTGCTCCAAGACTGAAGTTGACAAATTCAAGGTAACAGATATTCACCATAATCATCATTACAATTTTCAGTTGTATGCTTCTTGTTTGTAAATAAAAATATTAAATAGTTTCTTATTTACAAAAAGCCACTTCTCAAAACAAATGATAAGACATTGAGTAGTATTCAAGCACACATATACACATTTATAAGTGGGCAAATGCACCAGGGTGCAAAAGTGCACGCACAAGCGACTCACATCATGCCATTGTGTTTCACAATATTTAGCTGATTAACCGTTCTGGTGGTAGTAATGTGCCAACAAGCGTCGCAATGTTCCAGCGAAGGCAGGGAATGAGGTAGTGAGACTAGATTGATTTGTTGTTTTGGATGTTTTTATGGGATTTGTTGACAGTGAGAAACATTTAAAAAAAAAAACAAGATCATAGGAGTACATGTTTCTGTTATAAACTGTTTTTTATTATTATTAAATGACACAAAATACGTATGTTCTAAAGACATTTCCCACAAAGTAGAGGATGAGGGATGATGTGGAGTCAGGTGTTACCCCCCCTGTTTCCTGGAATACTCAACAAGTCCTCCTACCACAATGACAAAATACATTGTCTATCATTGCCTTCCAAAAGCACTCGTATTTCACTCATCTTTCCTTCCTCTGTATATTCCAGTGTATACACACTATTGGTGTGGATTACAATTTGTGATCATCAGGTTTGCTCTGGTGGTGCAGGTAATTGCCATAATATAATTTAATTGTTTTCCTAGTTCAGTAGATTCATTCTTCATGTATCTGCTTTCTATTGAGTTAAATTACGACAAAAAATAAAATAAAAAATAAAGTCCCTCCATGATTCTGCTAAACCCTAACAAAAGTGCAATGCAAGGTATTAACAGTAAAATAGACTTAGCTAAAATATAACTGTATATAACTAAGTTTAAGTCTTGGAAATGTTGCTATATTTTACGCATGACACCTTTTAATTAGGATATATTTTTCAAATTAAATAACAATCTCCCATTAACCTAAATGAGAAAGAAAAATAGACGGCAGCAGAGGGGAATTATTGGCTGACCGTCTTCTACACTAAATATTCCTGTTCCTCCTGCAGTAACACAAGTAAAAGTATGGGCTGAAAATTCCCCAATGAAAATAAAACTAATTATGGTATTTGAAATGGATGAATTCAATCAATAGGCAATCATTCTCAATTAATTATTTATAGAGAGTAAAAAATGAAAATATCTACACTTTAATTAGCATGACACTTCTGAAATATAGATATGACCTATTTTCCTGCACTTTCATGTGTAAGATTTTCCCCCGTGGCCATCATCGCAAAGTAGGAACCCCTCTTCCCAGTGAGCGCGTGTGATCTTTCAGCCCACTCATTCACAACGCGCTCTGCTTCCTGCCTTTCCCCCACTTTCTTTCATAACTGCTCTACATATATGGAGCCTCACCGAGTACACTTGACTGGGGTTTCACCGAAGTGAAAATGGCAGCGGCAAACAGTGACATGTCGTAACCTGGGGCTGTGAATTAAGAGAGAGAGGAGAATACCTGCTGACCTGACAGGCAAACATTTGTGTGGGAAAACAAGGTGCTCTGGTGAAGAGAGGGGAAGATAAAAGAGAAACATGGCTGTACTGAAACTCTAACACAGATCTGTAAAAGGGCTTTGACTCAGGTTAGAAAGCATGAAATGGTTATATTATAAATGCTGACTAGAGGCAGATAAGACATATCTGCTCATTAGACCCCACTGGAGGTGGCAGACACGGATGCTTCAGAATGAATATGGTTAATTGGATTCACATGTGTGTTGTGCGTTTTAGTTTGTCTTTGAATAATAATGAAAACAACTTTTTGATGATCACTATTGCATAACTACGTTCGTCAATGAGCTCTGAAAGTAAACAACGGTAAAATCTTCTGGCAAAGCTCCCTCATTAAACTTAACCCTCTCTAAATGAGTCCTCGCAGTCATAATTAACATGTCTACATATTTCCATGTATCATCTGAGAGTGGCATAGCATCCTCTGACCCTTCTAGTGTCTTCTCCTCTCTGAACTCATACTCTCTTGTTCTCTTCCTTAATGTTTCCTCTTTTCATGATGAAACAGGCTGCCAATATCCCCCTGGTTTGCGAGTTGGGCATCGGTAAGCTCTCCTTTGATGACTTCTCCCTGGACGTTGACGCCATGATAACGGCCTCTTTGAGAATGTTTATGGAGTTAGGAATGGTGCAGAAATTCAAGATTGATTATGAGGTGAGATCTATTTCCTTTGAATTCTTGACTGATTTTGCCTACAACATGGTTCCTTTGGTAGCTGAGTCCTAATGTGTTCCCCATGTGCTCATCCCGCTCTGTCTTCCCCTGCAGACACTGTGCAGATGGCTGCTGACTGTCAGAAAAAACTACCGAATGGTTCTCTATCACAACTGGAGACATGCCTTCAACGTCTGCCAGTGCATGTTTGCAATGCTAACGGTAACGATCATGCAGCTAGCTGCAGATCCTGAGACCAGTTTCAGTTAGAGACACTTGCATTAAGGACTAGACCGTTTATAGCAAATATATTATTTAAATTAATATTTAATTTTTTGTAATGTAAGTCACTTGTTTTCCCAGGATGTTTGGTTGTGGCTTGTCAGAGCACGTGCTGGGTGCTGACTGCAGTTCACTTAACGGCCAACAGGGTTGTTAATAACAAGCATTTTCTGACATAGTATCTTTTAGTAAAGCATCTAAATACTTATTCTACCAGTGTTGGTGTTGGTTTATGATGACAGTTGTGTACACGTGCATGCATAACGTGAGTTAGCTGGTTGGAAGCATGAATGGAGTAGCTGATGCAAACCCTTGCTTCAGTGCTTATTGAAATATTGTTAGTTCTAAAAGTAGACCATGTTACATTTCTGTTTGACTGCAGTTGAAATTCAAATTACGACTCATTGTATGATTAACTATTAACACACACACACACACACACACACACGCTCCTATACAAAAAACACAGTGTTGTTCATTTAATCAACATGGTGTCCCATCTGAATTGATTATTGGCAGTAGGGATGCACCGATATCCGGTATCGGGTATCGGGCCGATACTGCGTTAAAATACTCGTACTCGTATTCATTTTCAATTGCCGATACCAAGAACCGATACCACTCAACAGTATTTCGCTACAACAAACTGGTCGCGCTTTGTGGAGAAAAAGATTTGTTGTCCTACCTGACTTCAACGTCTAGGGCAGGGGTCGGCAACCCGTGATCCAGAGCCGCATACGGCTCTTTCGTCGCTCTCTTGCGGCTCTTGCAGCAAGGTGTGTAGAGTTATGCTGCGTTCACATCCAACGCGACGGAAAATTACTGCCGTTCCGCCGGTTTGAATCAAACTGTTGCTGATCCACCAGAAGTAGCGCTGGCAGCGGCCTCATTCAGACGCTGTTGTGCGGCTACGGATGATATTATTGTAGCCGAGTGTCTGTTGTGTGTCTATATTTGTAATTATAATAAAATGAAAACACGCTCCAGGGTAACTTGAACCACTTTTTTATCTCCTTCACACACGTATATCCCACAATTCCACTCCTCTTTTCCTTTCCGTTTCTCCCTCCACAATAAAAGCACCGGAAACATAACTTGGAACACAGCTTCCTATATAATTGCTCGATCCTTAATATTATCGCTTACATTATGAACCCGGACACGGGGGCGTTTTATGGTCCGACATTAGAGGGACTTCCACAAGAAGTTTAAAGCTTGGGATAGCCTTCTGTTAATTTTGTACTATAGGCTTGACATAATCTGCAGAGGATAAAATAAAATCTGCCTCCAAATTAATTGCACTTTCATGGAGACCAAATCTAAGAAGTATCGGTATCGGTACTCGGTATCGGCAAGTACACAAATAAAAATACTCGTACTCGTATCGGTTTGTAAAAAATGGTATCGTTGCATCCCTAATTGGCAGTGATGAAATAGTAATGTGTAAGCTGTTCTGGCCCCTCCACTCTCCTGCCATGTGTTTTAATGAGGGGGCTGAGGGACGTGCCATCGCCATACTGACCTATAGGGACTCGCTCAGCACATGGCCTACAGAAGCCTCTTACCCAAAGCCATAAGGCTCCCTGTGTGACTGTGTTACTGCAGTCCCATTGGCTATCTACAGAGAACGTTTATGGGGATGCTCCTACTGTTGGAACTTAAAAACAAACAATAAAAGAAGATTGTATTCAATGTGTTCCTCACAGTTTAATAGCGTAAAAGAATGAGAAATGCAGCTCCTATTTGTGTTAGTGTGTGTGTGTGTGTGTTTGTTTTCTCATTGGCCTCCTCTCCTCTGTGCCAATCAGACAGCGGGCTTTCAGGAGACTCTGACAGAGGTGGAGACCTTAGCGCTTATTGTGGGTTGTGTCTGCCATGACTTGGACCACAGGGGCACCAACAACGCTTTTCAGGCAAAGTAAGTATTCTCTTTTTATATCTCGGTCTCTGACAACACACACACACACACACACACACACACACACACACACACACACACACACACACACACACACACACACACACACACCCACACACACCCTCCCTCCCTCATACACACTGTTTATGGTGTGTTTAACCACCTGCAGCAGTCTGCAGTAGTCCAGCCCAGAACAACAGGAGTCAAGTGGCAAGTTCTATAAGGCTTATTTATATAAGGGTCTGCCTTCACAAAGGTCATAATAGTAAACTGAATATGAAACCAAGATACGAGCCAAATGGTCTTTAAATGACTGCTGAATCGGCTGGTGATAAATTAGTTCAGGGGGACACATGACAAAGGAGCAGTGTGTGTATTGAATAAAGCAGATTACACAGGAACACATCAACATTTAAGAGCCTTTAGTTTGTTTTGTCTTCGTCAGGCGGTAGGAAAACCATTCTAAAATAATGTATGACTTGTCTGCTGTACACACATCAACGTTCGTTCTGTAACTCTGTCATACCTTCAAATCACCACTTTTATCACAAACATTGCAGTGAGAATATACATCAGGACCGTGACAACTCTTTTGGTTGTTTTGGCTCAGTACTGGAGCACATTTAAAATGCGGACGCCACGTTTTTAATTTGAAGGTGTTTTTACGTTCATAGCATAATGAACAGCATAGGCATTATATTGTATTTTGTATGTATAGCTACAATTTAAGGTAAAATAAAAACATTGTTAACAAGAGCTTAAATGAAGCCATCATATGTATTAACTGGGGTTAAATCCTTTGATCAATGATCTGCTATTGTTCTGTCAGAGCTGCACTATCTTCACTTCTTGAATGTATCAGGATTTGTTTGGCTTTGACATTATTTACTGTGAAATCACAGACAAACTGAAAACTAACTAAACTAATCAGCTATCCCAAAGTTTAAAACCCTGCTACCTTCATTACACGAGACTTTGTCATGAGTATTGTTCTCTACCTTAAAGGATGATATGATATATTCAATGTCAAACAGGTATAGCAGTATAGGTTATGGCTTTCCGGTTTCTTTTATTCTGGTGTCATAAGTTGGCGATATGACTCAAGCGCAGACTTTGTTTTTCAGTGCTGAATGCTGATTATGTTCTCTCCATCTCTTTGATCCCTGTGTGTGTGTGTGTGTGTGTGTGTGTGTGTGTGTGTGTGTGTGTGTGTGTGTGTGTGTGTGTGTGTGTGTGTGTGTGTGTGTCAGGACGGGCTCAGCCCTTGCTCTGCTTTATGGGACCTCTGCTACACTGGAGCACCACCACTTCAACCATGCCGTTATGATCCTGCAGAGTGAGGTGCACTATGTTCCAATGTTGTGTCAGCCAACCAGAACGTACTGTTAGACTGGGAACAGCTCTTTCCTCCTGTTCCCAGTCTTACAGTATGCTGCTGGTGGTAGATTCCCATTTAATTCTTTTGACAGATATGAAAGTGGTGTTGATCTTCTAATCTAACTGTCAGCAAATAAGCACATTTCCCAAAGTAATCCCAAAAAGTTATGTAATTACGTTAAACTATATAGGTTTCTCTTTACTTTATAACCATATAAATGTCTAAAATACATTAAAACCCACTTTCCCTTAAAAAGAAAAAAGGAGTTTGTGCCGACTGCGCCTGAAGGCACCATGTGTTGGTTCAATGTCTGCTGTATGTGAGCGAATAGCTCATGCTGCCCTCAAATCAGTGTAATTACAGAGGCGATAGATTTGGAGGTAATTGGTTGAGAGAGACGCTTTACCAGGTGACTGCCTTTGCATGAAGTTGTAATTAAAGACATTTTGAGGGAGCAGCTGAGATGAGGCTTAGCAGGGTTTGTTCCAGTGGCTTCATTATCATGGTGCTGACAACACAGTAAGCTGACAAATGTTTGCTTGGAATATCGTAATGGTGTCTACTGCTATCCTATTAACATATAAATGAATAATGTGGCTAATTCAAGTCGAAAGCTCACGATTCAATATGCAAGGCTGACCCTTAATTTAAAACTTTTAAACGTCATTCACTCCCTTTGTATATCTCGTCATTCTCACTTCCTATTTTATTCCCCTCCCTCCTTCATCCGCTCCAATTATGACTGAGAATGAGAGACGTGCTTTGTGTCCCTGCTGCTACGTAGCTCAATATTTGATGGGAACACACGCTCATGAAGGGAATCACAGGTGCTTTACACTTGGATTCTCTGCGTTTAAAAGGAAAAAAGTGGTCACCGTTTGGAGAATCTAATTTCGGCAGGTCCACTCCTTCTGCTCCTTCACTGTTTTCAACGCCACATCTTCTATTTTCTCTATTCTCCCGAGGAGGGTGCCTAAGTGGTGAATGAATGTATAATGCATGATGGGGAGAGGCCTGTTTTAATGACAGTGAGCCTCAAGTGAGAGATGTTGCTCACTTATTAAGATCTGCTGGCTTCCCTCCTCCCCATTCAGTTTTATTATGGAGTCCTTTTTTCTTTTTTTACTGCAAAAGCGTTTTTCATTAAAGACTCACTCCCTCATTCACTTCCCCCCATATTATCATTGACACAGTAGCTATTTAAAGAAACACATCACATTCATTGTGTGATTGTTAACAAAGAGTAGTGTATGCCACACACTCTACATTGTGGGAATCTTTAAGGAAAAACATTTCACACTCACAAATAGGACACTGGCAAACAGTAAAATGATGTGCAGTATACTGTACATTTAATATCCACATCCAATGATCTCTGTCAGCTAGTATTGTTTGTACACCGTTGCTGTATCTACGGTGTATACATGCAAGTCGCTTTGGATAAAAGCGTCAGCTAAATGAAATGTAATGTTTGCTATCTAATATGGTCAAGCTGTTTTTAAATAATTCGAAAAGTCTCTCAAATAAAGTATTATGGGCCTTCTGTTAAGTGAATTTCCATTGGGGAAAGTAGTTATTTATTTTAGGGTCCTTGTGAAAATGTCTTCAGAAATTCTTTATCATGTATCTCTGTATGTGTCTCCACAGGGTCACAATATCTTCTCCAACCTCTCGTCCAAAGAGTACGGTGACCTCATGCAGCTGTTGAAACAGTCAATTCTGGCCACAGACCTCACACTTTACTTTGAGTATGTTCTGCTGCTGTTAAATCTCCTGATAGTGAGATGTCCACTGGCTGACCCCAGTGTACTAACCCATTTACAATGAAGCATACTGTCCCTGTACAATGTTCACGACTGGTTTGTTTTAGGTAACACTGCCCCCTTGTGGATCTTATGCCACTTACACTTACATATACAAATGCCTTGTTTCCTTTTAGGAACAGAAACACCTTCTTTGAGCTGGTCAGCAAAGGAGAGTACAACTGGAATCTGAAGGCTCATCGAGACATGTGCAGGTAATGGCCTGCTCACACAAACATGGACGCTCTTTAAGCTCATCAATACTATGTGAAATAAATGTCTGATTCCTCTCAGATCCATGATGATGACAGCGTGTGATCTTGGTGCCGTCACGAAACCGTGGGAAATATCACGCAAGGTAAGAACAACTCTCTTGTTTATTAAATGATTTAGCATTTCTAAACCCTTTATCTAGAGGTGAAATAATTGGTTGATTCATTGATTGTTGCTCAAAAGAAACCTTTTTTGATAATTGTTTCATGGTTCAACTCCTAGAAAATGCCAAACATCCTGCTTCCACATTGTAGGGATTTGCTGATTTTCTTTATCTTTCGTGATTGTAAAGTGAACGTATTTGGGGTGTTTGACACCATCACGTGGGGCTTTAGGATATTGTGATGGGCACTTTACACTTCATTTCCTTACATTTTATGCAGACCAAAAGAAAATAATCCCGCCATTCCTCTTTTCACTCCCTCCAGGTTGCAGAGTTGGTGACCAGCGAGTTCTTCGAGCAGGGCGACAGAGAGAGATCAGAGCTGAAGCTCACGCCCTCTGTGAGTCCATACAGCCAACTCTGATGTTGTGCTTTTGTTTGTTTCACCTCCACTGAGCCGATGACACTGAAGATGTATTTTCTCTGCAGTACCAAAACAATTCAGCTCCACTGCCTCGCTGCTGTGCCAAGAGCAAACTGTGTCCCTTGTAACACGATAAAATTCAGCGCAAACGCTGACCTTTCCATTCATTCAGCTGTAAACACACGAGGCATTTGGGTGTTTTGGAGCTCTACTAGCTTTGAGTCGCCGGGATAATAAACTGTATTTGTTTTTCTCATATAAATGTAAAAATAGCACAACAATAATAATGGCAAGAAAAGAATGAAGATGAAGATCTTAATTCATAACATATTCTGTCCTCAGAGCAGCAGCACAACAGAGAAGCCCTGTGTGTTTGATTGAGGAGCTTTAAGGCTGAACTGTTCTTAAAAGGGAAAAACCAACAGATTTCTGTGTGCAATAAATAGCTGTTGACTAATTGGGTCAGGCCCGATTTGCCTTCCCTCTGAAAGAACTAATGCCTTAGCCTCAGGTCTGCCGCTTGTGTCAAACCTTTACCGCTCTGTGTGTGTGGGTGTTGGAAATTAAATATTAACTTCTAAGTCGTAGCCCAGTAACTATCTCTGAAGCACAGCCTCAGTGAAACCTCTTAAGTTCAGGCTGCAGAATAATGAGGTACGATATAAAATGTACGTGAAATAAACTGGAGAGCTGAGGGAGACTGTAAGCCTGGCTTGTAGGTGAGCAGAATCAGATTCCTCCTTTGTTTCTCCAGCACAAATGTTGGAGTAAATACATTTTACCTCTTGTCTTACAGGCCATCTTTGATCGAAACAGGAAGGATGAATTGCCAGGACTTCAGCTGGAGTGGATTGATGGAATTTGTGCACCACTGTATGAGGTAAAAGCTTGAAGCTCTCTAGCCTTCGCTGTGTCGTGCTTGTCTCTCTCACACACACACACACACACACACACAAACAAACACGCGCACTCACACACACACACACACACACACACGCACACATCCGCCTCTGACATCAGTAGGCGCTGTCCTTCCTCAGCTATTGTCCCCCTCACTGACGCCAATGAAGCTGTCACCATAAACTATTCAACTTTTTCTTTGCTGCAACAGATTTCTCACTGAAAAATAAATGCTTTTTTTTAATTCTTATTGAAAGCTCGGAAACAACTTCAAGGTTGCATCCTGTTCTTTTGAGAATAGCAGAATGAGTGTGCATTTTCTGACTGCAAAGCAGCTCCGAGGTAGTGGAGTGTGTGAATAGAGCTGTGATGTTAGGTGGGTTAAATCCCCTGAGTAAGACAGTGTACTTTGGGCTTTAATGCACAGTAATGCTGGAATGCCTTTTTGGCCAACACACAGGATCCAGGCCGAGCAAATGTTAGGTTCAGACTTCGAGCCTGTGGTTATCGTTCAAGGAATTATTGGAAACATAAACTGTGTCCTCGCCTGTATAGTAATATGTGTGTGTGTGTGTGTCTTTCTGAATGACGTCAAGACTGACTCAGCTGCCCCTCCCACTGCCGGCAGCAGCGGCTGTGTGGGAGGAAGACGCAGGCTGACTTATGAGGAGATCAGGTCTGCTCGGAGATGAGGCGTGCTGAAGCTAAATTCATGAAAGCAAACAGTTGTGAAGGGAGTAGAGGATAAAATAGATAATTGGGTGATATTCTCTGCTTTTGTATTGGTAAACCTCCTTCCTTTTTACTGTAATATTAAACACATTACTCCTAGTCACCGTGAGTCGAAAAACAAACAACAGATCATCTTCACAGCTATTGAATTATCCCAGGATCAGTGTCAAAAGTTCGTCGACTTATCTGTGCGGGGCTTTGGTTTCACCATTGTTACAGTCTGTGTAGTGGAGATAAAAAGCATCAAAGCCGTGTGTGTTGTCTGTGTGGGGGTTTGGCTCCACACTGCCTCATGTAAAGGCTGATGTTTGGAGAATGCAGATATGGAGCTCACTAGCATGCTGCTGCCAATTAAACTTGCGAGGGGGAGAACGAAGGAAGTTCAGTACGGCAGGGTTTTTGTTTGTGGGCGTAAGAGATCGCCTTCTTGATCTCGCTGATCTCCTTCTCCTGGTGGTGGCTCGCTGCTTTGTAGAATATTAATCCCCCATTATATAACCTTCCATCTTTATACCCCACCAGATGACAGTCTCTCTCTCTCTTCTTCTTCTCCTGAGTCTACCTCAGTGGAATAATGATGCTGTGCAAACTAATGACAATGTTCCACTGTGGATATACACTTTAAAGAAAGAGGGAAATTGTTCTCCTTTAAAATAAAATAAAACCAGATCTTTTAACCCGCAAACAAATCCATGAAGATTAAAACGATCACGATTTTTTCTATTAATCCTTACATGTATACAATGTATAGGATTTAATAAGTTGTTCTTGTGCGATGACAATACATATGAATCTAATCTAATCTCTCTCTCTCTCTCTTTATATATATATATATAAAAAACATTTGAGAAGCTGCATGTATGTAAAAATAACCTAAATTATTATTCAATCATCAACTAATTGCTTTAACTCTACATTAATATACTATAAACACACATAAACAAACAGATGTATGCAAAAACACAAAATTAGTCTGATTCCATACAGACATTGACTTTATCTCAAACCACAGAAATGGAAATCCACATTGTGCTCAAATGTTGCTCGGCATCACAGGTGAACAGCTTCATGATTAGTAGCCCGTATATATTCCAGCAATTACAATACTATGCATTATTGAGTCACGCAGTTTTTAAAACGTCTTTCAGGACATTCTTAACTAAAGTGAGCAGACGGCTGTTTTTAATAGTCTTGGTGTCACATAATAGAGCTTTGTTCTGATTGACCACCCACACGAGTGTTTTAAATGTTTTAGTCAATACAGCCTCTGAATATAAATCCATTGAAAGTTCAACTAATTGGCAGCTGTGATTAGTTGTGTTTTCTCCAATTGTAACAACACGTGTAATCTCCCTTTCATACACACACAATGCCTAGTGTGGATATTTAATGTATTTAATGTACATGTGGGAATAGCGTTTTGGTATGTGGTGCCCACGCCCGCATTATATTTCCATTTAGCGCAGGGTTAATGAAACAATAACTAATTACAGACTTCCCTGGGAATCCAAAAGACACAGTAGACAATTTGAGGAGAACAGAGGGAACAAAATCCCCGTCTCTCAGGTAATTTATTAAAATGGTGGACGACAGCTTCGACTACATTGCCACTTCCAGTTTAACACAGACGAATGACAAAGGCGCCTTATCTCATTCATACATGTGCTTCTAATCTCTAAAGAGCAGCCACTTCATTGTCTGAAACTATCAATACTGTATGCTGCTGTTATTGTAGCAGCGTGGTCTCTGTATTGCTCATTTTTGATTAATAATGTGCTGCTTTTCCAGTTCCTGTCTGCGCTTCTCATGTGTTATCATTACATTCTAGTCTAGGAGCTAAGCATCGTCGATATTGAACAAATTTATGTTTTTTTGTGTGCAAAACTCAGTATTCTGAACGTGTTCCCAGAATCCAGTGTCTTCTGACCATGACCAAAAAATGTAGTTTGCTGCACAATCATTAAGATTTAGAATCTTTCAAATTTTGATAATATTTCCTAATCAAGGAAGCTGGACATGATGTATGCAAAACACAGGCAAAATATTAATTAATATGAATGAAAGGTGCTAAATATGATTTTCAGAGCATTAAAATAGCAGCAAATAACTAGTTACATTACATTTTATTTAGCTGACGCTTTTTATCCAAAGCGACTTACATGCTATACAGTAGACCGTAGACGCAGCAACGGTGAGCAATTAGGGTTAAGTGTCTTGCTCAAGGACACAACGACATGGCCTAGCGGAGCCGGGGTTTGAACCACTAGATCCTCTCATTGGAAGTCGGACCTGCTAACCACTGAGCCACAGTCGCCACCAGTTGCTGAAGATCTAGCTGTAAAAAAACTGTACTTTGTGTTTGGAGCTAATAAGCAAATGTTATCATGTTAAAATGCTATATGCCACAATGGTTAACATGGTAACCATTATACCTGCTAAACCTCAACTTTAGAAAAACAAATAGCTCTGTGACCTGAATGTAATGGTGAGGCTCCTTTCACACAGGGCACGGTTTCCACTGCTAGAGGTGGTGCTGTACGCAAGCCATCGGAAACAACTTGTTTCAGGGCGGCCATTGTTGTTTAGGATGCAAGAAGCTGCCCTGGGAAAGGGCCTTAACAGATGCAGCCTTTGATTATCATACTGATGCTGTTTTTTTTTTAAAATCTTTTATTATATTTCTTTCAGTGTATTTTGCAATTCTCATCTTTCTTCCATTCCTCTCTCCCCCTAGACTCTTGTCAAGTTGAATCCCAAACTTCAGCCGATGGTTGACATGATCAAAGCTAACAGGGCCAATTGGGAGGAACTGAACAAGAAGAGACAACGTGGCCAGAGTGGTTCTGCACCCTCGAGCCCTTGCAGTGGAGACGGCACAGACACGGGTGGCTGCACTGGGCCCAAAACAGGCAGCAAAACCTGCTGCAGCAGCGATGCTGACGGAGCACCACCCAAACCTGTTAGTTAGCTACTGATTCCACCTCCAAGCTGATTTCTTAGGCTCACTTCCTCTCAAATGCAGCCTGCAACAGAGGCAGCAGCACATGCAGAGGTTCTTGGGCTCTGCTCCTCTTCGCTTTTCCTGCTAGAGATGCGCTTTAGACTTGAGCGCCTATCGTAGAGGGCTTTCTGCATCCTTCCTGTGCTGAAGGCTGACAGAGCTGTGCTTGGCGAGCTTGTCGGAGCAGCTACAAATCAGCTGATGACACCACGTCAGAGAGGAAACTCAAACCAATGTGTCAACCTGTCAACCAGCGAGCTAACACTAACTGTTCTGGGCATTGGACAGATGTTTCGGCACAACTAGGCATGGGAAATTATGAGAGGAATGTTTGTTTCTGCTGTGGTTCGTTTTGCTCTCGGCACCTCCTCGTTGCTCGCATTTTGTCCGGGGTAACGAAGATATTTTTTGTAAATCTGTACATAGACTATTAAGTTATTTACAAGTGCTGTGTAAGAATCTGTAAGTTCTGGCTTGTAATGTGGCTGTAGAGTTTCGGAAGGATGAAGGAGTACAGGAACAGCAGGACCTGTGACAATGCTTGCAATGCAAATTGAGTGCTCCGCTCCCTCCCTTCCTGTGCCTTGTTTTAAGATCCCAATGAAAAATGCATGGCCTCCTCACTGAGATTCCTAGATTGAAATCCAAGTTCAACTATGACTTTTATTGCCATAATTTATAAAAAAAACAATGACTGCAGTTATGTCTTGATCCCATGGCCACAACACATTAACATTATATACATAAATAAATCTATTTTGCCCCATTTTATAAATGCAGGGTCACACTTGTCACACACAAATACACAGATACACAATGTGCCTTGATGAAGTTGTTCTGACATCAATTCATTTCTGCAGAAATTGCATTTGCTGATTTAACACAAACAGCTGAAACATACATTTAATTAAAACTCACTAAACTAAGAGTAGTTGATATTTTAAGAAATACACCAGCTTATCACAAAGACAAACGATGGGGGAAAGCTAGCCTGGCTTCATCCAAAGGCAATACAATCCATCAACCAGCAGATCCAAAGATCATTAATTAAATATTTTGTTGGGTTAATCTAAACAAAAACCAGAGTGTGCTGTTTTACAAAGGGTTATATGTCAGACTTTTTCTTGGCAAGTAACTTTCTGCAAGATCTCCTGGTTGCCTGCAAACTTGCCAGAGTGAAACATATAGTCTGTGAACCTCACGTACGTTTTTTTTGTCCAAAATAAACTAATGGGATATAAGTGGGGCTGCAACAAACAATTATTATTTTCATTCTCTAGTCGATTAGCAATATTGTTTGGTCTATAAAATGTCAAACCAGTGTTTCCCAAAGCCGAAGACAACGTCTTCAAATGTCATTTAGTTTAGAAATGCTTCATATTAAAGAAGCTTAACTAGAATACTATTCGACAACTAATGGATTCATTGTTGCAGCGCTAGATATAACATGCTGCATCATTTGAGAGCTTTAGAGGTGCTGGTAGGTGGATTTTGATACCTTTGGATAGAGTCAGGCTAGCGGTCTCTTCCTCGTTCCAGTCTTTATGCTAAGCTAAGCTAACCAGTAGCTTTATTTGAAAGTGGTATCCTCCAATCTAACTTGCCGCCAGCAAGAGAAAGTGTAGTTCTTCAAATGTCTGACTTTTGCTTTAATCTGACTTATTTTCTTCTCTCAAAGCTCACACATGCTACTTAAATATCTTTTATGATCTACAAAATAAGACTGAGACACTGACACTTGTAGTACTGAAGTGCCCATATTATATAATAATATTATTATAAGTATTATTTTGTGGGTGGGGTTTTGCCTTATGAATTGTGTTGTAGCTTTGTTAATTGGAGTTTAAAACGTGACTGTGCACATTGTGTGGCATGGATCTGTACTCTACTGTATTTTAGTTGAAGAGCTGAATTGAAGTCGACCAGAAACATTTTGAATTGCATGTTTTATGCAGTATTAAATTCAACCACTTGCTAAGGATGTAGCAAACATGTGAGCCAACAAATACCTCGTATTTTGAACTATGTCAGTAAACACATTATCTCATCGGAAATGCATGATTTTAATTCTATTGCATCATGTAACGTGAATTATGAATATTGCTGTTCTATTTTTCTATTAGGTCAAATGTGGCCAAACTACTTTGTCCTTTTTTTTCAATGTAACGTGCTTCTTGTATTTCTTCTTTACTCACTCAGTTTGGACTGTGGATTTATTTATCAGCGGGCTAAATGGAAAGAAATCTAGGGCATGAAAAGGCAAATGTGCAATGTTTCTGTTCAGAGTTTAAATAAAAATATGCTGCTATACATCCTCTGGTTTATCCTGACCCAACAGTACATTTAGACAAGTATTTGAGATACTGTACACTACTTGAGTATTTCTCACCGTTCGATATGTAAAAGTGGCGATGCATTGTGTGTCCACCTCTCCCACGATCCCTCCACCTCATTTGGAAACTCTTTGAATGTTGTGTGGATGGATGAAAGCAGATTGGGTTAAAAAAAAAAAATGTGTCTACGAACATGCCACTAATCTCCAAAAGGGGCATGGCAGTGGTAAAAATCCACGTGACAAAGACTCAGTGCACGATCTCTCCTCTACTGTCTCTGGTTACAATCTCAAACGTCACCATATCATTCTCTTTGGCCGCATCTATAAGGTGATAAGCAGTAATTACAGCGAAGTGTTTGAACCCCACTTCCCATGAATCTAAACAGAGTCTGCACAAAGGTTGATTTGTTTTTAGGGAATGTTGTCGACTAGTTGGTAAAACTTGTGCAAAGAGTTTAATCATAGACTCAACCACTATTGAAGGAACTCTTTCTGTTTGTGATTTAACTCGATGGGCTCTGGTTTCCCTAAAATGAGGACTCTGGGGTTCAGAGCCTTTCAATAAATATCAGCCTTTAGCAGAGCCACTGGTGTGATATAGCAAAATAATGACACATCCTGGCCTCACAAGTCAATATAAGTTAATTTGTCATGTTTATAACACTATTACACAATACATATGAACATAAATCTGAATTATACAAATCATCATCACAAAATAACACCAGCTTTGTTTTCTGCACAATCTGAACTTCCATTTCATCTCATAAAACCTCGTTAGAATGATTGTAAACTGGAACAACATGGAAACATGACAGTGACAGAAGATGAGACGGGTCACTGAACTGATTTGATCCAGACTGGTTTCATTTATTTTAAGAATGATAATATGATCTGAAGTGAACGCTGCTGTTCATTTCCCGCTTGGTACATTTAGTCACCAGACCTATATCACTTTGTTGTTCAAAAATACCTGAGAATCCAACGCTGCAAGTTCAAACCAGAGTTTGACCTTTGACCTTTAAAGTCTCGATAATATCTCTCACCATGGCTTCATGTTTGCAGCTTTTTAATTAATGAGCCGTAGAGATGACTTTGATGAAAGTATTTCTCTGAATGCTTCTTAATAGTGTTGACTTTCAGGTTATTTATGTTGGATAGGAGCTGCTTTACACAATTCATTTACATTTAATTTACTTTTATTATCATGTTAATTATGTATAAAAATAGATAAGCAATGGTCTTAAAAATGGTCCTAAACTTAATTCACACAGGATGTATTATTTCAGTTCTTTTCATCTCATACGTCTGTGATCTTTCCACATTAATAAAGCCTCGACTGCCAGCAGTTATTCACAATAATAGAAAAGGACGTAAGAGATTAACTCGTTATCGGTCAACTCACATAATGAGGAAAATAGAAATTACTGGTGAATAATGCTAATATTCAAAATATAATTATTTATTACAGAACCAGCTCCTGTCGTTAAACTAAAATACCATTTGGCACTTCTTTTATGACGTAACATTGATCCTTTTATTTATCAGCTTTAGTTTAATTAAAATCACAACTTCAACAGATACCAGTAATTATTCTTTATAGTCACCATCTTGTTATGCAATTCTTTTAGTACTGTATAAATTGAACCAGAGATGCAGAAACATAATATTTATTAGATTTTACATGTATTTTGTGTGTAAAAGAGGAGAAACTGATCACCAGGAGAAACCCTTTCATGATTCTGATTGATTCAAGTTGAAAATTTTGAGTTTCCAATTAGCCGAAAGTGAAAGTTTAGTTTTGTGGGAGGAAACCGGAGAACCAGGGGAAAACCCACACATGCAGACAGAGAGGAAGGACTTCCTACAGATTATTCCTCTCAGTGCAGTGCTGACCTCATGTGGACAAATGTATCGTTGCACATGAAACATATCCCTGAATACTGCAGATATAGACACATTTCATTGAAAAGAAGTTGCAGAATGTAATCAGGTTAGAAAGATAATACCAATAGCATTATAATTAGCTGCAAATATATTAATCTGTAATCAATATTTCACAACTCTAACAATTAAAATTGATTGATCAGAGAAGTTATGTTAAACCCATAACGTCATATTTATTTATACCTGCTGTATTCATTCACATGATCCTCTGTATTAGGCCACACAGTGAGTGTGATAACTGCGGTGCATTTCATCGTCCACGGCTGATCTCTATTGCTGTTGATGGCTGTGACGTCAGCAAGCAGTGTGTGGGTGTCTGTGTGGGTGGAGATGATTTCCTACTGAGCCAGTGTAGCAAAAAAAAATCTTGTAAGGTGGCATAAGACAGGCTGTGTTAAACTCCTCTGTGCTGGATTACCTTGAACTCGGTGTGGCACAGGTAGAAGGAACAAAAACCTGTTTCGAGGATGACCCTCTTAGCACCGTCTGACAACATGAATAAAAGTTATTATTGAAGAGCGGAAATGGAAATGCGTATGAGAGAGAGAAAGAGTTCCGCTCTGTAAATAGTGTTGTATATTACTGAAAGAAAATAATCAACAACTGAGATGTTTAGTTCAATTTATTGCACAAACAGCATTGACAAAATGTACTCTGATGTTACGACGTTGTTAAGAGAATGTGAAGATAACAAAAGGTACATCCATAACGTTCAAAAGCTCTCACACGTTGTTTGACACAGAGATGAATTGTCATCCGACGGGTCCCTATCAAGTCCTTTTATTTGGGGAAATATGAGTTCAAAAGGACAAGGTGGTTCAGGAAAATGTGAAGCACAGATCAGAAAGAGAAGAAAAAGGCAGAATTCCTCAGCAAACGACTCTCTTGCAGCTTTAATTTGCCTCAAAATCAATGTCATCAGTGACAAATGGTTTATGTATGGTATCAAATAGTACATTACAGTAACCGTTACAAAAATCTATTACACCGTACAGATAACAAGGAAAACTATTTTAGGAGGAATTTCTGCGCTATGAAAAAGAAATAATTAAATACAGGGTCTTGGACACAAGATGTAGAAAATTTTAGCACATGCTACAGACACGTATCTACATTTTACAGCTTTCAGAAGGGTCATCTTTGCATAATGCTGATTAAAAAATATATTTTAGCTGTGCATGAAGTTACTAAATAGGTGTGAGGGTCACATAGACAAACACATGTTTACAGTGCGTTTGCATGTTCTTATGTGTCGAGTCTTTGGTACAACGTGAGCAATCCAGAGTCCAGAGGTCTTAAACTGCAAACGCGGTGACATTGAAGCGGGCGTGATAGAAATGTCTCCCCCCCACACACACACTTCACTTTCTCAGTAACTAAACATGCAAGGTAAACACTTTCAGTACAAAAAACTAAACACACAAGGAATATCTCTCTTTGTAATCATACTGTACTTCTGGGGGGGGGTTCTTGGTAAAATGTTGTGGGGCAGAGGGAGGCTTTAGTCTAGGCAGAGGCGCGCGCACACACACACACACACACACACACACAGTCGAGAAAAAGTCTCTTATGGCAATAGGTCAGTACAACAAAGGCATGAGGGCAACAAAAGATGAGGACATAGAAAACCTCATGTCCAAGTTAATGTTACTCCACAAAAGGGACTCCCTGTACACCAGCAGAGTGTTGAGTGGGAGAAAGGGAAGGCAGACATAAGCTCCAGAAAGGCACGCACACGGCAAGGATATTTAGGAAATGGTTAAACATAAGAAAATATGACAAAAATCAAGGTTCTGTTGCATCATGTCTAGTTGCATCATGGCCGCAGCTCCAACAAGCTGAGGCTGTGAAAAACGAGCTGCACTGTGAGTGACAATGATTGTTACAGCATATTAAGTGCAATATAATGTAAAAGACAAGGTTTGGGTGAATCATTAAATGGCACGAAATGACCGATGAAAAAGACAACATCTGTCCATTTGAAATTCACATTTAGTATCTATTAATCCAAAATGCACAAGATGCTTTTTTAGAAAAAGGTCAGATAAAGGTGAGCGGGAAATTAGAGGAGGTTCCGGTTGCAGAAGATGTTATTGGGGTCCACGTAGTCCTTCACAGACTTAAGCATCCCCATGCCGACATTGGAGATAGTCTTTCTCATCCATTCCTTCCGAAGTTTCCCCACTGAATGACAGAGGAGAGAAAATAAATAGATAAATAAATGAACTCAAGAAAGAGGACCGAGGGGGAGAAATAGAGGAATCGGCACGGCTGATTGCTCAGCGGGCTGCTGGGAGCCAATCAATCTTGTGAGAGTGAGTGAATAAACAGAGGGTGATAAATGCTTTTATTCAGAGAGGAGAAATGTTTTGCATGGCATGATTTATGGAGCTCAGCAGACTATCAAACTCATTAGGCTCTGTGTTCCCAGAGGAGGGGCCGGCTGGCGGCTGTAGCGGGCTGTCCCCGGCTCCCTCGTTCTTTGAGCCACCACTCCCCTCCGTTCCCCTCCCTCCAGAGCCGCTGGAGCGTTTGTCTGCGTGTGCGTGTGTGTGTGTTTCGGTCTCATTGTGCGTACGAGCGCCCTCCTCCAGCTGACCTGCGAGGGATGTTGTGCTAGCTTGTCCTCAACGCAGCTCCGGGCCCTCCAACACTGGCCTGACCATCAACAGGGCGCCAACGCCGACCACAGAGCAGCGCACAATGGCCCTGTGTCAGCAGGACTTTGGCTTTCAGCCGCCGCCAAACCCCCCAACCTGAGGAGCGAGGGAGGCTGTGGCACTGAGCCTAGTGAGGGTGCCCATTGCTTCACCAGCTGTCTAGTCCGACATACTCCACGGCGCCTGAGCCCGACAGGTTCTGAGCGGAGAGTCTGGAGCCAGCGAGAGGTCTGGTGACTGAGGAGGACTGGAACCACCTCACCGCAGAGCCAAACTATTGTTAGAGAACTTCAAATGAAATAGGAACTTTGATTTTATACAAGACAATAAAGTTGTTGAATTTTTGTTAACCAAGTATAAACTCGGCCACAATCTGCAGATGCTGAGGGTTTAAAAAAAATGTAGACGTTTTTTTGCTTTCATTTGATGGTTGATGGTGTTCAACAGCGTAAATAAAATTCCTTGGTTGCAGTTTTTCAAATGTGAGGATGTGCTGCTTTTCTCATTCTTATATCCGTGTGGAATATCTTTGTTGTTTAGTTTGGGATTTATTTTTTTTAGATTAATTGACCATTTAAATAATTGTTACTAGTTAATTGCCATCTGAATTGAACTGTTGGCAATGCTGTTAAACAGTATGCTCCGTCTTTGACTACTAGCACAGATACATCCCTGCAGCATTTGGAGACAAAGCAAAACGCTAGTCATGATCAAAACATAACATTTTAAAGAAAGGTAAAGGGCCTTAATCAAAGGACGTTATGTTGGCTATATTCGCAAAGAAACATAAAAGCTTACTTTAAATATTTCAGATCAGAGCTGGGTAAATGTTAACTTTTGGAGGTTGAGTCAACTTAAAACAAACGCACAATATCTATATTTCAAAAAAAAAAAAAAGATAAATTTGAGAACAGGGCAGCTTGGAACAGGTGCTGCTCGCTGAGTAAACACTTGAAATCAGCAGCACTGGAGATTAGATAGAGGCCTGAAAAACGAAGGTGCATGATGGGAGTGTTCACACGCCTTCCCTTCCTGCACGCCTCTTTGCATCACTAGCAGGGGAGCTCCAGTGTTAAGCGGGCATGTTAAGGGAGGAAGCCGCATGTTATGAGAGTCCAGCCAGGAAACCCAGATGGGGATCAGCCATGAGGCTAGTGAGGCCCGTCTCCTGACAAAACAGGGCAGACAGCGAGGTCACCAGGGACCCTGATACCACACAAACCTCCAGATGGTGACACAGGGACCAATCAGCTGCTACCCAATAACTAAGAAAGTACCCTGCTCTCTACAACCTCCTCCTCTACAGTCCTTCCTCCTCGTTCCACCTCCATCCCTCCCTCCTCTCAGGAAAAGGAGAGAAAACAGAAGGTGCTGGGACTGCATCATTGCCTCCATCACTGTGATAATTTACACATCTATCTTGTCATATTCTCTCTTTTTTGTTTGCCATTGCAATCAATCTCACCCGGCTAGGTCTGTGCAGCTGAGACATGCAAAGACGAGCAGGTAGTTATTTCAGAAATGACAGATTTCTTTTTTTAAAGTGTCATATTTCGCTTGTGTGGAAAAGCCTGGGGAACTTCACAGAATCAGGTCATTTTTCTACCTCCTTAGTGCAGTGACCTGTGTGGAGGTGTGTTGGGCAGAGTTAGCGATGTTGGCGCTTTGCAGAGGCACAAGGTGAGTTGAGGATGCTGGGCACCCCGGGGTGGCCCTCGTACAGAGGAGATTGTAGTGTCCATGCTGAGCCGCAAACCTCTCGACAAGCTCTCGCTCTCCCCGAGCTTCACTGACAAATGGCGGTCAGGACATGAAAGACGGGGGAAGGCAGCGGCCCTGCCTTCCTGTGATATGGCCGAGCCAGAGCATTGGCTGATAGATGGATGACTCTCCTGGTGATGGATGTTCAACAACTCTTCACCGCTGCGACACTGGTGACCTAGTTAAAGAGGACATTTTCTCCTAGCGTTCAGAACCAGCGAATAGATCAAACAGATCTTTTTGCAAGTGAGAAACTCCATCCACACCGAAAACTGTTAGCGTTTTTGTGACGACAGCAGCCAGCAGTCAACACATGGTGGTGTGAGCTGAGTATTATGTCCTGCAGCGCGCTACATGCCCAGATTCCCTTACCTCCGCCCACGCAGCACAACACTGACCTGCTGTAAATACAGGGACACAAAAAAAAAATGATATTTCCTCTGGTGCCCTCCCACCTCACCATCCTTGACTACATCTGTTTTGTTTGATACACAAAACCCAGTGAAACTAGCTCCATTTGTCAAGCACTGATTGTGGGCAGACAAACCGGCCTGTCTGCGCTCAGATAGCGAGCCTCACTGGTATTAATCACAATTACAGAGTGGGCCTTGCACGCGGGAGCTGCATCAATATCCCCCCCCCCCCCCCCCCCCGCCCCCCCCCCGTCACCTCCCCGTGCTGCTCGGGGTGGCTGGGCCACCGTTTGGAGGTCAGTATACAGCCGGTGATAACGGCGGCATCATTTACCCCGGCCCACCGCCTCCTTTTTATTAGCAATCTTTTAATTTTGAACCCGTCCCCGCCTTCAGGAAAAATTGTGATTTAATATCGCAGCTGATTCACTGCATACTGTTTTTGACAGGTGTGATGAATAGCCTGAAGTGATGTATGAAAACACCGAGGCGGATGGCAATATAGATAAGGCAGCCATTTCGGTTAGTCCTGATGGGGCCCAGAGAGTTGTTTCGCCGCCCTCCCCTGCTCACGTTTCATTTGGTCACTGCTGAAATGAACAAATAGCCGATTCAGAGCCATTCATCTGAGCCGCAGGAGCGTATTTTGGACACGTGAAGGAAGCGATGAAAGATCCGACCAAATGCACATTTATAGCACGACTGGTCGCCTGCTTGCTAGAATGGAAAAACACGCTGGGAGAGCTCGCCGTGCTGGCTTTTCTACTCGCTGCAGCCTCTTTTCAGAAATCGTTATCGAGAAGAAAGTGGAAATAACATGTCATCCCATTCAATGTTCTACTCGGGAATAATGTGATCCATTTAATACATGTTCACAAAAACAAACCCGATCTTTTAATATGTATTGTTCAGGGTTTAGTACCTCCATGGTGATGTGACAAGCTCCCTCCATTGGCAAGAATCTCTTCTCTAGCTGCATGCTGGGAAATAAAAGAATAGAACCGAGTCATTCACTTTCTGGAGATTCAACACATCTTCTATTCAGATATTATTATGATCTATAAAAAAGGACTGGACCACGGCATAATGTTGATCAAATTAAACTGGTCATACCTCCACTTCTTCATACACGTGTACTGGATCACTGAGTCCCCTGTAGTTGAAGGCAAAGTAAAAGTAGACACAGGCACCAGCGTCATAGGTCTGAGTCACCCTGTAAGAAAACAAGTAAAAGTTATGTTTACACAAGTATAAAAGACTGTTGAAATGTTTCTCCCTCAGCTCCTGAAATCTAATTTACATGCATACAAAGAGCAATGTTTTGGCAAGGGGCTCCATTTTCCTACAATAAATGCATTTCCTGCTTCATAATAGGAAGACAAAGTAAAGTGGGAGGTTTGGCTTCCCCCAGTGAACCCCTGACCTCAATTCCATTCACGGTTCCCCGAAAGCGGAGGCGGCGCAGAAGCACTGTCACCTTTAATAACATAACATTATCAGACATTAAATGGCCATCAAACGCTTTTAATCATCTGAGCCACATTCGTGCTGCAGGTAACAGGATGACTCACTGATGCGGGACAGAAAATGGATCAGTCTGTTTTATACAGAAAAAAAACATCCTTCCTGCTCATGTGGCTTCTTCTAGATAAAATGGAGCTTGAATTTTCCCATCAAGAACAGGAGTAAAAAAACGGTTTTTGTTCAGAATAAAATGCTCCCCCCAGTTTGCATGTTCTCCCTCGCCGGCCTCGTTCCCTGTGGAGGAGCAGGGTTCAGAGCCCTTGTTCATTTGACATGGCCCATCACCTGGCACACTGACTGTTCTAGAGGTTAAATGGACAAATCAATCATGTGACAGACTGCAGCCGGGAAATGAATGGCTGTCGCATAATCAGGCTGAGGTCTAATCTGTCCACAATCGGGCTCCTCGACCGGCTCGCCGTCTGTTTGTCAGATTGTCCGTCTGTCTGCGTGGCCCTTGCTAACTCAGCGGGGGGCGGGGTATACAACCTCAATACTTAATTGGCATTGAAATAGAAATAATGAGTATTGTTGGCTGTGAAGTACCAAAAAATTGCAAATAAAGTCCAGTCAGATTCATCATTTTGTGTGCTTATTGTTTCATCAGAGTTCTTGATTTACTTCAGTTTTAGAGAAAATGTTCCTCTTGGTTAATTGTGTTAATACTTAAAGTATAAGTGGATACACTTTCTGGCAGGGCCTTGCTAGTTTAAGAAGTTACATATTCTCTTTTAAAAATCTAAGTACTCATTTGTTTTTAAACACTTCTGTCTTCGGTGTTAATAAATGGGTGTTGAGTGCGACCGACTGGGTAAGGAAAATATATTAAAATGGTCTAAAACATCGTTAATTTTGATCTTTTCATGGGATTTTCTGACAATACAATTTGGAGAACTCTTGGAAGAAAAAAATGAAAATCGTTTATACTTAAGTAAAAAACAGTACTGTATCTGCACTTGTCTGTAAAATGTTTTATTGATCAGCTCTTGGGGATTGGGTTTCCCTGTCGTTTGCAAACATTACCTGCATGAGGATAGCGGTTGGAACTGCACTCCTTTGTCTTTACACTCTTGCATGATGCGTGCCTTTACGTTCCGGCAAATGTCCAACACCCTGGAAATAATTTATAAAAAGGTAGAATAGAAAGAAATTACCATATTAAACAGAATTGCAAAATGACAATCCAAACTGTAATATTTGCAAAAATAAAACTCAAATGGAAATGGGGAACTTACATTAAACTGACTTAATTAGCAATGAAACATCAAAATTCAGAAAATGTACATGAAAAGAGGAAGAGGAGGAGACTAACATGACGACCATTGTGGGAGAGATTTCCACTGATGTGGAAATGGCCGCCAGCCCTAAGGATGTGCAGCAGTGTGTGGAGGATGGGGGGGGATGGGTAATGAGCCAGGCACATATGCGCGCCTCAATGCCTGATCTCTTGGTCTCTCTCGACAGGCATGTTACACAACATGGAGCCGTCTGTGTGCTCTTGGTTGTGTGTGTGTGTGTGTGTGTGTGTGTGTGTATATCACAAAATGATGATGAAACCATGGAGAAAATGCAGAACACCACATGTGGATGTGAAATGAATATGTGGCTCATATTGTATTCCCTCACACAGAACACAAACAGATAGGTCTCTCCTAGTGTGTGTGTGTGTGTGTGTGTGTGTGTATGTGTGTGTGTAATGCCGTGTTTGTAAGCTGAGGAGGCAAAGCTTCCGCCAACGCAGAGCCAGTTAATGGGGGGGAGAAGGGAGGCATGAAGGTGAATGGCAAAGACAGAAGCAAAGACAACTAAAAGAAACAAGGAGAAACAGGAGCAGGGAGAGGAGTCTCTCAGGACTGAATGTGTAGAGGTGAGAAAAGAAACATTTTTACATGCTTTCAAACTGAACAGTGAGAAGCCTGCAGCTCATATCAGTGGCTTTACCTGTCCCACGGCACAGAGGTTTCAAAGGACTCCCCGATCACATAGTAGTCCATCCCCAAGTCCTGCTCAGAGTACAAAATTAGCATCAGTAGGCGAACAGTTAATAGTCATTCAGTACATTTACATGCACAAAAGAAACCAGGATACTGGGGGAAATACTTTGGAACTACGGATTACTGATTTTTTTTATGTTTTAGTGATAAAAGATTCTCCCTTTACTAATTTATGAGAGTATAAGCCGGTCTAACTTTTAAGCCAACATTTGTGTATTTTAAAAACAAAGGGGAAGGAGTTTAAGAAAGCCTAAAGAAACCAGGTTATGCAAGTGCACGTAAACTCCTTGCTGGTTTCGGTGATGAAAAACGGCCTCTCTGACAGGACTGACCTAAGACAACTCTCCATTGTCATTCTGACCGCAACCACTGTGCTCTCCTCGTGATGTAGATACCTCAGTGTTAGACACCCTGACAACAACCGTGACCAGATCAAATCAAAGGCCTCCCGAGGTCACATTCTGCAGCCTTTCTGTGTTTCTCAATATCCTATCTGCTGTCAGCCTGCGTCCTCCCCGCACGCCCCACCTGCCCGTCAGCGCAGGCAGAAAAGAAGCCAGAGGAGTGACCCACCCGGAGGTAAGCGATGACGAAGGTCAACATGTAGCCCCTCTGCCCATTGTCCTCTCCAGCTGCCAGCCCCCTGGAAGCAGATAACAGGGTTAATATTTAACAGCTCTTTTCTTTTAGCTTTGTTGCTCAGACCGCTCGCCTCACAACAGCTGCCTGGGAGCCTGTCAATCAAACAATGTACAGATCAATGAAGCTGTGCTGTGTGCATCGCCACAGGTCAGCCACACATCCATCACCTGCAGTGGGTAATCAGATTTTCATCTACCATCCAAACTAATCAGCCCAAGCTCATTAGAAAATCACTATATTGATTTTTACCCTTCTTCCTGTTTCCCCAACACCACACGAAAATATTCTTCACAGGACCGCAGCAATCCATCACTGGCACTTGATCTGATTGGTGATCACGATTTATTTTTAATAATGCAATAAAGCAGAGGATGCTGCATGTAACTGACAAGTTTCTTGTGATTTAATTGCTGGCCGTTTCCAGGGCAGCGATCCAGCTCCCTGCAAGTCTTGGCACTGGGCCAAAGAATAACACTAACAGTAATATATAAATCAATAAGCTTTACCTTGGTAGGAATCACCGACATTCCCCAGTGAAGAGCCCCGAGGATCCCTGGTTTGTCCCCGCTTAAATGTGTGTCGTAATGAGCTATTGGTTTCTGACTAGTTGGTATAACATCAATATTGTTTCTTATTTTAGAAAGCTATTTTGTTGGCAAGTTTCCCCTATGAAATACATAACAAATTAACTTGTATTAGTATGCACAGTAAACATAAGGCGACTGTTTTTCTTTTTCATGAATAGATTAGCAACAAATTAACAGATTTGTTTTGAACAATCATCGATCAGTCATCTGGATCTTTCTGTCTACATGTACCCAAAACGCTGCTGTGTTTGACAATATAATTTGCACTTGTGAAAAAAGCAGATCAAAAATGTTGTGGTAATAGGAAATTAAGTAAACAGAGGAAAATAAAAACTTGTGGCCAGCTTAGAAAGTTTCTTTAAGATACATTTTGAAAACCAAAAGCAGAAAGGTACTTTTGAAATCATATTTTCACAATTTCACTTTTCTTTCTAAAATCTTCAGAATGCAAAAGTAATATCCCTAAGGGTAGAAAGAATAGTTTGCATTAACAGGCCTAACCTCTACTATTTGACTACCAATGATTAATAAAAAAAAAGACATTTTAAGTTTCAAACCGTCCACACTCCACAGGAACACTGTGTTGAAACCTCAGACTTCAAAGCCATCTCATAATCACCAATAAACAATAACCAATTGAACTGCATAAAGCTTCATTTATCTTCGGATGAACTCATCTATTAAACTTTTGTTGAGGGTGTAAAGCAAGCCGAGGACAGAGAGGATCCCTCTCAGTTTGACAGGGAACTGATCTCCACCAAAGTCCTCATTGATCGGTTTCATAATCAATCACAACAGCACTCCCAGGCTGTGTCCTCTCGCCCCGTGCTGTCCTGAGGGGAGCTCTGCCCGGCTATCACCGCCCACACCACACCTACTTTAACATAAAAGCTGGCCTGACAGGAGGACATCCACAGGTGATCCATCAATCTACAGAGACAAACTACTGAGTAGAAGCCCAGTCTGAAGTGTGTAACTGTGCTTCTCCATCCTTGTCACTGCTAATACATAATGGCTGGTTAAATAAAGTGACATCAGGGCCTCAAGCTCCGTGTCGAAAGTCTCACCAAACGGTGCTTTGTCATTTCTGTGCTTAACACGGTCGGGATCTGTAACTGATCTGTCTAACGTGCTTAGTTATGAGACGGAAGGAGAACAATTACTTACCCAAATCTCGCAGCGATGTCATAAACCTGCTTCTCGTGCTGCAGGACCTTCTCACGGTCGCCCTCGAACAGTAGGGTGGCCACACACAAGCAGTTGGGGTCGAACCCTTTGAACTGGTGATTGAAAGAGGCGGCTTCATTTTTCATGAAAAACACTCGGGACAAGCGACTGGCGATGTTCACTTCTAAGTTATTGTTTCTTTACCTTGGTGATGTAAAACGTCTTCAACCCGTCCAGGAAGGACGTGAACATTGAAGATACCTGAGGCTTCAGGGCATGACCTGTAAAGATATGAGCTGAGGATCAGCTCCATCTATTCACAAAGTAGGCCAACAATTTGTTCTCACACATTAGTCATATTCTTCTGCTTACATTCTCCAGCGAGTCAGATTTATTTGAGGTTTCAAACAAAAGGAGGAAAAATAAATGGTAACATTTGAATAACTTTAAAGCTGGCCAGTGGCTGCCAGCGACAGAGACTATAAATCAGAGGCTTTCCGAAGGGAAGTGGGGTTGACACAGCGATATCCGTCTTCCTCACCCACACTTTTTGATTTATTTCTGATCGGACGCACAAAAGCGCCTGTGGACAAGCGAAAATGAGAGGCTGGGGCCAATGGGATGGTTATCAATCACTGCAGGGAAGTCACGGGTGATGTCGCCGAGACTTAACAGTTCATTTATTTCCCCCCATGCTCAAGTCTCTTCATCACTTAGTGTCCTAATTGTTTCCATTCCAAAATTTGATTGCAGGTCTTTAGGTCTCTCGCAGCCATCATACTCGTTAATTAAATACTCAACATCCAGAGAGAGAAAATTACACCTACACTGTGCATAGTTTTACTTTTAATTCTCCCCTCTGTGGGTTTTTTTTGCGTATCAACACGCTGCTGTGGAATACAACATTCTCATTTCTAATTTTGTGCATCAAGAAAGGGAGCGCTAAATTGTACTTGTAATCCCAATCTGAAGAAGACCTGTGAATACATCAATCCTCCTTACTCAACAGCCGACATGATTAAAAGTGAGGACAATCCACTAATAAGCCCGAGATGGTATCATAGAGCCATGAGTTTTAGTTATTAGTGGAAAACCTGGCGGCTTCATCTTCCCTGCTTAATGCTAAGAAGTGCCTACTCTGTAAAAAGTGGAAATATAGGGGAGATAATGAGACCCCTGGAGACTGGGGAACTTTACGGAGATCTCTAGCAATGCCAGATGCATTCCACTAGAACAACATCATAAAACTTCAATGGGACAACTACTTAATTTTGGCCAGGGTCATTTTTCATCTTAGCTTAAATTCTTTGTCTGTTTGTGTGTGTGTGCAGCTATTCTGCTGCAGAATGAAATAATAATTAATTTAACAATTCAGTGCTGCAGAAGGTAAAATCATTACGTGTTGTAACAATGCCATTCACTGTTCTTTTCTCAGAGGTAATCAATTAAACAGGAACCAAAATATTGACAAATAAAATGCAGTGAGAGAAACAAATTTAAGTCAAATTAAAAAAAAAAGATTTTACTATAATACTGCTGGTCAAAAGCCTGCTGTGATCTGATCAAAGCCAAAGGTTAAATTTGGGCCCAGAAGGAAAAGCACATCCTGAAAATATAAAACCAGGTTAAATAAAGTCCCACTTGTACAGTGAAGGGTCAACACAAAGCGCTCATAGGCTTAGATGAGTGAGGCTTGCAAACAAAACCTAATGGCAGTAGCTGCAACGCTTTAAGTCTCGGCTGGATTATATTGTGAATGAGCAAACACAACTTACCGAATTTAAATTGTTCATTATCCATGAGTCGTATCGATGCTGGGGCACACCTCTGCAAAACAAAAGTTGGTTTGAATCATCATCAAATGGGATTTAAATTGTCAACATTCAGTGTTGGAAACACAGCTCCATAGCTTTTAGTTTCTTGCTTAATGTACAGTGACTTAAAGTCCATTTCCTTTAACTTGATAGATCTGACAAAAAAAAGTTCCGATTGGCATCGTCAGCCTGTCGTGTTTTAACAGTAGAAAAACAAAAAACAAAACCGTGTGCAATGTCTTGGCAGCAAAGTCTCAACATAAAGGTCTGATTCAATGTTGTACTCTGCAACAGCTGCAGGAAGTGGTTCAACTAAAACTACATTCAGATCTTTTTTTGTGGAGTTTTGTCGGCAGGTTTAAAAACAAGTGACGTGAAGACCTGAAAATGCTTTTTGCAGTTTGGGCAAACCGCACACTCAAAAAGAGAGAACGCCACATGTTCAAAGTTACCTGTTTGGCAACCTCTCTGAGACAGGCAACTCCCTGCTCAAAATTAGGGAATACCACCGAGCCGTATTTCTGATACTCCGGCATGGGACGAATCTTCATCGTTACCTCAGTAACCACGCCCAGGGTTCCTGTGGAAAATCACAGCGAGAGATTTTGAGTCGAGCAAAAAAAAAAAAAAACTAAATCCATTCCCACAATTGATATGACCCAACCCCCTCTTTGAGCGCAACGTTTTACAGGCCTCTGGTACACGTCCCAAGGGTCCTTTGAGTGACCTGTGTCTCACATTTCATGTAGCAGATCTGGTTTTCTACCACACACTGGGGGACAACTAAGATTTATCAGCTTAAGACCTTGAGGAAATAAAGCAGAGCCCTATCAAAGGCAGCGAGGCCAGCAGCAACACACACACACACACACACACACACACACACACACACACACACACACACACACACACACACACACACACACACACACACACACACACACACACACACACACACACACACACACACACACACACACACACACACACACACACACACACACACACACACACACACACACACACACACACACACACACACACACACACACACACACACACACACACACACACACACACACACACACACACACACACACACACACACCTCTGGCTGACCTTATGACCCTGACAACCATTAACTGCTGCTGAAGGAGTCAAATTGCATGTTTAATAAAAAAGTGTCTGCCTTACACAGCAGAAATGTCTTGGAACAGCCAACTGCTTTCATGGAAATATCTGAGGGAACAGTAAACTGTAGCTAGTGTTGTTTGTCATCCCCCAAATCTGTAATATTATGAGATTTGTCACAATCTGGTGAATAGAAGTTCAATATTCACCTTTGTTTAGCTCTGTTTCGGGTCTCTATCAACTCCTGTCAGTTGCAAACATTGTAATTTATTGCTGAGCAGATTGTGTACAGTGATTCTTTTTTAGAGCCATCCCTTTCTCTAGTTTAATCATTATCAATGAGATTATAGCATTTATTCAATAACATTTTTCAATGTATGTACTTGTACTTGTAATGTATGTAAAACTGCAACTCCTTTTTTCAAGCAATACTGGAAGTGTGTTTAAAGAATAATCAAAATAATTGTTGCAGACCTAATTTGAGAATTTTAAAACGGTGAGAACAAAACCTATTACTCCACCCCCGGCCTGTATGTTCAGCGTTATTGCAGACAATGTCCATTTAGAGATGGAAATAGCTGGCTCCATTAGGAGGCCTCCTCAGCCCGGTATGGCTGTTAATGAGCCCTCCAACGTGACACTACATGCCACACGCTGCTCCCTGGTGGCCCGCTGGAAAACATGTGACTCCATTAGGCCTCCACCTCAAACAGGCTCCTCCTTTCTGACAGCACGCAGGAGGAGCCACTGAGTGAGTGAGCAAGGAGGAGTCAGAGAAGGAAAAAAAAGAGAGAGAGAGTAAAGGAGGTTGAGCGAGTGAGGAATAAATGGGAGGTAATAAGAACAGCAAGGTCAGAAAAACACCCTCTTGGGGACGAATGCAATGAAATGCTGGAGTGCAGTTTAAGTCTTTTTTTTGTGTGTGACCATCTCTATTAAATAAACCTCATCTTACAGAATTAGAATTTGGGCAGAAGGACTATTCATGATGAAAAGTCTCTCTGCTTCCAGCATACAATGTCTGAAAAACATTGACCATCATGAAGCCACTACTAATTGACTCTGTATATTGAATTAGCACTGGTTGGTTTCACACAACTACATTAAATCCTCCACGGTTGAGACGAGTTTTAAAAGAGAAAAGGGATTATCATTGATTATTCCGCTCATTCTTTACACTGGTTGAAAGCAAGAGTAAGGGAAATGCTTTGCATTCAGCCTACTTCAAGGTCAGGGAGATAGAGAGTCCCAGTTGTTGTGTGTTGCATGAGAAGCTCTGAGGTTTCCCCGTAATTTCCACTTAACATGCACAACATAGTTGATGGCTTGACTGTGGTTCTTCGTTGTTGTTGTTGTGGCCTACTGTCAGATGCGGTTCCCGAGGTGAGGAAGTAGATAATTTTAATGAGACTGTGCGCTGGTGTGACCCCTTAGTTCCAGTGTTCGGCCTCCCAGAAGTATCTGTAGTCCCAGAGAGGTGTGGTCCTGTCCCATCTCTGTTAGATAGACCACCAAATACTAGCAGCAAACTCGCCTCCAGATATAAAGCATTATTCTAACTTTTGTTATTAGACTTCATTTATAAACGTGGCCTTTTAAACGTTCAACCTGCTCCTGTGGACTCCAGTTACACACCCACAGTGCTGCTATTCTGATATTAGACAGATCCGTTCAAAGAGTATTTCTCTTCCAGCATATTTTCAGACGTTGAATCAACCACCTGTTATGGAAGATATTTTTAAAAAGAATGTAAATTAGCAGATCTTCAAGTATGAAAAAGGACAGCATAGCTAGTTATTAAATTCAGCATAATTTACAAGAATTCACTTTAAGTGACACAATGTCATTTTAAGGATGGACCTTGTTTGATGTGGCTTTCATAGCTGAATGAAAAAGGATTTGTTTAGTCAACAATCTGCTCCAGAGACTATGACATTTTCTGACCTCACACAGAATACATGTTTTGGAAACTATCATGAGGTTTACATTATTATCATTTGACATACCTCTATACTTGTGCATGTATGTAAGGAAGTCCCCTTACATTTTTAGCAGATAAAAGCTTAGCCTTTGTCATAATCATCTGCATATCTGACTCTTGGGCAGTAAGGTAACAAGGGAAACAACATGGAAAACACCTTTTAATGCATTGCTGGTCATTTAGAAAATATATATATATATATAAATTATTTAAAGAAGCAGTTGAAGAGTATTAATCCCTCACACTGAAAATCATATCAACTAGTAAAAATACGTTCACGTCGTGGACATATTTTCAGTTGTAATCTACATTGCACATTAGTCAATTGTGATTTTTATGTTGTATATAAAGCTGTGCTCTTGGTACTGAATTGCTGTATTGGCTATAAATGCAGATTTCTACAGTGATCCCAGCCTAGTCAGGGAGCAGATTTCCGAGCTTTGTAGGGTGAATATAACGTTTGCATTCACAGCTGTTAAACATAGCGATGCCAAGAGTCTCTGAACCTCCTCATTATTTAGGGGGGAACCAGGCATATGGCAGAATTCTCTGTGGGCGTTCACAAGGACAGGGCACTGCAGATGGGGCGGAGAGGACACTTGCTGGTTCCTAACTTGTATACCTCCAGATCACTTTCCCTCCAACGCTGGTTAATGTGTAAGAAGCCTGAGCATGAGAACCGTCCTGATGTTATGGTTTTATCGCAAAGTCCTGCACACAAACCTTACAAACCACACATTAACACACGTGCCAAAATTCCCTGGTGGACTGAAATCACTTGAGAAAAGTTGCAAACCTTCTGAGCCCATGATGAAGTGGTGAATGTCTGGCCCTGTGGACATGCGTGGGCCCAGACAGCTCTTTTCAATCACCCCCTGGGGGGTCACCATCTTTACGCGGATGACCTATTCAGCCACAAAAACAGCAAGACAACAAACACTTTTAGAAACAAACGGTAGCCTACTTTCACAGATTTAAAAATGATGGTTATAATTACAGTAACGCTTGAACACCTTTCATAACCCATACTGTGACCACTGCGTTCTAGAGGTGAGGGTAAAGTCCACACAACTTGTGCTCATCATTTCCTTACTAATTACTGTGCATTAACAGCTGTGTGCTGACAGTCACGCTTCGGAGCAAACATGAGCAGAAAGGTAAAGGGGAGGGCGGGCAACTCACCAGGTCCTCAATGTTGCCGTAGATGTTCTTCTTCATGCCGGATGCTCTGGTTGCTACCCAGCCCCCCAGGGAGCTGAACTCCATGGAGTCCGGCTCATGTCCTGTACAGTAGCCGCTCTCATTAAGCTGTGAAAAAAAAGAATCCAAAAAACAAATGAGCCAAAAATGTTTGGAAAACAATGACGTCGTAAACCCACAAGAATGTTTTAATAACAAGCAAAAAGACATGTGCAGGCAAAGGGGGGAAATATAATTGCAGCTCTGCCGCTGCATTTCACTGCTCTCGTTTTGCTGCAGTGCTTAAACGCTGGTTTTATGGCATCATACATTTTTACATTGGCCTAAAATAAAGCAAGTGGTAAGAGCACAAAAAAACTAAAACAAGATCAGTGTCGAATTCCACTGCTTGACTGGATAACAGATGTTATGTGGAAAACAATAACATGTATAGGCTTTTTTAAATTAATACTAGTAAAAATACAATTACAGAGAATTTACAACTACATAATTATGTAAATATATGAGTTACATAGGCTATGTCTCATCTTGGTGCACATTCAGCACTGCCCAATTTACAATACTGGAAGTGACTTCTTTGTTTCTTGCCACATGGCCATAACAATGTGGCAACGTTCTTTGGGGTGACAAAAAAAAAAAACTACCTTTGAGCAACCTTCATCAGATGCACTATCCCTACGGCTTTGAGGAAAATGTGTCGGTCATCAGGAACACACATTCTCCTGAAGGCAGCCCAACCCCTAACAGATTGCATCTTTAGGCGGGACATTTAATAGTAATAATTATAAGGACCTTAAAGTACAACAACAACCCTCACCAGAAGCACAAGACGGGGGTTAAGTCAGGCCTTGTTTTATCACAGCACTCTCCTGGAAGACAGTTTATAATGCAGACCCATCTGCTCCATCAAATTGGCCCAGTCTAAATGTAGAGGTGGGGTCTGCTTTAGATGCAGCTCACGCATTCCCCTACATCAAATGCCCGCTCCTTCTCCATTTTTCTGAATTAGCTTGATGGTGCCATCTGCTCATGACCGCCGCCTCACTCTCTAATCTCTCCACTTCAGCACTCTGCTCCCGTCTCAAACTCCTTCCTAAACGCTGTTCGATCTACTGAGCAGAGAGTACCAAGGTGACTGAGCATGGGCAACCTGCATGTGAATGGTCACACAGCTTGATTGTTGGCACAACATCATACGGCATTTTTAAGCTTTTTTAGTGGATGAATATGGATGGCTGATCAGTACTTACCAACCTCTCCAAATCCTGACCGACGATGCCAGCTTCCATATGGGCTGTTAAATTTTTCTCGTCAATCCACAGGATGCGGTTCTGGGAGGAAAAAAACAAGCAACATGACTGTGGAGGTCATGAAACATGCTTCATACCATTCAGTGTAACAGAAATACTCTCTAATGCAGTTTGTTTAATTTGTCTGAAAGGAACACATCTCATTCCTTGGTGTAGGTTACACGATCTTAATCAAAAAAACCTTGCATATCACCATGTCTGTCTTATGAACTCTAAAACTGCATACATCTGTTTTGTTGACTTGAAATATCTCAGGCTCAGACTTAAACACCATCCTCAACTGCAGTCCATGGGGACAGTCCCTTGACAGTTTTCCCTACAATACTT